>JAODJW010000094.1:23696279-23714555 GCA_026777045.1 Hyperopisus bebe
GGGGGGGACTGGGGTGCCGAACCATTTTCCTACAGAGTCCTTTGAGTTTTAATGTTCCTGTTTACTGAAGTGTTCTTTAAATTGTAGTGTTAGATTTGATTTGGGATGGCACTATTTAAAGCAGCAAAGAACAGGATTAAAGGGACAGGAAACTCTTTGAAACAGTGAAACTCTTTGTCTTCCTGCACCATGCAACCAGAGGCATGGAATGTCTGATGCTGCTTGTTGCATGATTTTTATATGTTAATATCATATTTATTTATTTTTTAAATACAGAAGCCCCTTTCTTGATGTGAATGACAGAGCTCATAGTCTGTTCATCATCATTCTGACTTCTGGTTCCCATCTGATTATCCTCTCGTGTCATCCTCCAGCATGCATGCAGAAGATGACACGTCTTGATTTTGCAGATAGTGCCATTATGGCTCTGTGCTAATCATGATCTCCCTTCACAGTTGGGAGGGGGGGGGGGGCACTGAAGCTCTTTATTTATGTCTTGATTTAAGCCTGTCCTCTTGTCACGCATTCCCACGCGCTCACCCCTGTGCTGCAGTAGCTGCTCCCTGATTCGCTCGGACTTCCTCTGAGCCTTGGTAGACGTTAGCTCCACGGAACATGTCGGTAAGCTGTTGCCCTCCCGTAGGGCACGGGAAGCGAGCACTATCAGCGGAGATCTCAGTTATGCTCAGCCCGGGAATCCTGCTAGCGTGTCAGACAGTGGATGGTGCCGGGCTGGATTCTGCTCCCTTCAGTGGAGCTGTCATGTGGCAGGCATGGTTTAACCGGGTGGAAATGAGCCATAGTGCCATGGTCATTCATTGCCAGCCAGGCTGCTGTGTCCTGATGTAGGTTCTCATGACAGTTCTGCGCTCATACCCCACCCCCTTCGCCTTACTCTGAAATCTGTTTCTGCATCTTTGATAGATGGCTGAACTAATTGACTGTATTAACTGATTATCGGGGTGGATTAATTCAATTACACATCAAACATCGTAAGAAGTTATGCTATCAAACTGGACTGGACAGGACACTATTTGGATGAAACAATTCTATTACAGCGGCCCTCTGGGAAATAAGGTTAGATTACTGACTAGCATGAAAAGTCAGTCATCTATCTTAATGTTTCTGCAGTGATTTATTTGAAAAAGTGAAGTTACCAATCACCGTGGCCCCCCCCCCCCCCCATTTCATACATTAATTGCCTTTGGGAAATTCATGAAGACAGGTATTTTTAGTGTATATGGATTATGAGGTGAGGGTGGAGAATGAAAAGTAACTGTCAAAGGGCATGACATCTGAAGCATATTCTGGTTAATGAAGTAATGTTTACGGCTCCCTCCCCCTTTGGTGTCTCTGTGTACCACTTTCTGCCTTTTATCTTCCTTTGGTTCATGTGGGTAACATCCCTTAAACTCAGTAAATGTCTATTTTACCGTGATGCGGTCGAAGCTTTTCTGTAGGCAGCCACTCATTGGCACGTTTAAAACCCTCCTCACTTTTTTCTGCATCTTTATGGTATTTCTTGGGAACAGTTGTATTTTTTTTTCTTATGCCAGTATTGCCAAGTGACCTGTGTTTATAACATTTATAAAAAAAACTTCTTAGGTTACAGGCCTGAAAATAAAACTTCTGAAATTCCAAAGTATTTTACAAATAGCTATGTAAGATATATGCGCTCACAAAATTTACAGCCAAGGGTTTCAGTTAATCTTGTTGTTAAAATTGCTTGAGCGGCACTGCCTTGCATTGGGGGAGCAGTTAGCTGAAAGTGTCCTGCAGATGTGAGTATCTGAAACAGCTCCCTGCACTCCTGTCACTGTTCCTGCCGAGGGCCTCTTCAGATCTCACCGTGACTAGGGCGCTTTGGTCGGAGAGAGCCATCTTGTCAGAGGGGATTAATTTAATCATCGCTTTAATCTCCCCGAATGCAGAGAGCATTATTTGCTCTGTAGGGTGTCTTTCTCCCTTCATGCTTGCATCCTCACTTCACTTAATATGATAAAACTTTGCACGTTTGGAAGGAAGCCGCTCGTGCACTCCCTATCTCCCACTGTCTGTTTTGTTTTTGATTGTTTATTACTTTGTGGTTGTTTTCCAGTTTGTTAATGGTTTATAGCTGTTTATAGCTATCCTTGAAATCAATTTGCAGGGAGTCACTTTTGTTTTTAATTGAAGGTGAAATTGATTCAATCACTTTAATAATGTGTGTGTGTGGGTGGATAATGTTCATATTACATTGTGGGGACCACATGCCAGTAAGCGACGTTATTTTGACGTTGTGGGAACCATATTTCAGGTCCCCACAAAGATCAACGCAATCAAAAAAGTTAAAATACCGAAAGTCATTTGGTTACTTCAGGTAAAGGTTAGGGCTGGGTAGGGGTTAAGGTTGTCATGCAGGGATTAGAGTTTTTCCCATAGAAATGAATTGAGAGTCCCTACAAAAATATAATTACAAACCTGTGTATGTGCGTGCGTGTGTGTGTATTTCCAGCCCCTGTTTTGATCTGGTTTTTCTTCCTTTTCACGTTTCTGGAGAGCTTGTGCTGCTCTGTGCCCAAGTTGTGCCTCTTTAAATAGCCCTCTCCTGGCTGTGATATCTGCTTGTCATCTGCAGTGTGTCAAATCGTGCCTGGAGAGCCCACCTGCGACCAAGCCAGATAGATAATTTACTGTCAGTATTTATTAACCCAGGGCTGTTTCCACAAGCGCTTCCCTGGGCTTTACGCGAATGCCGTTCCACGGGGGATTTGCCTCTGACCTCCGGTTCCCTCACGTTTTATTTCGGATTGAGTATTGGACAGTCAAACACAGCTGGTCCTCAGACTTTATTCAAAAAGTGCTTGCTTATTTCAAGCAACTTGCTTTTTGTAAGGTGAAAAAAAAATGTTTTTTTTTTTTGTTTTTTTTTTTTATTTTAAGCATCTGACTATTGTGAGCAGGCAACAGGTCACCTCCACAGCTACCTATGTAGCGATAGATTCCAGTCCCCTTCCCCTTTCTACTTTCTACCTCTACTTGAATATCAAGTTTATTTTCTAATTCCTAGTTAATATTGCTCCTTAAAAGGGAGTACATTAATACACGTATAAACAAAAAAAAACACACACTGAGATGTGCTAATGGTGCTGAAGTAGGAGAGAGTAGCCTACTGTGTCCTGTAGGTGACCAGTGTTTTTTCAGTACAGGCTCTGTTGTTTCTGGTTGGGCTAATGCACTGGGTAAATTATTCTTTTTCCAGCATGTGTCCTCCCACAGAACATTAACAGGTTGAGTGCCTGGCGTGACGAGTAATCATTGCTTTTCAGGGAGAGGGGAGCAGAAAAAAACAACTTCCCAGTGATCTTTCCACTTTGAATGGTCGTGAATATTAAGACGAGCTCTGCTTTTCTGAAGACGTTGCCTCCTGCCACTGTAACATCTTGTACACGATGCTGCAGTAAACAGCCATGCCTGACTGCTTAGGGGGAAAAAAATGTCTAAATCCTGTGTTAAACCTCAGTGTCTTTTGGTATCTAAGCACCATTTCAGAATCATAATTCTCCCTTACTTAAATTTGTGCCTTCAGGTGGCATTCAGTCTTCAGTGACATATGTAAAAATCATAATTACATTTCTCCAGGTGCCCTGGCCGTGAGTGTGTGCATGGGACCCAAAGTCACACAGTGGTTTAGTATAGTTATTTAGTAGCTTTGGGCTCCCTTGGCGGCTTATTGAAGTACACCGCTGTAATTGTGTACTATGTGTTAACTTTCTTGCATATGGACATGGCTATATGTTACGCATAATTAATGTTTACATCTAAAGCTACTAATTAATGTATCTGTACTGATTCATATCATCGGCTTCCTTTTCATCTTGCTTTTCCATGCTTCTGTTGAATCCCCCTTCTCAGGTAAGGCCAGATTTTTTTTTACCTTGTTCATAAATGAGTCCTTTTTAGTCAAAGAATGAAATGTAACTAGTACTATCGTCATCAGGGCACAGAGGACTCTCCATTTGTCCCAACGATGAAAGAGTGATGTTCAGTATATATGTGCCATACTATTATGTAAACAGATGACATTGAGAGCAGGCAACAGGTCACCTCCATAGTGATAGACTCTTGTCACCTTTCCCTTACTCCTTTCTGCAACTGATTTGTTGAGATAGTGATTCAGCCCTAGAATGGGATTGCATAGGTGTATGAATTGAGATCACGATTCAAATATAACTAATTCTGCAGGCCTAGCGTCAATTACATTACCTCAATTGATAGCTTGCACTTGAAACTGGAAGAAAGTTTCCACTGCAGTTTGAGTTGGATAACACCGTACATAACACTGTACACCGAACAACGTAGATAAAATAGTAAGATAAAGCTCCAATTATGTCCAAACATTTAGACTAGCTGTTAATAACCTATAGAGTTTTTTCGACATCAGCAAGAAGTATTCTACCTCCAGAAATTCGGAATCTAACCAAGGCAGTAGATCAAAGACTCATATTGGTCATATCTACCCTAACCCAGGCAGTAAATCAAAGAGTCATATTGGTCATATCTACCCATAATTGAGTAAACTCTTATTCTAGGGGGACTGCAGTATAAGAATTATTGCAACACCTTTGTTATCTGTTCTAAAACATTGTTACAAATTCCTGTGTTTCTGGAACCTTTTAATAAAACTTCTGTTTTCATCGTCATTACATAGGTTTACATAATAGCGTGACCCAGTGAAAAGTGCTTATTTTGGTAAATCATGAATATCTTTCCAAATATTGCATAAATGTGGCAAGATTTTGCCCACTTATTTGTACATAAATGATGAAGGTATAATGCCATTTCAGTAGTGTATACTCAAAGTTTGGGATATTGGATAATTTGTGTTTTGCATAATAGCATGACACGGTATAATGTGAAGTGACTGCCTTAGCTGTAGACTGCAGGAGTTTCAAATTCTTAATGGTGACAGGATTCTGGTACAATTAACACATGTTTTGGATGTTCCCTTAATTGTGGTGTCACAAGAAAATATTAGATGTTTTCTCACAGCATCCACTTATACAGTGATGGATTTTTCAAAGCTACTGAAAGACTGAACAGCTTACACACAGCCCATTTTAGGAGTTATTCACTTGCATAATGCCAATTGCTACTTTTTCTCAGTGAGGACATCGAACTTTAAGATATCTGAAATTTGTATATTGGTATTCGTCCTATAATATTGATTCTGCTTGGGAGGTATGGAGCATATCAACAATGAAACTGAGCAGCATATTTATCTCTCTCGCCCATTTTTCTGAAATGAAGAAATGTCTTTGGCTGAATTTTTTCGGCGGTTTATTTTTCCTTAAGAATATTACTTAAATTTAAAATGGAATAATAACTCATAAAACCATTTGGGAAAAATATAAGTAAAAAAATGTATTATTCATTATTAAGTCCTTATTTATCTGGTTTATTTGACCTACATTCAGGTCTTTGTAGTAATCCGTTACCATTCAAAGCCAATTAATTATAAGCTCTGTTTCCCTTAAAAATATATTTATATTTATATTACAACATCATACCAAAGCAAAAAACAAAATATAGCTTCACATTCTTAGTATATTTTATTGCTTTCTTTGTATTTTGTCCATTTCCAGCTTACACTGTCACATGGTCTATAGAAAACTGTGTGGCTCAGAAAGGAACCAAACTACCACATTTATCATCTTTAAATGTAGTGTAAAAGCTTACTGAAGGAGACAAAAGGCCTGCTTCGATTCAGGTTGCAGTCATTGCGTGAGCCCCCTGCCAAGCTGTCAGAGGTGAATAAGAATCAGCTGGCCTTAAGTGATGTGCTCTCTCTTGGCTCGGGTGCTGCCTGTTCGGAAGGCATGGACCACAAAATGCTCTACCTACTGCCCTGTCCTCTCCACCTGTACTTGCAGTCAGGAGCCGCATGCTTACCTATGGCGTGAGCTTTGACAAAATGATCTCCATGTTATTCCTGCCACCCTAATGGTAAAAAGCATATTGACACCAAATAGAATCCCCACTCATGGTGAAAATAGTCTCCATGATCCATTGCCCTCATCACCCATCACAGGCTTGTGCCCTTCTGCACTATATTGTCCTTGAAGTCCTTTTTTTCCCCTCCAAGAGAATGTCCCAGAGGGGAGATCCGCGTTTCCATGGTCTTATGCGCCATTTTAAATGGACTTTTCACCTGTGCATTGAATGTTTTTGCCAGCATTGGATGCATTGTTATATAAATGGTTTCTACCTCAGATTTTAAAAACTGTTTTTTTTTTTTTTCCATTCTCTTGGTATTTTTAAATGAATTGAATTAAGTTCTGTTGATGGTAATAAGCTTTTCATGCAATAATCAGAGGAGGGGACCTACTACCAGGTTGGAGGTTCCTCTGGGGTTTCAGCACAGGCAATAATGAAAAATCCCGGACTCACTTTCATTTATAATACTATTTAGTCTGTTTTGAGTACTGTATTTTATATTAAATGCCAGGGAAACTATTATCAGTTTTAGCTATTTTAGGCTTTAGTTGTTAGTTAGTTAGTTAGGTGCTGCTGTATAGCTAAATAACAACTCTGTATTACCAGTTATTTAAAAAGCTTTTTGGATGCCTTGTTCGCTAAGAAAATGTCTTACAAATGAATTCCTCCCCCAAAACCCCCTGAGTCCCTGATGGTTTTACGGTTATATTTTTCATCTTGCTATTCTTTTTGACTTTTTCAGTCATATTGTAATGTAATGTCTGCTAAAACCAATCTGAAAGTTGCCCTTTACACAGAAAAAACAAGCACCTTATAAAATTAGTTTCTCTTTTTTTATTGGAAGGAGATGGGCGACTGACCTGATTCCATTATCAAACTGTTTAACATTTTCTTTCATTTTCATTGCCACTAGAAAAAGAAAGTCTTTATGTTATTGCCACTGATCCTCATGTGCTTGATAAAGCAGTGACAGAGTGGGTTTATAAAGATGTTAATTAGTATTATTTAAATCTCTGAGAAGTATTTGCTTGTTTACTTGTTTTTGTCTGAAACACACTTACTTGTGTGTGGTTTTTAGAATGTATATATTTCAAATTGTCTGTTAAAAGTAAAGAGAAAATTAGCCACCTGTTTGAGCACACAAAATGGTTCTCCATTGACTGGCTGATCATCATATGGATGGTTGCATGTGTGGCCCCGTTTTCTTATCTTTTATTTATTTTTTTGTCATTGTGAGGTATTGTGAGTGTGTTTTCTTTATATGCCACCTGCACACTCAAGACCCTTGCTGTTTATCTACCCTTGGGCCACGTCTGACTTGCCAGGTGTTATTTGTCCTGTGTACATTCCACCAATCAAAAACAGATTGTATAAGAAACAACAATTTTACTGTGACTAAACCTACAGTTTTTTCTGTGGTTATCCTCACCTGCTAGACAGAGTTTGCACACACACCCCATGCTTACCAACAACTTAATAAATCATCCCCTGAATTCCCAAACGTTTAAGAGCTGTGTAGCTAAGTAGGTCTAGCTGGCTAATCGTTACTCTGTATCAATACCAAGTGAGTCACTCGTCTCTAATTAAATTTTAATTGATCTTTTGGCCTAATAAGTGAATTTCCACACAGGCATGCTTTTTTGGTTTCTATGCTGCCTACCCAAATATCCCAAAGTATTGATGCTGCTGCAGCAGCGTAAGAGATTAGAATTGTACCTGTGAGTGTTACTGAGTATTTGGGTGAGAAATCTTCTTTCATGAAGCGATTAAATGTCGACGTGTAGTTGTGAATAATGATTAGATTAGCAACAGGATGACCAATGAGAGTGCTGGGCTGAGACGCTTGTTCAGCACGTACCTGTTTTTTGGTTTGTGATTTGCTACTCTAAGGGCGTGTTCTTGGAAGGAGAGGATCAGACAGTAGACAGACGCACAGTGTGTCTTCCCCTCCGACCTGCTGTGCCGAGGGACACCACGCTAACCGAAGCGAGAGGCAGCGACTAATGGCCCGTTGGTTGTGTTTGCTGTTGGCCGTCGCTCATCTCAAACTGAAGGCAAACAAACAGTAATTCACCCTGAAAAGGGACAGTCACAAACATGTCGAAACAAATGCCGAGAGGAAGGCTACATTTTTCATGAAGAATGGCATTTATCTGGCAGTTCAGTCTGGCATTTATTTCACCTACTGACATGTATTGTCTGTTTGTCTATCTGTCTATATATATATGTTTGTTTGTACAACTGTTTGGGTGTATATGTCCCTATCCATGTGTTTGTCTGTGTGTCTAATAGGCCCTTTCCCATGCTTTTTGGGTGAGGCAGGTAACTGAGATATCTATCCTGATAGATCCCTGGGGTCCTTTCAAGCTATCACTTCTGCTTGGGCTCCCTTCCTCTCTCAGCTGACCAGTCCGTCAGAGTGCTGCTATTGACAGCCAAGAAGCTCTCTGGGGCCACTGGTCGAGTTGATCCTTTTCTTTGGGGCTGCCTGAATAAGTAAGAGTCCGACGCGGTCTGCCAACCTGGGATCTGTGTGGCCAGTTGATGTGCATGTCGCAATGGCATGTAATGTATTGTCAGGAAGCGAGCGATTGAAATTGTCCCAGATGTGTTTCCAGGGTCTGTCGTGTTTTGGCTGACATCTTGCTTGGTTGCCTAATCATTCTTGCAGTGATCCTTTAGTTCACGCCAAAGTCTTGTTTTCCATCCTGCCCGCTCCTTTGATAATACTCAATCGCAGATTTCAGGTGTGAACACTGCTGTGTGCTCTTCTGTAAACTTTTTCTTTTTTTTTTTTTGACTCTTTTGAGGATTACTTTGTTTGAGGAGGTTTGTCTGTTGAAAGACAGCATCAAAGCAAATATTAGACTTAAGTTTCAACAAAATAGTAATTTACTGCTTTAAGTAAAGTGTTTTTTAAATAAAGATGTTTCAACAAAAATTTAAGAACAGTGCAAGGTTAAGTGATTCCAGTCCCAAGCATGTGAAATTATGCTTGAGAAATCAACTCTCTCCAGCATGCTTTTTCCTTCTTTTTGACATTTTCACAGTTCCTTATGAGCAGACAGAAAATGCACACAGATCATTTAAAGACTCGTTTGTAGTAGCTAATAGTACGACTGAGAAGAATGATCATCCTAGACAGGACTTTGTGGTGGTAAGGACATGACTCGAAGGGAATGAAATACTGCTTTTTATCACTCGGCTTTTCAGGCAAGCATGGGCGGCGTTAACTAGCTGCCTAGTAGAGTTGAACGATTTATCGATTTCAAATCGAAATCACGATTTGAAACAACGCAATTAGCAAATCGCAAAGGCTGCGAATTAGGATATGCATTGTGCAGCACATCTGACCCAAGGCTTGAAACTGTCACGAGAATAGTTTTACAAATTCATGCCGTCCTCCTTCTGTGACAGTCGATCTCACCAATCATAAGTGGTGTGCTCCTCACATGCCAGTCATGCTCACCAATCATAAGTTGCCCAAGGCGACTGCGAATACAGCCACAAACAGCAAACACATGAAACCAGAGGAAAAGGTTTACATTTGCGGCGTGAAAAATATTGATAATTCTCTTATAACTCAGCAGCAATACCTGCTTATTTCGTGGTCAGAGTTCTTTAACCGCAAGCAGCACGTATTTCTTTTCTATTTATGTCATACATTTTAGTACACATTGATTTAAGTATTGCCACACCAGTGATAAAGTAAAAGCCTTTAACATGTTTGCCAAAAGAACTGATCACTTTATTCAGTATTACAGTGGGGTATGAGTGGTGTTATGATTTCGAAAAGATATAAAAAGTAACACATAATGTTTTCTTATATTCTTTTTATATTCGTCGGTATAGCAAGGCCAAAGGAGTGACATGCTGCTTCAGTCAAAAACAGTGCATTTTACTTTTCATTTCAAATAAAACACCAGGTTGGTGAGCTGAGTGACATTTTCAATTCGATTCAAGTCTGCACACGCATGCATATGCATTTACATACATGTAATAGTTTTATTACCTTGTAAATAGTCTGTAGGGTTTGAAAAGTACTCTAACACTGTTGCTGTGGCTAATTTTAGGTTTATAATGGAATTATATGTATATTTGCCGTAAGATTTCTTGCCTAAGCCTGACAGTCTGAAAGCATGAGTCTCATGCCAGATGCATGAGAACTGGCAAACGCTTAACACATACATTTTAAAATTGATTTGTATAAAAAATAACATTACTTTATGCAGTTGTTAAAAAGCTTAAACTTCGACGAACATAAAATCAATAAACTGCATGTATTTATTCAACGTTTTATTAAATACATACTGCGTGTGAAAACTTTTCAGCTGTATGATTTCTGGACAGAGCAGCCACTCTGATAGGAACTTTACAGCATTTTGGTGGAGTGTTAGATTTGCTGCTGTTATTAACACTATTGCTACATAGTTCAAACAAAAGGACTGCATATGCCCAAATATGTCTTGTTTGGAAGTTAAAGGAGATTGACGTTCATTGGCAGGGGGATAACGGCCATTATAGTGTTATTGTAAGTCCAAGCTGCATTAGCTGCAAGGTCGCTATTGTTTTTCTTTTGATTGGAATTGTTCCATTTTTTATCCTTATTACTTAATTTAATGTAACAGTTTCAGCTTTTGTGATAGTTTGCACTAAACCTCTAAAACATATTTTATTCAGTTATGGGATGAACTTCCCCTTTAAATCAGGGAAGTGATTAAACTGATTATTTTTTTGCCCTACTGAGCACAATCCTAATCTTGATGGCTAGGTCTATATCACAGTGTAGGAACTCTGCAGCTCCAAATGCTGACGGAAGCTTGACTTGTATCTAGCAGGAGTTATAAGGCCTTGTCGGAAAATACGAAACACCTATTAATTATCATCTTTCTTTCAAAAGCCTTCAAACAAACAGATTTTAGCAACAGAGATGCTGTGCTTTTAGCTGGTAATTTATACATGTCCATTTAAAAAATAGCAGCTATAGGTTTACATAGAGACAAGGGAATAAACATTGTATTCCTACATTGTTTAGAATGTCTTTGAGACTGTGTCTTTCAGTTGAATAATCTAAGAACATAAAGTTACCACCTTCGCCGCTTTTTCAGCGTTAAAGATGATAAACCTTGTGTGAAGTCAGGATATACTTATTTTTGTGAAATAAGATGGACAGTTGATTCCTGGTAGATTCATTACCAGTTAATAGTTAATCCTTATTTGGTTATCATGAAAACAGCTTCTTAAATACATCATGTAACATTTTATGGAGTTAATACATAAATTAGTGTAATACACACATCATAACGGCCAGTACATGTTATCTTTATTATTTAGTTCACCACAGTTCAGGTGTTTCCCGTTAGTTACCTTGAAGTGAAGTAAGTCTATCAAAGCGGTTTATTATTGTAACATACATTCCTGATTAGCTAAAGAGATACATATTGAAAGTGCAACAGTACATAGTTTTTTTTTTTTTTTTTTTTTTTTGTGTTTTTCACCTAATTCCACTGGTGCGAAGGAACAATAAACAGATCTGACAAGGGAATGCCAAAAACGTTCTTATTTTAGAGTCAAAATGACATATTGTTGGAGCTGAGAAGCAATGCTAATTCCTGCATGCATAATTAGACTCGAGTATTAACATCAGATGGGGGGGGGGTACTTGGTAATTAATTAACAGCACACTTGAAGCTATTTAAAGTGCACCGTTTCTAAACATGTTTGCAGGGTGACCCGTGCTGTACGTTGTTTCTAATTTAACTTTGCCATCAGCAGAATTTCAGCCCATGCTGATTCAGCAACTGACTGAGAGTGATGTATACATTAGGATCTAGGTGCACAATAAAATCCTCACAAATCACCATATACCACATTATTGTAAAGTTCCTCATCAAGCCCTGCTGCCATGCAAGTTCAAAGTGATGTAGGGTGCAATTGATTCCTGTACAACAAGGAACCGATTTTTATGTGGTAGATCTCTACTCCTTTTATATTTCTAGATAGTTGGTATACATATTGTTCTTTTGTCAAATTGCTCTAGAATTATGTTAAAATACATGAGGACTGACCAGATCCAGACTAAAATTAATCCTCATCCTTGGGGTGCATCCCACTAGAAAAATGGTCTGTAAAAGGTTAAGCAATAAGAGGGATTAATTAGCTAACAGCTGGGGAGAGGTTGCCAGCTAGTCTGAATAATGAAAGCCTTACCATTTCTATGGGCTAAGAGTTGACTAGCCTTCTCTTGAAGGATCACCTATATCCTGTACAAAGCAGAGGGTGCTTCTCCCCTAGGCGGCAGCCATCGTGCACATTCACGCCTGCCGTTTGTGGCAGCAGATGGCTCCTAATGAGGACGTAGCTGTTGCCTACCACCTGTCCAGGGATATGTTTTATCTGCAGCCGGAAGTATGCCGTCTCCGTTGATACCGGCAAAGCAAATCACCGGGAGGTCATTTGTTACCATCAGCAATTAGACAAAATGCCAATAATAATAGGAAATGTTGCAAACTCTAGGTAGTTTACTTTGACTAATGATGGGTTGATTATTTTGCTGGTTATGTTATTGTAATTTTGGGTAATACTTAACACGTAATTTAGAACATGATGTTGTTGCGTCCAATTACTCACGGCTATAGCCCTGAGTGTTTTAAGCCTAGTCCCTACTATTTTAGAGCCGATACCAATCTTCCTTCAAAAACACAACTAAAAGTCAAGCCCCAGGTAAACCTGACTTAGCCCCTGATCTTCTCACTAGTTAGAAACGCCCCTGGTTTAGATTGTACAGTATAAGTATAAGAATGTAAAAGGATGTATACATATGTTTCCGTTTGTTACCAGTTGTCTGTTACATGCCAAATTATGCATATTAATTTTGGAGGTTTGATATCAGTGAGATTTTCTGACTATCTTTACAGTGCTAAAAGTTATCTCAGATTATGCCTTGGTTGTTGCAATGTACACCTTTATTCGCATCTCATGGTCCTGAGAACACAGAAGTCACCAGAGGACAAGTTTGTCAGTTCATTTTTGTTCTGTTTGTTCAATAAGTAATTGTACATCTTGCTTGCAAAGGTAACTTATTTGTCTCAGACTATGAGGTAAACATTTTTTTCTTTTTTAAACCACCTTTATCATTGGTGTATAATTGGCGTCAGTTCCCTGACACATACCCAGCCGTTGAAAGATTACTTTGTTGCATCTTTTTATAGCTTGTCTTGTATTCAGAGACGCTAACATTATACCCTATTTTTACAGTAATTTTCACAAAGTTAATTCTCTGTGGTCTGTTACACAAACTCCATACGTGATGAAAACACTAAAGATCTTTCACTGGTCTGCTTGGACCTTTAATGCTAATATTTTGAAAGTCTTTGTTTGGTGAACAAAAGAAGCAGCTTACAACAGTCTTGATATAACCACCCATGAAGTATGTTGTTAATATGCATAATGTATTCATTGTTTTTCCATTTTAATTTGCTGCTTTGTTTTGATATTGAAGTTTTATGATTTAACTTGGCATTCATATCAAATGAAGTCACCCTCCTACTGTGTGAGTCTCTACAGGAATTCAGGAACTGTGTGAGATTAGCAATCAATACTCGTAATTAAACGCATTATTAAAACTACATTATATTTGTCTCGATCACGTAAGATATGACTCTTCTGTTTAGCAAATTAACGTGGGTGGTAATTTTCATACAATGTCTATCAGTTCCTTAACATGCTAGACTGTTAACAAATAACTGATATTTTCATGTGGCTTTCTATGGGTTTTATTGCTTATTGTGCTTTTTTACTTCTTAAGTTATTTTTGTCAACTTTGCAGTATAACTTATTTAAAAGTTGGATCCTTTGAACTCACTCTTTTGCATCACAGTTCAAAGCTGTCTGAGTATAGTGACACTCACTTCAACATCTCAGTTATTGCTATGCTGTCCCTGTTCCAGCTACCCTTTAACTATGGTGAAATTCAGCTTTATACACATGGTTTCAGACACCTTCCTTTGCCTGTCACTGCTGTGTTGTTTTTGCAAACCTCTTTTCATTTAGCCATTTTGCAGCATTGACGCGAAGAAAATGTTGTTTTAAAGTGAATAATAAGCCATGCATCATTTACAGGTATGTGGAGGCATTAAGAATTATCCTTACATGAATTCCAAGGTGATTAGTGCAAAGTCAGTCAGTGTCATTTATTTGAAGAACCAAATATGGCTCTTAAGACTGCTGTTCTCTTAGCACCATATTCACAGAAGTCCACTTTGCTCCTTTGATGTCCTCAGTCTAGAAGATGTTTTGTAGTCAGGGTGGTGTGCAGCCTCTCAGTGACCATAAGTGGTCAATTTGAATGAGTTCATTTGTGTTTATCATCAGTCAGCCAGAAAACGTCTTGAAAGTATACTCTGCTCTGTTATAGCCTGTGAAGTCATTTTATGTTAGTTAACTTGGCATTTTCCTTTGTTGAATAATTTTTTTTTCAGAGCAGGGTAAGTATGTGCACAGCCTGGTTTCGTCTTCACGTAGGCACTCAGCCGAGAATGGTTTTCCGAAGTGACCTCAAGGTCACTTTTGTCATTTGTCAATTCTTTCCCCTTTCAGTGAGATGAGTGGTAATAGTGGTTGAAATGTAAGGGGACCGTGCTGGGGCTCTGTGTGCCGCTGCACTCGCTTCCACGTCTGTGCTGTGGCCTGTGCTCCTTTCATCTATCAGCATTGCTCCTGCTGGAGGACCCTTGCAGCCACTGCAATCAGAGGAGAAATGCTCAGAAAACTATATCTAAAAATGACTGCCTTAATTATAGTCATTTTGGCCCTGAGATAAGCCTCATTATGGGCCAATTTGTCCTCCATTGGTAAAAATGAAAGGCTGACCACAATGATAAGTGATACAAAGCAGAGCGAATACTGAGGAATTTTGGTCACCTTGTGACTAATTATCACTGGGTAAATTTGCCTTCTTGTAAAATGGGGAAATGGCTATTTCAGTTTACTTTCTTACTCTTCTGTGTAATACTTTTGTAACAGATGTAAGTCAGTGTTATTTTTACTCTAAAGTTCCTGGCATAGTTTCTTGCAAAGTTTCCAATGTCTGTCGTTATTCTGCACAGTTATACTGAAAAAGGATTATGCCACAATCTTTCAAATTAAACTCATATATTGAAGTTATTTTGAACTACAGAATGTGTATTAATCTGAAAGTCCTGGAATTCTAGATCTTAATAATTTATATTAAAGGGAAAATACCAGCTATCAAATGCCCTTAAATGCAGAGCTGATGCTCCTTTGATTTTAGGTGAGCGCTAAAGCTAGGGGCAAATCTCTTTGGTTATTAAATGCAATGCGGGCAGAATGCGAAGCTCTGTGTCTTTCATTCCGAGCAGCAGTCTAACTAAATCGCCAAGCCGTTTTTCAGTAAAGAGCCTCAGAAATGCAACAGAGCCATTTTAATGTGGTACCTTGTAAGTCAGTCCAATCATAATCACCAGAGCTGCAGGTGGTACCTCAGTGCGTGTTCCAGATACTTGAGTAATGATCGCATCGACATTTAATCACCAATCAGGGCAGAAATTGCATGTGGAATAATGATCCGCTGCACCGATAATGAACTAATAAGAGAAAAATCATTAGTTAAGTGTTGCATTAATTCTGATATGTAAAATGATTGGAGCAGACTTGTCAGCATTGTTCAAAGCATCAACGAGTCATTGTTGGTTCTTTATAACATTTAACCAGAGCATATTGCACAAAGTCTTGTAATTACCACAGTGAATTAAAGCTACGTGCTGTTGAGCTTGTCCTCAGATTTCATGCTTTTATTTCTAAGCTGCTCATTCCGAATCATCATTTCTTTTTTTTTTATTACCTATTAATAAAAGTTGCTTCATGCTTTCTTTATTTGTCTTGAGGATGGCCATTTTCGTTAATGAATATATGTAGTTTTCTGCGTCGTGGTTATGTAAATTTCTCATCAGTATAGGATTTTTTGCTCTGTAGTGTTAGTCTTGTTTCTTCTTCCTACCTGTATTTTTCTTCTTTGCCAGAGAATTTTCTGAAAGGATGTAAATAACTTGTGATGAAACAGGGTAAATTAAAGTAACTGAAAGGCTAACAATGATTAGCAGGCTCTGAGTACCTGTTGTTTTTAAACTATGTAAGTGGGAAAAATCCAGAGCTGTTTATCACATGAGGTTATGGTAAGGATGAAAAGCTGCACAGCATTGTCCTTGCTCATATTCAACGCAGGGAGCTAATAGCTGCTAGTCTGCTAGTCGAAGCCATTAATGAACTTAGAGGCCGGCTCGCTGAATCTGGCGGCATGTCATCGTCATATGCTAACGATAACGCTTATTTAATTAAATGACATCCATCTGCCACATAGTGTGTGCAGCTTTGTTGTGCTGGAGATGCTGAAAATGTGTGATACTGTGTGTTGCGTATGGATGTCTTCCCAGGTCAAACAGCATGAAGGAGTTATGCAGATAATGAGGAGGGTTATATCCAATAGGCGCATGATAGATTTCATCGTTGTTAAAATGTGATGTGGGCACCAAGTGTGTCTTTGAAATGGCGAAAACAAAGAGAGGGCCCCTCCCAGGGGGTGAGGGAGTGTTAAACGCTTCCTCCAAAGTGACTCGAATGGTTGTACCGTCTTTTCACCACCACGAGATGATTCATCTGCATTTTACATTCTCCCCTGCAGCTTGCGCATGTGCTGTTGAATGACCCCGGTGATATCCTGGCTTAGCTGTGAGCTGGGGCTCAGTCTGGATGTGGCACGCTGCTTTAAGCCTTTCTACCCCGGCTCAGTGTGTGAGAGCCGTACTCCCTCACTGTCATCAGTAATACAAAATAACTGGGAGGTTTTAAGTTTCATCTACCAAAGAAATGTATTCTGCTTTTTGATCAGTGGTTGGTATTAGCATTTTATTTTAACCACAGTGGTTAAATGTTTAGCTTCTTTTGTTAAAAACAGAGTATATGATAAAGGACCCAGTGAATTATTCATAATAAAAAAAAAACAAGTGTTTCATAGTTAATTCCCCATCATACATTTAAGTTGAGTGGAAATGGTTTTAGTTTTTACTAAAATTTTTAACTTTGTTTATTATGTGGATCTGTATGGTTCTGGGCATCCGGTTTGTGTGCAGTTTGTCGGTTATTACAAGCTGTGCTGGGTAAACAGGTCACACGCTTCCTCAGACTTCAGTTTGCCTTCTGAGACAATGTATGAAATATAGGAACTGAGAATTACACTAATTGTCTATCCCCAGGTAACATTTATCCTTAACTATTTTTGCAATATTTAAAATCTAGTTAGTAGCCATATAACATGTAAACAACATTAAGGTATTTCTTTTTGTGTAGGTACTTTTATAAATGTTTTTTTTTTCCTTCTCTCGGTATAGTTTAGCCCCATAAATAGTGCAATGTGTTAGTTATTGTTAAATGAGTCCACAGGATGGACTTGGTTTTTACAGTGTAGATCTAAAGCAGTTCTGGAATGCTTGGCGTGGCTTTAGAGCAAACTGTAAGCTGCACATCTATTCCTCAGGCCACCTTTTTTATCAAAAATTTGAGGAAGACCATTTTTCCCCATTAAAATTTAATTGTTCTTATAATGCAGCACACTCAACACATTATCACTGACCATTTTGACCCCGAAGAGATATGTGTCCTGTTTAAAATGCTTTTGGAACTTTCGAAGTGTGCATTGGGGCCTGGGTTCACCAGGGAATCACCTACATTTGCTTCCGCCATGGTCTGATCCAGGGAGTGGATCACAGACAGCACCTCCTGTATCAGGCACACGTGCTGCTGGCTGTCAGTGTGACGGATACACTGCCTGGGAGCATTTGCATTTGTTTGGAGTGAGGTGCGGGGCCCCAGCACAAAGCATGACACTCAGATGAACGGCGGCATGGCAGGACCTTGGCAGCGGCCCTGCCCAGCTGCGCAAAACCAGGCCAGCATTGCAGGCAGGCTGTGCCTCCCCCAGCATGCCAGGCACTGCAATTTAAATCCAACCAAAATCCAGTCAAGTTTGGGGAACTGCAGTGGCAAGATACTCCCTGTTGGATTTACAATGTAAAAGATTCTGCCAGCGTTCTGATGAAATTACTGCTGTAAGGTTGGGTGATGGATTGTCCCTTATTTGTGCATCATGGGATCGTGACACTCATCAGCAGGCCTTGCGACAGCCTGCCCCCCCCCACTTGCCCTTCCCCTAGTTTAGTATGTCCTGATCTCTGTGCTTGTCCAGGAACACGTATCCGCCCCCCCCCGCCCCCCCCCCCCCCCCCC
>JAODJW010000094.1:23714655-23726103 GCA_026777045.1 Hyperopisus bebe
CCCCCCTCCCCCCCCCCCCCCCCCCCAATGCCTGAATAACAGTGACAGACTCCTCACTCACTTTATACCACTTAGTGAGACTATTCTGCTCCAGCTAATTATGAATGTGATCCCTTTTTTGCAAGACTTTGCCGATGACCTGTGTCACTATCAGGTTCTTTTTTGTTTTCTCTCTCTTCCTCTCGTGTGTATTTTCAAAACTTTCCTGTAATATATGCAAGTTTGTAGTTTGATTTACCTAAAAATAGTTGCCTAATGTGTCATTTTCAGTGTGCTTCAGTCTGGGCTGGTGGCACAGGACTGCGCACATCTTAAATACCAAATGCTTTTTCTGGTCATTGTTTCCTACTTTAGATCCTCTGTGTACTTCTCAGCAAGGTGCCCATTAATCTGTGTGTTAATGATCACTGTCGCGCTCAAGGCTCCGCTTTCCTCACTCGATACACGTCTTTTGATGTGCAAATCGTTGACCTAAAATCTGCCTTTCTTTGTCAAATCTAATCATTTTCAAAACGGGGCCTCGCAGGAGCTAATGTTGAGGGCAGGTAAGTAGAGGCAGTCGGCAAAGCCTTGATGTAGCAAATCACGCAGAAGAGGATGAGCCCAGGGAGAAGTTGTAGCTAATTCCGACTAGTTTTTTGACCCACTGAGCCATCCAAAGTGCATGGGACCGTGATAATCTGCAGGTCCTGCTTATGAGCACAGTGCTCTAGCTATGCTGATAGCTGGTGAGCCTGGCCAGGCTTCGCGAAGGGCTCTCTGTACGGTCAATGGTGCGGTGAGGGCTGGGTGACTTTGCAGGTGGAAGGTGACCACACAAATGTTGGGCTGTCCGAGCCTTGGGAGATCTGGGGGAATAATCTTCTCTCAGCGGCAGCCTTCAGTGTTTGGAATCCTGCAAAGACTCATACAGTCGCAAGGCAAGTATCTGTTGCACTGTCAATGCTGTTGTTAATTGCTGTCGTTGCATTTTACATTATTGTATATTGAATTGTGTGTGTAATATACACATGGCCAGATTCAATTACATTTAACAAATTTGCAATTAAAAAGACTAAAAAAAAAGTGAGACTTCTTTAGAGAAGTGCAAATTACAGCAGTCGGAACATGTGGTTGGTCTGTTCATTTATCAAATAAATAACGCTTCATTGTTCCTTCACCCTTCAGATTGAACTTGGCTTGGGAGGGGGTGGTGTTTTAGACAAGTTTCTCTTTTTTTTTTTCTCGTTCCTTTGGCTTTCATTAGAAATGCATTCCAGGTACTGCACCATAACTTTAAATGTAATGAGTATGTGTGGAAATGGATTTGATATTAATGTTTTAATATCCTCCTGAGACCCAAAGGAAAAAAGTGTCCTTCAATTTTAGGTTATTTGTGATTTTCTGTCTTTGGAGGAAATAAGACATCTTACAATTTAGATTTTTTCAAATTTATTTTTATTTTTAATTCCACAGTATATCCTCTTCAGTTTTCAACAGGAATAAATATGTTTCCTTACATCAGTGAAAAGATGTCCATCACAATGGACATAAATGAATGGGTGGGGTCTCAGGAGGTTACGAGCAGTTTTAGAGTAATTTGTAAAATGAGATCTAGTTTAATACATCTGGTTCCCTGTTTTTTGTGACATTCAAAGGCATAATTAGTCTGAGAGCGCTGATATTTTTCTATTGTAACGTGGTTTGCAAGTTGGAATTTTAATTGTTCTCGGGGTATGCCATCCCAACAGAGAAAAATATTCAGATTTTTCTAAATAGTACCATTTCTAGACCTGATGGTGACTTTAATGTATATGCTTTACAACGTCAAAACAAAAAATACTGAATAGCACAGGGTAAACAACATACCAACATGTGGAAATCAACAGCTGGAGAGAGAGATGGCTCAAAGAGAAAAGATGTGAGTTTAGCAGAGACTTGGAAGATGAAATAGACATGGTATCTTCTGGGAAACTCGTCAGAAGTGGGTTTCAGAAAAAAAATAAAGATATGCATCTGTCATAGTTTCAGCATGGCGATAAAAATTCTTTCATTCAAGATTTCGCAGTAGTGTTGGTAGTGAATATAGTCTAAGAAGAATGTTTTGTAATACATATATATATATGCATAAACAATAATACAGTACTTAATAATTATTACTACACAGTAATAAAGTAACTACATACGGTACAATACTGTACCTCAAGCTGAAGCTGCCCAGTGTTTTAATGAGCATCGCAAAGTATTGCATAGATTTCTCATTACGAACAATTGTATTCAGGACAATTTTTAATATAATGGGCTTGATAGCTGTCCGTTGGTAAGTACCAGTTGTCTGTAAGTCAGACATTCTTTACCTGAGAACTGCTCTTAATTTTTATGTGTTTTCTTTGTGTATTAGAGATTTTTGACCTGGGGGAAAGGCAGGGGTGGTCTTCCCTGCTATGGGCTTGTTGTATTTAGACCCTTATGGTTGCTAGACAAAAAAAAAACAAATTAAATGGTGGATTTACCCAGCTGTGATAGTGTGATAGATATTGCTGTGATAGATATTTTCGTAATATCTGTTCTGTCGAGGGTGTAGCCAGGATTATCCTGGGATAGACTGCTGTCTTTCTGTCACCATGCATTGGACAACAACTTCTGAATGGAGGGATACCTGTATGGGTGGATGGAGGTTCTCTCAGGCAAGAGTGTGAATCTTGAATGAAGCATGTGTAAGGTAATTACTGTATTGAGGGTCAAATGGCTCAGTGATGAGTTTCTAATAAAAATGGAATCCTCTCTGCTTAGTTATGTTTCATGGGAAGCGATTGGACAGAACCCTTTTTCTCTGTGTCCCCCTTAATATCGAATATATTGTATGTATATAATGGCATGTTTCTTACAATGGAAGAAGGCAGAGTGGAGCAATAATGTGGATTTTTATATATTCAAAGGCGCTTTGTTATTTTGAGGACAAGTGTTAAAGCATCATCTGTCCAGAGGACTGAAACGGTCTCCATGGCAGCCAAATGCATGTCACTGTCCAGGTAGCTGTTGCACATTTAGCAAACTTTCAGTTCCAAGATGTGCCATGGTAATAGACTGTCTAGCAGTCATTTGTCTTGCAGAAAAGGACCAGCCATCTCTTCTTATTTTCTCATTTCCTTACAAAGGGACACGTCAGCATTTCCCATAAAGTGAGCGTGCAGGCTCATAGCTGTGTGCGGACTGAGCAGCTATTTGTTTCTCTCTCTCTTAAGGATCAGTCCAGGGCAGTGGGCATCCTAAATTTGTTTGAGGTCGCAGGCAGATCTCAGCTCGTCAGGTTTTTTTTTTTCCTAGCTACATATCCTTAGTCCTTTTCTAGGGATATGCACAAGGAGAGGGTTTGTAAACTGTCTGACTGTGCACTCATTGCTTTTTACAGCCTAAAACTTAGAGATAAAACAGTCTAATTGAAATTAAGACCACATATCTGCACTGACAGCAGTTTTGCCTGCGTCCATTTTTTTCCCCTTCTGTGAGAGCCCTAGAGAGACTAACCATAGAGGCATATGCATAACTGAGAAACAGCTCTGCACAGCTGCTATGATCACAAAAGCGGAAAATAGAAAATATTTAAAGGGAGTGTAATTATATTGTATTTTTTAATGTCATGAGTTAATTTTGTTTTCATGGTGCCCCCTTCCCCATTTGACACGGACGTGACAGCAGCTCCTTCTGGGACTTGTTAGCTGGGTGAATTAATGCGGAACGATAGTGCGCTGACTTCTGAGCTTTATTTTTTTTGTCTTTTAAATTGCAAGTTCAAGGGAGTATAGCTTACGTGTAGGAAAATCGAGGTCTGTTGTTCACAAATTGGTCTAAAGCGAGGGATGTAGTCGCTAAAGGAGATGGATTCGGCCTTGGTTTAATTATGGTATGTCGCTTGGCCCCGCAAACACTGCAAACTGGCTGGCGGTATGTACTTACATGTACTGTACTCTGTAAGTTAGGGTCTGGTAAGGTGTTTGTCCTCCCGTAGCTAATTCTATGGATATTTCAAATGCACTAATAACTTGAGTGTGCTGTTCCACGGTGATATTTGTCTGTAGAACGTTTGCTTGACACTTTAAGGTAGCAGAATGTTGCATAAAATATGCTAATTATTGCAGTATGCAGTGCAAGTCTAGTTAGCACAAGGTCCTTATCTATACAAGCTTTTTTTGAAATGTTTATTACAAAAAACTCTTGTTAGGAGGATGGATGAGGACTGCTTAAACAGCTTAACATTCTCTCATAAAATTAAGGTATTTTTACTGTAATCTAAGGCCAGTAGTGAAATGTACAGTGTTGTTTTTAAAGAATAACACAATTGCATTGTTGACTTTGTCTGCACTAACCACAAGTAGTTAATGCTAATATGGGTTAATGCTAATCTTAAATGTAGATTTCATATTTGGGAATTTAAATGATGCCCCAGATTCTTGCCAGGACTCTCCTGCAAATTAAAATCCTGTTTTCTGTTATCTACAAAGACAGGAGGTAATTGCCTCTAATTTAGTGCCTGTAATGGATTATTGTGATCTCATCTACAGGTTTGTGGTTCCCTGAACTTCTAGGAAATTGGGCCATCATATCATTGAGTGACTACGGTGCCTTTAAGTCCTTCCAGTTTAGCTGTATTTGATTGATTCTTATCTTTTTGCAGTTTACAGTAGGTTTCATTTATGGTATCTTATTATGTCAGCCTTTACTAGAACCACTGCAGTGTTGTGTCTGATGACATGGATGAATGGTTTAATGCCTGAAAATATTTACCAATACATCATGATACCACCACGGATGCCAATACTGGGAATTTTCAAAGGAGGAAACTTTCCATGGCAATTTATGGGAATTTTCAGGAATTTTTTTTGGGAATATGTGTAGTTCTGGGAACATACAATAACTTATAATAATAATTTAAAAAGAGATTTTGAAGACATTTTGGAAAAAATAAGCTTTATTGAACATGAACATATTTACATTGCTGACATTATTGAACAGAAACGCATGACATGAGGCTTGATGATCAAAGTCAGAGTCTGCTCAGTCTGGGAACCTGCTGTACGTCACGATTGCTCAATCAAGAATCCGCACCTCGGAGTCATTGTCCGCTTCAGCTGACATGGTGGATAGGTGAGGATCAGTCTCAAAGAACCGCAGGTTTGCCAGAATTGCCACCAGTTTATCCATCTGCATATTTGTGAGCCTGATGTAGACTTTTGTGTGCATATTGCCAGAGACCAGTTGCACTCAGAAGCAGCTAATTTTGGGACGATATGTAGTATTTCTGTAACCAGTATTAGGGCCTCGAATGACAAATACCCTTCCAACAGGTTGACACGAGTTTCATCATCACAGAATAAAGTTTAATTTACAGTGACATCAATTAGCTTGCAAGATTGCTAGCTAACTGGCTAGCTAGCTAAATTATTTTAGCTCATCCATTTGCCTGTTTGATGGATTACATGAGGAGTAGCTGACTAGTATTCTGAATATTATGTATCCACTTTTACAGTTTAATTTTCTATTAAACCATAACAAAAATATGAACTTGCCGCGGCTTGGCCTTTCACGTCATCTGGTGTGTACTCAAACATGCACACATGTAAGAGGTTAAAAAAAAAAGTAAAAAGTAAAACTAAAACTGTTCTCCAAAATGATCACTAGTTGGCAACGCATTAAAAATTCCCTAAATTCCCCTGTTAAAATTTACAGGGAAATTTACAGATAATGTTCCAATCATTTGCAACCCTAGCTACCACCAAAAGTATATAAAGTAAATTACAGTACAAGTAAAATAATATTTAAAATTGTACTTAATATTTAAAAGATATAATGATTTCTCCTGATATATGTGAATCTGTATCCAGATTATCGTCCTGTTTTCCTAATTATGATCTTTTTCAAACGCTCCTAAAGCATCACAGACTGGCTGTGTGTGTGTGTGTGTGTGTGTGTGTGTGTGTGTGTGTGTGTTCACAAATACTCACCAAAGTAGAGGTCTTGTATATGAAAAATAAAAGAAAATGAATTAACTTACAAATAACATAATTTATATCAGATGCACTCATTCTTTTTGCATGATGTTTTAGTATAGAAAACCGTTTTTCTAAACAATTCAGTTTATTAAGTATTTTCCCTCTTAACAATGAATTAAATAGTCTTGTTCTGAGTTTGCGGAAAAAAATGCATTAAGGACCGAGAACAAAGGCAGCACCAGTGTGAAGCTTGTAAATAGGGCTTTGGGCCAAAATGACTGTACAGCTTTCAATGTGTTTGGCATCACTTTCTGCAACGGTCGGTGACACTGCTGTTCCATGGAAAATTCAGTCATTTGGTGTTTTGCTGGTGGTGGAAAACACTAGGCACTACTCCAGAATCTCCTGCGAGCGTGTTCTGTTGGGTTGCATTCTGGTAACTGCGACCCCGGTAGCAAGGTTTGCTTTGTTTTTATGTTTGTCAGAGCCCTCAATGGACACTCGTGTATTAAGGATGGTCACCATGCCATCCCAGAAGCTTCCACGCCCATCAGGATAGGAAGACTTTGCTGTTGGATAACTATAATTACCTTCACCTTCTGTTTGTTTTTGAGTGGACCTTACCCTCACCTGAGAATTCAGCCCGCACCATTACTGCGCTGACAGCTTTCTTCACTTCACGGAACCAGGCCAGAGGCCTTTCGGCTTCACTTGACTCACCACACATGTACTTGTTGAGAATAGGCCGATGGTCAACTCATCTTAGCGTATGACACAAATGACCTGTGGCAGCACTTCTGGCTTATCGAAAAGCACAAATCGTATCAGACTGGGTGCTGTTCTTTTTTCCCTGAAATATTGGCCGGGCTCTTAGGCCCTAACCCATGCTCTGTTAACCTCTCCATGACCTGGACCATTTCATTTTCCCTTACGCTGATGCTAGCATGGCTGCCTTTTTTCAGTAGTCCTCCTCACCATTTTCACCTCTCTTCCCAAGATAAAGCCCATTTTCGTTCATCATCCTCCTTACCACGTCTTACAAGGGGATTTATGCACTAGTGTCTGATCATGTTACTCATCGCCGTGAAATCCTCTGTGTGCTCGACTCAAAGCAATCTGGTCATGCCTTAGATTGACATACTGTCAAATGATTCAGAGTGTTTTGGCCTGTATCTCAAAGCAACGTGCCAATACATTGTCGTGGAGAGTGCATGGGGCAGATTAGGTCCTGGTTTAATTATGTAACTGGCATGAAGCAAAGCTGTAAAGAAATGTTTAGGTACATGCTCTGAAGATATTAAATGCATTTATTTTTTATACTTTCTATTTTATATTATATATTTGATTATAAAACATTGTCACTAAAATAACTGTAAAATATTCCTTAAAAAGTTGAGTTGGTCATTGTTTCCATATGATTTCCGAACTGCGGTTTTGGTAAATCAGTAGCTATTTGCTTTTTTGCCTTCTGAAATCCTGTGTTTTTACATACTAAGTTTATGCTGAGGTGTCCATACTCAATCCCTGTCTTCCTTTGGGGCATTTGAGTTTGACTTCATACTTTACATTCCTTCCTTTGTGCAGAAATAGGAGGTTTGAAAGTAAACCTAAAGAAGTGGCATTAAGTAATTCAGGTACCATAGACACGATTATCAAAAGAACATGTTTGACAAAGAAGGCTGAGGCATCTCAATACCAATGCAGACATTTTTTTAAAATGTTGACATGTTATAGTTTAAGACATTTGTTTAGTACTCTGAAGATGCGAAAGTAGTTGTATGTGTACTTTAGGGATGCTACACATTGTGGTTATTTTATTTATCCATCAATTACCTGGCATAATATAAACTTTGCTTGTGGGTTGTAATGCTTTACCCCCTTTTCAGCCATTTCAGTGCTAGAAAATCTTTTCCATCTTGCTGTTCTTTTTTTCTGACTCATAGGTCATCGATATGTCAACATTTATAACAAGGACCATGGTCTCCTTATTAAAAAGACTTCAAGTAAGACAGCCTTCCCTGCAATAAAAATTAATATTGTAGAAGGTGTGGTCATTTAGTTGAAATGAACTGCTCTGAGCAAGTAGAGATTTACTGGCTTAATTTCGCACCAGCCTCTTGGAAGTAACACTGCAAAATTTATGGTGTCTCTTGTTTCCCAGCAGACCCTATTTCTTTAAAAAAGACAGGTGTTTAGATGTGGATCACAAATTGTTTAGTCCATTTAATTCGCTAGTTTTGTGTTTCGTAGTTCTGGTGGTGAGTGTGCATCGTTAAAGGCCTAAAGCAGCTGTGGACTTTAAGATATCAAGATATCAGGAAAGATGTGCTTTTATATATATAAAATCAGTGTTTGATCTGGCTCTGCATGTTTTAAATATGAGTCAGAACATTTGAACGTCTCTTGAACATATGGCAGTACAACTGTCATTTATGGATGGCTTGAAATTAGGTGCATTTGAGATTCCCACAGCAGAGTGTAATTCATACAGTAAGGGCAGTATGTTCCTGTCAGGTCTGTTTAACAGGCTGTCCTGGATCAGGGTCCGGTCACAATGAAATAGAGATATTTATGGCTTTGTGTCTAGTCTGATTGTATATATTTACAAACTATACCAGTGTTACACACTAAAGTAATCTGTACATCAGTCCTTCAAAATATCAAATGCAGTTTCTAATTAAAATAGTAATATTACTTCTCCAGGCTTATTGAATGCTGAAGTTGTTGCTTTGACCCTGGTTTAAAAGGAAAAAAAAGAAAAGTTTTATACTTTATACTCTTCATGAAATGAGAAAGAATTGCCTTTAGGCTGTTAAAAGGATGTCTGCTTATTTACTGTAGATTACAGTATTAAAACAGTAAATCGTATATTCTCACATAAAAAAACAATCTTATCTACACCCACACAAAATTCCATTGCAGTTATTGTCAGACAAACATTGCTTTTTACATAAAATTTATTCACTGGATTTGGCTGTTGCGCTCCAGGTCTCAAATGGTGTTGAAACATAAGACCTTAGTTAGATTAATGAATGACTCTTCTCAGCGAATTGAATCCTCCAGTGTTCAGTTATAACCATTATAATTCACTCCCACATCTTTGGCCAAAGCACCCATACAGTAGTACGAGCATATGGAAAATTGCTGTGCGGGGGATACTCTCTGGATGGCGCCCTTATGAGGCATCCAGGCATAATAACATTTCTGAAAACAGTGCTACAGAAATGCACTCGAATCAACTGAACAACAATAACCAAGGCTGCATTGGCACCTGGAGCACGTAAAGGATGACTGCGTGATGCAGCGCCTTTGGAGATCGCTGTTTAGACTGCTGCCGTTTTCCAAGCCGCACATTATCATTTCCTCAGATGACTGCAGCATAATCCATTCTTATAAGCCTGTTGGGAAGCTGGTTGGGTGCAGGAAGGTATTTATTACGTATGTAACTGGTTTTATGATCCCTTTTCAGTTAAGTGCATCCCTACCCTTTTGTTGCATTTTTATAAATCCACCATCTACAAACATGGGGCTTTTTGTGTCCTAAGATGACATGTCATGTAAAACCTACGCGCTGAGGACCTCGTGTTTTATGATTTTATGATCCATGTGCCACATACTCATCACAAATCAAACAGTTTTAATAATCCTTAAGATTACAGTGTTTCTAAATCAAACAAGTTAAGTCCAATGGGATCTCTTTGAACTAACATTTCAGGAAAGGCATTGTTTTGTTTGCAGGGGGTGTGTTTCAGACAAACGAAGGTTAAAGTGTTTGTTTCAGGAGAGAACGGAAAATGTTGCCATGCTTAGTCTTATCCTCTATTATAAATGCACACTATAATCGCACAGCCTGTTTGGATCTGGTTTCAGCATTGAGGCAATTTTATCCGTGGTGTTTGTGTTCTGTTTGATTTCCGTTATAATGTGGTCACTCTATTGACGATTGCAAATGGAAGAAGACCCCCTTTTGTAAACATTAGAATAACCTCATATCTAACGACCGAGTGGCATAGACCCACAGAGGCGACATGCAGATTGAATTTGACAAGTAAATAGGCAATATTTATCACTGTTTGATTTGCGGCCTGGTTACCTCGAGTGCTCGTTTTTGCCAGTGTCTGGATTTTCACTGACCAACACGGTTGTGAATTTCTCAGTATGATTACTTGCCTCCACTCCTCTATGTAAAGAGTGAAAAATGAGAGCTCCACAAATTTATATTTATCACTTGTTTTAAAAGCTAACTGAAGGCAATAATAGTACCTAATCACTGGATTTGCTCACACCAATCTGTGACATATTAATACAGGTGAAAAGCCAGTGATGTCATGCTGTTGTGAAGCCTGCCTTTGATAGGCTAGCAGACAGTTAACAGACGTAAGCCTGGACCATTGCAGCATTTCTCACTGCTGCCGTGAGCTGCCTGATGGTGGCTGGGGTGCTGGGGAGCCCTTGTGCTGGATAAGGTGTACAACACTAAGTCATCATGAGAATGAGGAAACGTTCCTAGTGCTCAAAAAACTACCTTTGTTAGATTAAACATTTACAGAGTCTGTACTTTGTCATGAACAAGGCAATGCAGAGGCATTTTTTGTCTAAAGGAAATAGTAATCCTATAGATGCTTTCTTAAGTTCTTCACAGCAATTCTAGCATTCAGAGTAATATATTGTGATAATACAAGTACCCTTACAGTAGGTTTTGGAATATTTTTTTGTCTTTCTGTTTATTTTTTCATGCCTTTATTAACCATTACATAGCAGTTATTTTGTTTGACCTGCTTGTCCAATCAAATTAAAGATTGTCTTTTTCCTCAAAATATAGCTTAAATGCACACAGATTTTGAAGTTAGATTTTGTAGTAAAGCATTTATTGTATTTAAATTAGTTGGGAGGAAGAAAAATATGGTCAAATAACTATCCGTGTATTAAATGGCGCTGACCAATCTGTCTGCCAAACTGTCGCCGTACTTGTGGCTTCCATTGTAATGTCTTTTTATACCCCTCTGTTAGTGAGCATACGACAGCTGTCTGATATTGAGGGGGAAAAAAACCTTTTTGTGCACTCTTTCTTTCAGATGAAACGATAAGAACAAAAAGCAAATAAATATGTCTCTGTGAAGTAACAGTATTAGTGCCCTTGGTAGCGATGTTGTGGAACCTTGGAAAGCTCTCGTGATGAAATGAGCCGACCTCTTGAGAGCGCCTCTTCGTTGGTGTGCTGATGGGACGTCTTCATGACTGCAGCCTACATGTTTTTTCTGATGCGTGTGGGAGGAATGGTGAATACCTGTGTAAATACTAATAATGGCACTGACATGCAGGAGGTTTAATGCTGAAGCCAGAAGATATACTGTCTTACTTACTAGAATAATCTGATTTCGTCCTGCCTTTTCTTCTTGTCTGTCTTGTCTTGATATATTTGAAATCTAATGGTAATTAATGAAGATTTTTTTTTAGTATTAGGATTCTGTGCATTACT
>JAODJW010000094.1:23734848-23750073 GCA_026777045.1 Hyperopisus bebe
TGTGTGTGTGTGTGTGTGTGTGTGTGTGTGTGTGTGTTAGGTTTATATTCCATTGTGGGGACCAAATGCCAGTGAGGGACTTTATTTTGACATTGTGGGGACCATTTTTCAAGTCCCCACAAAGATCTGTGAATGCAATCCAAAAATGAAAAATTCCAGAAGTCTCATAGAAGGTCATCATGTTGGGAGTAGAGTTTTCTCCATAGAAATGAATGGAGTGTACCCACAAAGATATAATTACCAACCTGTGTGTGTGTGTGTGTGTGTGTGTGTATTGTAATACGTGACTAATAAGAATCTTTACATCAAATTGTAATGTGTTATTTTATAGAGCATTTATTTTAAAAGTGCATCATTTTAGCAATTTAATTTATTTGTGCTCAAATGTTGGTCATTCTACCCATTGGACCATTGGGATCATAACTGCAATTGAAGCCAACTTGGGAGCCTTGCATCTTTGCCTTAACATTTTTTTGTATTATCAGTTTCACTACTGCTAAGCAAAAATCTCACATTTACACCATAGTAATTGACAAAGCCATTACATTTACTCTTCTAGGTTGATATAAGTTCACCAAATAATCATCTTCTTTCCCACTGCTGAATTAACTTGAAAAGCTGAAGCATAATCTCTTCCATACCAGTGTTACATTGTGAAGTTTCCATTTTAAAGGAATTCTACAAACGGCAGGCGGACAAAGCTGAATATTTAACACACTCGGCATACAGTCTGTATTCCCTGTTGATTTGATTTTCATGAATTAAATTCTCCCATTTCCCTTCCCAGCATGGCTTAAAGCAGTCTTTCATTGGTGAACTATTGTTTTCCTTTATTCAGTCACACATATAACTCAGATAATGGTTTTGCAGATAGCTCTGTGTATGCTCGTTCATTTTTAAGAATTTAGGGATTAATTCAAGGATAAAGTCCTTGGGCCCTTTATTTGCTTTGATCATTCTGGTACTTTGCACAATATCCAAAATCTTTCTTAAATAATGAGTACTGATGGATATTCCACCATCTGTTAGATTGATTTGGAATATGCTTGTTTCATGTGCATCAGGGCACATATATAAACATACAAAGCCGGAGGTAATTTGTCCGCTTCATGTTTTGCTTTGTGGTGCTTAAATACAAAAACATTGTCTGCATTCAAAGCACACGTCCTCGAGTGGCAGGTCCAATCATAAAGCTGGGAAAGAGGAAATAGTCAATAGAGTGAAGCTTCTTATCTATACGAAGTGGACTGGGGATGCATAGCTGTAATCACAAAGATCTGTGATTGGCTAAGGAAAATGACTAAATAAGAGGCCGCTTTCTTTGGGGGAGGGGTACCTGAAAGACTCTTGAGCAGCACTGACTATTTTCCTTTTCTCTGTTGCCTGTGTGATCTTTAATCCGCTTCTCCTCATGCATCTTAACAAGCTACCATCTTTAGGCTCCACTTCACTGCATGGCGTCCGGACCGACGTGTCGCTTAGTGGCCCACACAAGCCGCCGCATTTTCTCCATCGCCTGGCCTAACGAGCGGGACTCTTAAGCGTGTCTCAGTTCGACGTCTAATCAGCTGACGTCCTTCTCCCCCTCACTGTTGTGGGGTCGCACCAACAGGTCATTAAATAGACTTGCCGTCCTCCTCCGGCCTGGCTTCGTCTTCACTCGTGCAGCTGGGTATGAATCTGCCATGCATATTGATCATTCCGAGCCGCAGATTGATTGTGTATGGGCGGAGCTGAGAGTGTGACAGGAAGTCATTACTTTGAACAAAACACCTGCCTTTTTGTGTTGGCTTCTATGTAGCTTATTAATTCCCCATCAACAGCTGTAAGTTACTCTGGTTACAGCTAATATTAACCGCTGCTTTTTTTGATGTCAGTTGACCAGATGAAGTGTGTAAATAGAGCAGGTGGTGGATGAAGGCTTTTCGGCAAATAGCGTTGTACCCTTGAATCGGTAAACACGGGTGTCTTAGATGTATCGAACTCTTCTGAGACTGGGTAATGTGGGGTCTAGTCTGCGGAACTCCATTAGTCATTATTGACAGTTTCCTGTGCATTACTCTGTGTGGAATAGCAGCTGGTGTAGAGTTGTTGAGCTGGGCATTGTCTTTGTCCTGGAAAAATAGAGAGGTGGTCCCTCAAGCCTTTCGCTTCATGTAAGATCTCACCTGTGAAAGGACCAGGGGCCGACACTGGAGTGTTGTGAGTGCAGCCTCACCCACAATGACTGAGAAACTCCCACGACTCAGCAGCAGCTGTCGGTGTCACGTTTGATGCAGTCGATTAATTACTGTTTTGTGTTGACTAGGCACAGAGCATTTTACTGACAATAAACTTGTTATGTGTTGTAAAGGTTGAATTTTCCTAGTAGTTTTTTTTTTTTTCGACTCCGATCTGCTTTCTGACACTGATAAGGTCATATTTTGAATAAATGCTTTAGAAAGAATCTGTTGACCTTTTTCTAATTGCAAAGGTGTGTACATATCAGGAAAGGAAACTGAAATCAAATGTAACCTTTTGGATACATAAAAAAACACAATAAATCTGCTGGTGTGTATTAGTCTGTTTTTAAATTTACTTTCCTCTTTATTATCAAAGTATTAAGTGATGACTTTGACCCAAAACTGTGGTTATCACTAATAGTAAACAGATGCTTATATCCAGTCTGAATTCAGAGAAAACTCAGAACCTGGATTCAATGTATCAATCATAGTACAATCATAATAGTCACCTGTCTAATTCTTTAATCCATCCCCAAGAGGAATATTTTAAGAATCACTCTGTAGACATCACAGGTCCAGTATAAATACATAGCAAAGTGTACTGAGCAGTGCCCTGAGATTAAAGGTATTTCAAGGATTATTGGGAAGCCTCAGGCACACTACCGAAAATCCCCAGGGCCATCACTGACCTAACTGGACACTGGACATTTTAGGAAGCGGTGATTGGAATTATTTCCTATCATATGCCTGTGCGTAAATTCAAAAGCAGCCATCGCACCGTGTGTCATACATCAAGTAATACCTGATCATTTGTTTGACTTCTCTTTTGCAGACAATCACGTCAGGTGGCACCTTCTAGTATCTGTACATTACTTATATGTTATGTTTATTTTGTGAAATTTATTCAGTTAATCTGCATATCCGCTCTTAAAGATTGCTCATCAAGTGACTATAGAGAAATAAAACTTTAGGATCCTTCTCTCCTACTTTGCCTGAGATAGTCACGCACTGTGCATGTCTGATTAATGCTCCCAGCTCTCAGATCTATTGAAGTTGCAAGGGAAGCTTCAACCTCTGCTTTTCTGCTTCAGAAGGGACGGGAGTCCTGTGGTGAAGAAAAGGGAGATGATGGGGGGGGGAGGGGGGGGGGGGTAAACGATTTCCATTTGACTGCGTGGGATCATAAGACTTCTCACATGCATGTTTGTTTTGTAGTTTTGCCAAGAAGCTTGTTATGGTGAGGCTGATGTTATTATCGAATAAGCTGTGTTTTCATGCAGTCCAAATTCTGTGCTTCGAATATTTCAGTTCAGTTCAGTGTTTTTATTTGTAAAAATTATTTATTTATTTCATAAATGCACTCAGTGCTTTTGTGCTAGGTAATGTTCCGTGATACATTCCGGGGGGGTGGCATATCCACCCTGTAGCCAGCTGCATGGCATACTAGCTTTTATGACCAATCCAGTTTATAAATCTGCCACATTGGACAGACTCCAGGATCAACCAGGTACACAGAACCTTCCTCCCAAGATCAACGAAGGCTGAGAGTAATAGTGTAGGCAGGACTGAAGTCACGCTACAGTCTAGCTCCCACAAAAACACTGATACATTAGCCTTGTGCAAAAAGTGCAGGCCCTTACTGTATACCCAGGGCTGGAATTGCAGCTCTGATGGCGCAGTTCCTGCTTCTTACCTCTCCGTCCTGCGGCCGTAGGGTACGTACAGCAGGACACTGGAATTCTTATGAAGCATTAGGTTCTGTAGGATTCCCACAGTTATAGACTTACTCTGCTTTATCCTGTTTATAGTACATAATGTATGTTATACATAAGTATGCCTTACCTTCTGAAATTAATCAAATTATTTCAAAATAATATTTATATTTTGTGTCTACAATTAAAATAAGTGTATTTGACAACAGCAAAGAGCATCAAATAACACAAGGGACTAATCAGTAAGTACAGCTTACCGTGTAATACAGGAATGAGAAGAACTAGGCTAAACACTGACAGAGTAACCTTCACATACACAGTGAAATACTGTGTAAATGGTTATTGCATTCTGTCATTAACTATTACGAACAAAAGTCAAAAGCCAGTGAACAGCGACAGTCTGTGTACTGAACTGAATGTAAAACTTAAGCCCTAGTAAATGTGTCTTGTTTTGCAGCATGTGCCGGGGCCCCTGTTCATTGCTGCGTATGTAGATGGTGATGTGATGTGCTTTGTTTGTCAGTGTCAGTGCTGTTACTGTGCAGAGAGCTGGCCAAGGCAGCAACATTACTCCACATCAAATGGGTGTCTGATGTCAGACGTCATTCTGTGAGTGACAGTACCTTCACATGCTCCCAAAAGCGAACCAGCGAATGGGAAGGGCTGCGCATCGGACTGTCGCTGGGATGGAGTTTTAATCAAAGTGTTTTGTTGTGATCAATGACTCAAATGCAACTAACCCCCACGGGCTGAAACCCTTGCTGGCTAACAAAAGTGCACAGACCTGGTGGATCACCCCTCCCTCCCCACCACCCACAGTATAGAACGTCCATGTCAGCTCGATCCGCCAGGGTAGGCGGCGGTGCGTGCAGCCAAGCAGACGCGGGTCCATTACGGGTCACCTGCTGCTCAGTTTCCTGGAGTCATCTTAAAAGGCACAAAAATGGAACATCTGTCACAAATACAAGACCTAACCCCCTCCCGATCACCCACGTGATCTTCACCCTTTCAGTGCTGAAGTTCTCCTTGGAAACTGGACTGAGAGTAGATGAAAGTCTGCGTGGAGCCAGTGCGCAGGGCAGGTTTAAAAGGCTCCTGCCATGCTGTCTTGCATTTTAAGCCCTAAAAGCACTAATGGTTTGTGCCCCTTATCAGTTCACTCCAGTAGGCTGTGCTGGTGCTGCTTTCCCATTTCATTATGCATCCGACATAATTACGTGCTTTTCAGCTCTGAGATGCCAGAAAGATCCACCAATCGCCAGTGCTGACTGGGGTTAAGAAGTCAAAACGTGGAAAGTACTCGCTCTCGATGACGTCAGAAAGGAAAGGGACTGTCTAGGCTTGTATAATATGAAAGTATCACAGAAAGTCAGTCATGAGGTCATGAGCACATGCAGGAACTTGCCTAAAGGCATCATTGCTACAAATTAATGTAGCTAAATGGGTAAAGTTGAATTGCGCTACCATGAAACAAAATCGATTTGTTTTGGAGCTGTTTCCCTTTAAGTGAAACGTTTTTGTTTTGTATAGTAACACAGAAAAGATTTGTTTGTGATGTGCTTCACATTCCCTCATCGCACCACCATATGGGATTTTTCACATTTAAGCCATGAATAAAGGTCACAATTTCGCATGCTGAGAGGGAAAAAAAAATAAATCCTTTGGGGAAGAAACACCTTAATCCATCTTAAGGGGTTGTGTATGTCATTGATCTTTGGACATTTCAGCTCAGGTGTATTGTGATTCAGTTCATCTGTTCGTTAGAAACCAGGCAGATGAATATGTTTATCTGCAACAAGTCCAGTTAGACAGTAGCATTAAGTTTCTATTTGGCTAAATTGTATACAGTGCCGTTGCTTGCAAGATGGATGTTTGTTTTGAATATTGTGTCAGATTGCTGCTAGCTGTGTATGCTATTTTCTTATTAGCTTGTAGCATGGATTGAAGTTCTTCCATTTTTGCTTTAATTGCTCCACGGGTTGATTAAAAGTATTCCATCTGAGAATGCCCAGGTAAAATTAAATTTGGCAAAGAATGACACTGATGCATCCTCGGTCTTCTGGGACCCAGGGAAAATGCTTCTTAAAAACAAGAAAACAGTGCGTCCCTTTGGGTGCTTGGTGGGTGAAGAATGTTTTTGATGTGCTGCTGGTGTTTGAGGGAAAGCCAGCATGTTCACAGAGTTGTGAGTGCATCAGCACCCTCGTTCTTCTTAATGGAAGTGTTGTACCGCACCTTGTACATACGGCATGCCCTGCAGAGCTCCATCCTGTTGCTCATCCATCCGCCTCTGGGGACAGCGGCTGGCTGGGAGGGAAGTACTCCTGCAGCGGGGGGATGCTAACACAGGGCTCTCTGTGTGCGTCTGCAGGCCAGCGGTCCAGCCGGCGGGAGCATGCAGCTCCTGGAGACGGATTTCTCCCGCACGCTTCGCGAGCTGGTGGAGCTGCACCTCTTTCACCAGAACAGCATCCCAGCCTTCTTGAGCGCCGTCACCCTGGACCTCTTCAGCCGGCAGACTATAGTCTGATCTTCCCTTCCGATCTCAGCCATAACACGTCATGTGACACAGAGATCATGCACCTGTGAGGAGTCTTCTCTGTACTCGCCACAAATGTACTATTGTCAGCTAACTGTTGTGCTGGATGCTTTGTTATACTTTTATTTTCATACATAGTAACGCAAACAACTGCCTAGACTTGCGACAGGCTGACAGCCCTGAGGCAGAATATGTTAAATTTTGACCAGAATATCATTTCTAAGCAAGGTAAAGCACCAATGGGGGAAATTCAACGGCTGTTATCGTAAAGCGTAGCTTATTACTGTAATTTTTGTTTCCTTTTTGTTGAAATAAATGAAAAAATAATCTACCGAATGAATATTGCATGGCTGTATCCATGATTTTCTTGCTGGCATTCCTGACTGCTGTTCTTATGGAATGTTGTGTCCCAAGCGTCTCTTTCTCTGTCCGTCCCGAATTATAATCTGATAATGAGCTGCGTCTGTCACATGGAGAACAACTGCTACCGTGTCACACCTCCAGCAGGGGAGGGAGTCCAGCTCTCCCCAGACAGAAGCAGCAAAACAAGAGGCATCCAGAAGCTTCTGGGGAAGGCGCAGTCACTGAGAGAGACTCATGTTTGTCAGAAGTTACTGGTCATCTGTCTTGACTGTCATTAATGACATGCTTACCACAGGTAGATGGATTGTTTTTCTTTATTATTATTTTTGACTTGTATTCTTTTTGCAATAAATTCCAGGGTGTTAGCTGCTAAATACTGTCAGGTTCTGCCTGTGATGTGTGGATTCTCTTTTTTCTGATATAAGTATTATATACTCATTTAGCACACATAAACATGTAAATTGCATATGTTTCGGGAGACCATCTGCTGACTTGTTTTGGACTTTTGATAAGCTCTAAATGTTGTTCTTTTCCCAAATTGCAATACATCATTGCATTGTTTCCTGTGCCGATGGACGGGTCACATGACTGCAATACAGGTACATTAATTGTGGTCTGAAGCAATCTATCCAGTGAAACTGTCTCATTACTTACTTCTGGATACAGTGACAAGTTTGTTTACATCAGGGGTATCTAACATGCATAAATGTTCAAAGTGTCTTCCTGCTATGGAAAAGAGCTTTGCAATTAAATGAAAATTAATCAAAACCGACATTCAGAACATCTAATTGACATATTATTCTACGTCGCTCACTTCAGTTTTTTAAAATTCTGTTAATACTTAAAAAAAAAATCAGTTAATACTTTCCCCAGCATGTGTTCATGTACTGTCCCCTTAGAAACATACTACCGTGTGTGTTGCCACGTGACTCCGCCCCACTCAGTCTGTGACATGGAAGCAGCATGGAGGGGAACTCAAACGCCGAACCAACTGAGCTCCAACAGCTCGTACCAAAGGAAGATGCTGAGTCCGTCGTTTAGACACATTGTGACTTAAGTGAAGACGAGACCTAACAAAAAGAGGTCAAATGTAAACAGTGCGGAAAACAGTTTCAGTTACCAAAGGTAAAACCACCACTGTTACAACACTAGCAATATCTAAAATGTAATGGAAACCTCATACAATGATCACGGTTATCAAAAAAGTGATCAAAAAGCTTGCTTGGGACAGGTTCATTCTAGTACAAATATGGCCAGTTTTCCAGTCAAGGATTAAGCCTAAGCCTAGACTAGCTTTGAGTTACAATGGTGAATCTCTATAGAAACAGCAATTTAGTCCAAGACTAGTCTTAATCCTTGTTCGGGAAACCGGCCCATAGTGTTTCATTAATTAGCTTATAGTAATCAAGTAATCTCCTTACAGTGTTCATTTTGAGTCTTTTTATACATAATATATTTTTACTTGCCCACTTTGCCTTGCGGTAACCCATCTACTTCTGGCTAGCTACCTGAGGAAAATGCTGTGTGCACAGAAAACCTGACTGGAATTTTTTTTTCCTTCATTTTTTCTCAGTTATGAATATAGAGTCATCAACGTTTAGTATGAACTGCCAAAAACGAGCCAACGAGATGGAGTAGCGAAACTACAATAAGCTATATTTATATATAATATAATACTGTATTATAGTGTATGTGAATTATACACAGTTTAGTAACTTAAACTGATGCAGTGTGTTTGAAACAGCTGTACTGCATTTTGAGAGTCAAGAAGACACAGTAAACAATGATGCTGTCTGTTTTATTACCTTATATTCATGTCATAAATATACAGATAGTAATTTCCCAGGCATTCATTTTGTTTGCAAACTATTTATTTCCTGCTCTTTTAGGGAACCTGCTTTTTACATTAAAATGTGAGGTTTTTCATCAGACATTTTCATTTCAAGTGATTTATGCTTTGATTTCAGTTGTGTAGAAATATACAATGAATAAATATTTCAGTTATTTTAAAATCTAGATCTATAAGAAATACAGTCTTTCATTAGAAAAAATATCCCAGCTTTAATAGTTGATCATATTTATAGTACAAACCTTGCCAATGAAATACGAGTTTCCAAAAAACAAAAATATCGTTCATTAATCATAATCGAGGTAAAACGTTCAATTAATAGTTATATCGAATGGAGGTCATATCGCCCAGCCCTACTATGGAATTGCCTGTTATAAGTTGTGCCCTTTTTGTGAACATAAACTAAATATACCTTAAAATATTGTTCCTTTGGGTGTATATTTTTTCAGCACACATCATTTTATATTCATGAATACAATAGGACAGTGCATTTGAATTGTGGATTATGGGGAACGGATGCATAATATATAAACAAATGGAATGACATTCAGTGCTTCCCTTCCTTACTGTGTAGTCTGTGTATTCTCCGGCTGGTGTCTAAGCATGTACAATAATGATTGAGGCCTCTGAATATGACCTAACACTCAGATGGAGCAGCTCTTCTGTTTCCTTTTCTTCATGTGTTGTGGCGACGCAGGTGTTCAGTCTGAAACTGGGCACGTTGAATAAAAGACAAAGTGAATATCCCCATTTTTCCAGCCTATACCCCCCAATAATTGTTGGCCTGAGGTAACTAGGAAAACAAAATATAGAGCATATTTAGACACTGGATAATACGCAACTTTCATTGCATGAAGCTGTTTTAAGGTTACTATTTGATGGATACCTGTTGGATGCTGCTTAATTGGTTTAAATGAAAAGTAGAGAAAACTAGCGCTTAACAATCCTAAACCAAGCTCGTGTTCATCATCGCTGTGCGACATTTTGTGTTGAAGAAAACATATGAGTAAAATCACTATCGCACAGTACAGTGGAGTCCATGATTAATGCCCTGATTTTGTGGCTTATTTGGAGTCGTTTTGGGCGCAATGACACATGGACCTCTTAGAGATTTATCGAATATGCAGCGCACCAGTTTTCATTCAGTCTTGCTGCACATATAAGATGACAGTACCATATTTTACCAAATGTCTGAGAGTTGTTATGTGCTGCATCTAGCTGTTCCTGGATACTCATATCAGCCCAAATTTCCAGCAAACACTGCATCTCTGCCCTAGACCAAAGTGATCCCTTTGCCGCCATGTTTATGAAATGTTTGTCGTTACCCAATCTGTACAGCTAACCCCATCTGTTCCTTCTGGGTCTGGTTCGTGTATAGTGCACATGTGCACATGTGTGTACCAGTTGCATCATTGATGTCATGTCTGTGTTCTGTGCTCAGGCACGGTTAGCGATCACAATATGCACATCATCCCCGAGTCCAACCGAACCATGGCAGGGCCCACCTCTTCAAGTGGGCCCAGGGTCAATATGGAGCGATCACACTAGTCAAACAAACTAGACTTTGGGGGTCAAACGTGCAAGGGCACAGTAAGGATTGCTAGTGTGAGTACACCTTTAATGTAAAAAGTAGAGTTTCCAAAAGCTTTCATTTTACCTGGTGTGGGGAATAAGGTACCACAGTCCCATTAACATGAGTAAGATTACCAACCTGAGACTAGAAAATGTCAGTCAATCTGGGAGACACAGTAGTTTGGAAAGCAATGTAACCAGATGAAGAAGCAGCAAGTCAGAGGTGTAACTGTAGCCAAGGATTTTTGCATGGAAGTTGCATTAATAATCTAAGTCAAGACGTAGTCAATTATGTCATAGGGTATTATTGTTATAAATGGGTTTAGGTTTACATTAACAAAAAACAAATGGTGAGTGGTCTGAAATTTGTCAGGATAGTTTTCAATCTGTGGATTCCGGAGTCCTCATTATGACCAAAGGAATCATGAATCCAACACCTTTTATGCAAAAACCAGATCTGTTTTCCAAAAAGCTTGAGTTTGTCAGAAAATAAGTGTTACAATGCTCTGTCTTCTGAATATAATGAATGGATGTGTGGTAATCCATTCCGGGCTAGTGTTCATATACATACAAAGAGGGGTTAAAATTACAGATAACTGGCATAACTCAATCACTTTGCAGCTATAAAGGTGAGTCATGCTAGGTTGAATGATAATTAGTATGCAGTATGTGCAATAAATGTGTTGTGATAATCAGCACTTTCATTTAAGATCTTTCGAAGCAACCTTAGTCTGTAATTTTATCCAACCCCGTGTGTGTTTGTGTAATGTCATAAAAGAAGTGTATTTAGTGTTTTGGCTAGACATTTTTCTACTTCAGTGGTTCTCTTTTTCAACACTTTCATGCACCATTTAATACTCAATTCATCATGCAGTTATGTGTAAGTCGCAATTGGCTAAAGAATGTGTGAAAGATGTTGCAGATGAGACCGCAAACAGAACAATGAAATGTAATGAAGGATGGGACTCTTTGAGTGCGAAGTTAATATGACGTTAAATAAAAACATTTGGAGGGAAAAGAAACAACAGAATAGCTAATCAAAACAAATGTCTGATCTTGGAGTTGTGCCGACTCCGGTATCTGGGTCAAGGTGCATATTCCAGGAATGAGAGAAGCACGGAAAGCAACAGTTTGCCCTGTCCACGGATGCCCACCCCCCATCAAACTACCTGCTCCTGCACATTTGTACCTGTGTAGCTGGTTTAATTGAAGATGATTTCTTAACCAGTTTGACTCACAGCATCCCACAAGGAGTTTTTTTTTGCAGCACGCCGCTATGCAGAATTTAAATAAATATCAGCCTGTTTCCTTTCAATTGAACACCAAATGACAGCTTAATTCACACCAAACATATATGGTATTTACAAAAAAGAAAAAAAAATGTGAAGTTTGTGAAAAATAAAATCCTGATAGAACTGAATTTCACAGCTTCTACTAAAATACATACTGACATATTCAATATCAACCAAGAGGACTCTATTTTAATGCCTGAAGTTTTTTTTATAAGAAATCTTTATTATTAAGACTGCCATCATTGAATTCATGTCTATGACAACTAGATTGCAATTCTCATCTGCATTTGCTCATCATTCAGCCTTGTGATGTGTTTGTTCCTCTCTGTCCTTCTCCCCAAAATTTCCAAGGCATGCTTTCCAACTTGAGAACACCCGTGCTCGTCTCCCAAGCCCAGCCCCTAAGTGGCATGCCAATGTGATGCTTCTGCAGAGCCAAAAGGCGCTCTCACCTGAGTCTCACAGATTGCCCTGCCATATCTAAAGGACATCCATGGCCAGCCTCAGTGGCACTCCCGAGATTAATAATGTGCTTCACCCCTTTCCCTCTGGCCAAAGCAATTAGTTCTTCATTGAAAATCTCGGGCAGAGCAGATGGAATAACAGGGGCCTCAAGCACACAGAGCCTTCCTTTCTCCGCCTTTTTTTTTGGAACATGGGAGGATATAGAAAACCTGTAAGCATCCCAAAAACCCCATCTGCCCCTTGGCTTTCTCCTTTTTTTGTTTCCCCGTTTCTCTCGCTTGTTTGCCAGATATGAATTGCACATGAGGTCTATATTGGGGATTTTATCAACCAGTAAAAATGAAAAAATACAAAAAAAATAAAAAATAATCAAGAACCGAAATGCTTAAATACTTAAAAACTTTACACTGTGAGAATTATATATCATTTCATTTGTGTTTAATATATATTAGATAACCCCTCGAGAACTGATTATCTAAATTAGAGATACACTCTGGTGTTTCTGGCCAAGGCAGTTGTACATTTTCCACTGTTACAGAAATGAGCATCCTGTTTAGAGAAATGGGAGCCAGAATTTCTTCTGAGTATGATTATTTTTCTTCTAGAACAGGAAGATAATAGTGGGCTCCAAAGGCAGATAAAATGAGGCAAGATGGGAGTAATTCTCCTCTGGCCATACTGACGTAAAATATAATTCTGTTTGACAAATTTGCATAGTCAGCAGTATGAAGCATGAATTAAATTGTGAAGAAACGTAAATCCTTTGTGCCACAATAGAAATGTGCCTTTGTGTAGTGACTATTCAGAAATATCTGCTTCAGGTATATTGGTGAAGGTGGCTAACAGAATCCAGTCATTCGATTGGACATGTGGTTCCTTATTCATCATTTCTGTGAACTTTATTGGCCAGTTACAAAATACAAACAAACGTTCATTAAGAGATGCCTTTTATGGATTCTTGGTTACACTGTCCTGATGTAACTGCTACGTGCTGAGGTTCATTTTAGGCAGTGTGACGGGTTGTACCAAGTCCTCACAGCTACAGAGCGTTCAGTGTGAAACTGACCTTGTTTGTCTTCTCCCCCTGCATGACTTACCTCCTGATGCTCCGCAGTTAAAAGATATGTGTCACGGTTGACTGTGCTCTCAGTGGTCAGCCTGGTGTGCAGACCCTTTGATGGACTTGCACGTCCATAGAACATGGTCGGAGGCCTGCCTTTTTGAGGGTGGATGTCCACTTACATTTCAGGATATGGTGATTAATCAAGAGGTCATCTTCCAAATATGGAAGGACAGGGGAGTAATTGATCATTCCTATTCTGTGTAATTTATATCTGTTTGAAATAAACACAGTAAGACAGTTTTATTTGATTGCTGGGGGTATTCCTGTTCACCTTGCTTAGGAAAATAGTCATCGCCACCACTGTAGTCCATGGGTAGCTTCTGTGTCTGAAGTGACCTGTTTGACCTCCAGTGAAGCAGTGAAAGGTGTCTTCTTCAGGAAAGTCTCCAGTTTCCCAGAACACATTCCATGGAGTCTGGCAGGGTGAACTTTATTTTTACAAAGTGACATCTTGCCTTATGAACATCAGCCTGTATTGACACTATAGTCTAATCTGAATGTCACTGTTCCAGTGGTCAGATCATACTCTACAGACTCTAAGAAATCTTGTCACATACATGGTATAAACATGCAGGAGCAGTGGGTTGCACCAGCTAAGCTAAAGTTTGCCGTGGCCTTTGATGGATGTAATCGGACCCTGAGTTCAAGTTTACAAACTACTGAAAAATAATAATTACATCACATAAATAGTTTCAACACAATGTAAGTTATAATGTAAATTGTATATTTCTTATTACAGTAGGTTATAAGATCCATCATACAAAAGAAAAGTGGTGAAAATGGCAAGGTGTAACTAACCAAAAACGTTTTTTGTTTTTAATATAAACCATGGTAAAGTTAGCCTCGATATTCAGTTTTCCGGCTTTAATATCTTTTAACCAAAGCAAGGCATTCAGTTCTTAATGACAGAATTTTGATGTCCAGTGCACATATAGGAATGTACACCAATTATTTTTGTGGTTCCAGCCATATCACAATTTGCGCAAAATCTTGGCAATAACTGAGAAAATATGTCATTTTAGCTTTAACGAGATATTGGTTTAGCATTTTGGGTTCATGGCAACTGTTGCACGCACCTTGGTTTTACAGATGTCTTTACCGGCAAATTTTAACACATTTTTGAATGTTTACATGTATCCATATAATGTGTAATGGGACAATACCTGAATGGGCTAATAACTTTAAAACTAAATAAGATAGGTACATCTAGTGAAGTGTGCTGACTCCAGGGGACAATGCACACCCCTTGGATTTTCAGGTTATCTTTGTAATAGTTATTAATTATTATACTGTATCGATATAATATGCAATGGGCCAATAAACTAATAATAGCTCTAAAACCAAATGAGACAGTCATGTCCTGTAAAGTGCATTGATTAGTGTAATCTGAGGGACAATACACACCCCTTGGGTATGATGATAACAGTCATGTCTTGTAAAATGTGCTTTGATCAGTGGAGTCAGGGGGACAATGCACACCCTTTAGATTTTCAGGACATCTATGTCTATAATATTTATTGATTATTACAATGTATCCATATAATGTGCAATGGAGTACATATGTAAATGGGTTAATAGCTCTAAAACCAAATGAGACCTGCATTTATTATATGTATTTATTAATCCTTATACTGAATCTATATGATGTACTAAGGGACAATTATATAAAGAGGTTATTCATCCATCCATTATCTTCTGCTTGTCCGGGGTTCGGGTCGTGGGGGTAGCAGCTTCAAGAGAGATGCCCAGACCTCCCTCTCCCCAGCTACCTCTACCAGCTCCTCGGGGGGAACGCCGAGGCGTTCCCATGCCAGCCGAGAGATATAATCCCTCCAGCGAGTCCTGGGTCTGCCCCGGACCTCCTCCCTGTAGGACATGCCTGGAAAACCTCTCCGGGTAGCCGCCCAGGAGGCATCCACACCAGATGTCCAAACCACCTCAACTGGCTCCTTTCAACGTGGAGAAGCAGTGGTTCTACTCTGAGGCCCTCCCGGATATCCAAACTTCTCATCCTATCCCTAAGGGAGAGCCCAGACACCCTGCGGAGAAACCTCATTTCGGCCGCCTGTATTCGCGATCTCATTCTTT
>JAODJW010000094.1:23761205-23773588 GCA_026777045.1 Hyperopisus bebe
GGAAGACCCAGGACACGCTGGAGGGACTATGTCTCTCGGCTGGCCTGGGAAAGCCTCGGGATTCCCCCAGAGGAGCTTGAGGAAGTGGCCGGGGAGGGGGAAGTCTGAGTTTCCCTGCTGAGACTGCTACCCCCGTGACCCGACCTTGGATAAGCGGAAGATAATGGATGGATGGACAGTTCTGTGAATATAAAGAAATATTTATAGTCTGGAATATTAATAGTGGCTGAGATAAGCAGAACTGTGAGCACTTACAGCACCAGTCAAAAGTTTGGACATACCTAGGACTGACTGACCCTATTTTTTCCTCTATACCAGTTTCATCAGGTGGCCTCCTGGGATACCGTTTCAGCTGAAGGAGGTCCCACATATGCTGAGCACTGATTGGCTGCTTTTTCTTCACTCTTTGGTCAAACTCCTCCAACACTCTCCTAGGTAGGTGGCCAGGTCATGTGCTGCGACACTATCACTCTCCTTTGTAGGTGACTTGGCATGTCCAAACTTTTGACTGGTGCTGTGTTATACACGAGGATCATGACTGACTGCTGTCATACAAACATCACGCTACTAGCTAAACACATAAGTGGAGCAGTATGATGGTGAACTAAAATCCAAAGGTGGCTGGTGTGGGTGGAGCCAGTGAGCCTGATGTTGTACCCTAAGCTGTGCAAGTAGCCTGATTGTAAGCAGTGAAAAGATATGGGTGTATGAACAGAACTTATATTGCCAGTTGTTTTGAATACAGTGAGAGGCGTCATTTAGCTGATTGGTGTGCCTTTCATGGCTCCACAATGTGGGTTGGGAACAGGCCAGCACAGGGAATCAGCTGCAGACGGTGACATTGTTAAAAGCATTATACTGGGGAAAAGTACTAAAAGTGTTAGTGTGTACCACAGCCTAAGGCCCAGCCAATTCTTTGTAAGTGCAAAGTTGTTCCTGGGAAGCAAAAATTCACTGGCTTTACTATTAATCTTTGTTGATCCCATCTCTACCAATGAGCTTCCGTCTGACACTGAGAAGAGGTAGCCCATAAGTGGTTGGGTCTGAGGCTAGAGCCTGCCAAGCACTGCCCTACACAGAGTCTCCACACGGTGTCTCCTCATGGGCGACTCCTAGAGCTTTTCATGGGAATCCGACTTCCTGAGCCATGCTACAGGTTGTGATGCTGAACTTCATGCCTGAATGGAATGTATACCTATCAGGTAGTGTTACATATACATACACAGTGCTGTGCAAAAGTCTTAGGCAGGCAAAGAATATGATGTTTAAATTATCCTTGTGTTGGTGTAAAACTATCATATTATGCCTGTCAAAGTGTGTCAGCTTAGCCATTTCAGAACCTCTGCTAAAATCATCTCAGTATTTGCAGTGAGGAATGGCTGAGGTGCCCCTGAGGAGAGGTTTGGGAACTGAAGCGGTGTTCATCTAGCCATCCAACTAGATATCAGTAACTTTTTAGAAAACAGAAGAAATTATTACTAGTTTTGATTGTGTTACTCAAAATTTGCACATGTTCTAATGTTAAATTGTGGTTTTTGTTCTAAGCCAAAGTACATTTAGTATATTTATATATAAAACCGCTGTATTTGCAGCATTCACCCATGACTTTTTTGACTAAACCTTGTTTGGCTACTCAATATCTCATTGGGCAATTTAACTAACTAACTAACTAACTAATTAATTATTAATTAATTGAGCGGGTGGTGAAATATAACAAGTACATGGAATGTGTCCATACATGCATTTCCTATTCAGGGTTGTGGGGGGGAGGAACCCTATTGTTCTGGAAGATCTCAAGCTAAGCATAAATGGCTTTTCCTTTGAATAAGAATAATTTCACATCATACTTCCCAAAACAGTGATGTTTATATTGTGAGGATTTATTTTTTTTATGTACTGCTTTTAAGATTTGAGATCTGAGAAGCATCTCTGTAGGCAGCTCTGTATGTTTCATGATTGTTCAGTGCTCTGCAATTCCTTTAGAATCCATGCTGGAATGTCACTATATTTTAATTCTCAATGGATTGTCTTTGACACTGGCATCTAAAGCTGTTTAAGTGTTTAGATCTATTTTTTATTTGCCATAGCTTTAACAATGTTTAGTTGGAATTTCCATCATTCTTTGGGAATGTTATCTTAGTGTGTGAGGATTACTTCACTTTCCAAATATAGTACAAAAACTGGAGGACTGGAGTCTCTCAGTTGCCTATAGTATATGATACTGTCCTCTGTGATGGACTGTCATCACATCCAGGGTGTCCCCTGCATTTTGCCATTAGCTGCCTGGGATAGGATCCAGGCTCATTGTGATCTTGTACTGGATAAGCCATATAGGAAATGGATGGAGGGATATCAGTCATATCTATCAATGATTTTTATCGTCGGTAATGATTAGAAACATCCATTGCATTAAAACCAGCTTTCAACAGTGAGGATCAGTGCTTGTTTCCTAATCAGCAGTCACTGTGATATTCAGCTCTCAGTAAGCCCAATCTGAGCCCAATCTGAGCCCAATCTGAGCACATTGGGAGGCTCAGGCGTGGTGCTCCTGAATAGCTGATCAGCAGCCTTCAGCTCTTGTGTGGTGGCCTCAGACCTCCATGAATGAGCAACAGGCGGGTGAACGGGCCGCATATGATCAGCCGGCCAATGAGGACAGAGACTTCATTTCAGACCTATTTCTCAAAGTACTCTTTGAAAATGAAAGCTGCACAACTTAATATTCTGTACAGTGTAAGGAGATGACCTTGTTGACTCCAGAATAATTACAGAACACTCTAGTAAGGACCATATTTTAAATTTTTCATTTAAAATACAGTAATGTCAGACTTTCACTTCTATAAAAGTTCCTTCCTTGTTATTTTCAAGTTAACATTTAATATTCTTGATCAAAACAAGACAATGTGCATTTTTTTTTCTTTTATACGGGTGTTGCTTTTTAAAACATTGTATTTAAGCTTTCATCTGTACAAGTTGCGCTCAGTATTTGACTCAAAGATAAAGAACAACAATTCATTTACGACTATGCCACCTGCTTCCCTCTGTGAGCATCTGTTTCTTTGACATAAAATCAGTGAAATAATACAAAATCGACATATATGAACCACAGGTTCTAAATCTAAATAGTTATATGCAGATAGGTATAAGCAAATATGTAAGATTTTATGGGGCACAGTGCATCTCAACAAGCTATGGATTTGTGCACATGTCCAGTGGTTTGTGGGTTTGTATCCCATAGTGAGCAAGGCCCTTAACCTCAGCTGCTGCAGGCATTTGACCCCAAAACTTTCTCTCACCTGTATGTATGTGTTTTTGCGGCTCTCATAGAGAGCAAGGTTGGGGATATGAGATATTGTTATGCACGTCTTATTGATGTGTATACGGTATTTTTCAAGATATATATTCTTAATCTGCTGTATTGGTTGCATGCAGTTGTTCATTATAACATTTGATCAAAGTTTTATCATAAATACCTCAATGATGACATTAGTAGGCTAGTAATGATGATGTTACAATGCTAGTAGTATCATGGTCAGTAAGTATATTATTGTATTTATTGGTAACCAGACAAAATATGAATGGGCATAATTTTGCTGGGGTAAAAATAGGAGGCACTGAGTTTGCAGTTTATTAATTTATCAATTATCTGGCATTTCAAGGCTACTTATGATGCTCTCTCTCCTGAGTCACAGGCCAGCAGAATGCAGCACTGAGATAAAACATGCGATCTCCAAAGAGATTACAAGAAAAAGGGGGGCTGTAGTGTATCTCTGTTTTAATGCGATGCTGCTGCTGGTTGGACATACACAAAACCAAGCCTGCTTTATTTCTATATATGGTATTTATTTGGGCTGATAGGTTAGTGTGGTGGGTTATTTTGTCTTCTGCACTGAAAAATTCTTTTCATCTGCCATGTCGTTCCTTCCCATTCCAGGCCGGGGTCACCTCCCCCTGCGAGCGGCTGTTTTCCCTTCATCTACTTATTCTGACAAAACAATGGCAATACCTACAGTGCTTGGGGATTGTTGTAACAGTTCAATTCTACTTCATTATTTATCCCCTGGACGCTATGTCCATTGAGGACAGAGGCCTTCATGTTGGGAGGTGTACAACTCAGGCATTTTAATGGCGACAAAGACACTGTCACACATTAGCTACCTCAACTGCAACTCGGAGAACATAAAACCATGTGAAATATATTTCTACACTTACATAATTAAAATACAATGACCCTGTAACCTTGACCAGGATAAGCCATTAGAAGACAGATACATAGATGGATGGTAAAATTATGAAGAATAGAAGTCAGTCGCATGATACAATCTGATACCAACATAATTTAAAAATGCCTTTCGGCCTTTTATCTTCTCAGTTAATATTTTCATTATTATTTGAGCTTCTGTTTCATGAAAGCACCAGGATGGTTTCAAGGAAAGTTCCAGACAAGATATAAAAGCTTTATAAATCATTTACTGTGTAATTATATCAAAATATTTCTTTGTTTCCTGGCCCTGTATCCTGTTAGGATTGATAGGATCAATCGCACTGTAGATTTCAACAAATGGACAAACAGTCTGAGGTTACCTGTAGCTGTTTCCATGAGAGATGTAGGTGGCAATGTGAAAAATATGTTTTCGGTTCCCCCAAAAGCCCACGACACAGATACTGCATCCTAATGAATACCTTTAAATGAAGCAAGTGTAGTATTTCTTGGTTCAGTTCGAAAACATTAACACAGGGCATAAGCGTAAATAAATAAGTGAAAGTGGTGTCTAGTACTGCTTCCCTATTCCTTATCATACCCATTTTGTTCACACTCTTGATCTCATGTGTTGTTCTGATTAAAATGAGGTGTGGGAGAAGTAAGCCTGTGATTTATCTCTGTTGCTGAAATTTCCAACAGTTATGAACAGGTAATCAGGTTCATCATCTCCTTTACGGTTCCCGGACCACTAAGGCGCAGACGCTTAGTTAAAGTGTGGCTGCAGAATTTGCGCAGTGCTTCTATCCAGCCATTTAGGTCAGTAAACCTCCCAGGGGCGATTTCTCTGGTGCTCCATGTTTCATACCAAATGCAGGGCGGAGAAATCAGAGGAAATTATGCAAATTAATACATCATATACTGTAGGCCACTGAGATTTATTACTACTGAGGGCTAATATGTGCATTACTTTTGTATAATATTGCTGTTTATATTTTTTATATAAAGTAACAAAAATGGAATATTACTGTACTTTACTGCAGGCTTTTATCATTAAAGCATACAAATGAACCTTCATAAGTTGATGTCTCATGTAAATATGATATTTGTTTATTTGATAATACTTGAAAGGGACAAATGAAAGGTTTAGTCATCCATTTTTTTTACTCTTTTTATAGCAATTCATTTTTTTCTTTTATTCTAATGTTTTAACCATGCAGATACTGTACCATATACTATTTCCACAAATTGTTTTAATAAAAGAATAAGAACAGTAATCAGTACTCATATTTGGTACCAAAGGGAAACTGTGTGTGATTTGAAAAAATATAAATTGTTAATATAAAAATGATTTTTCCATGTTACTGTCGACTGATGTAGCACTTCTGGGGGCACATGTGATAAGAACACTTTGCTTTAAATTAAACCTATAGATACTAGCTTCTTAATTATTTGCTGTTTCAACATGGTCATCAGGGCCTGTAATGATTTGTGGTTTGCTGACTGTGGGGGAAAATAGCTGAGAACACAGAGTAGTGTGCATATGATGGGAATATAGTGACCTTAGTCTGCAGGAAGGGCACTACAGCATGTGAACTTATTCATCTTGATATTAATAGCCTACCATTGTGTTTGATGTTTTTATTTTTAATAAAAAATTGCTTATAGATTATTGCAGTGAAGGAGAGGAAATCATCCATCCATTTAATAAATAACTGGGAACATTTTGAAATAAAACATTTGACGGATCTAAGGAATCATGGGAGCGCTCAGCACTTTAGCTACGTAAAAAAACCAAATGGAAATTGTTGGAATCATGTCTACAGTAAACTGGCCCATTCAGGTAATTGTTGTGTTGATTAAACCAGCTATTTAACACTGTTCAGCATCCTTCACTGAGCCAATTAAGACATCATACATATCAGTTCAGGTTGTCTACTAATTTATTTTTTAAATTATTTAATAATAGCTGTTCATATGAAATAAAGAAAAATTAAAATTAAATCATGGGAAGGCTTTTCTACAGTGAGTGCTGATGAAGTCGATGACTCCCCCAACCCACAATACTGAGCCTCTCTGAAAGCAGATCGCTGTTCATTAAGAAAAGCTTTATTGTGCTCTTGTTTATTTCTGATGGATCATAAAACCATTTGAAATCCACCAGCGTGCAGGTCTTGCACGTGTACAACCGCTCTGTATGCACATCCATCGCCTTTCAGCCGTTGCCTCCCATCCTTTCTGGAAATCATCAGATGTTCTCTGACTTCATAAAGACAAGAGGTGCTACAATATGCAGTATGAAAATGAAAACATATTGGTTACTCGTTAATATACCTGTAATCAAAACACACAAAGTAACAAAGAATCTAAATTGAATTTAGAAAAATAACAACTGATGAACAAATATAGTAGCATCTTCTTAATACATAAGGAAAACAAATCATAACCGTAAGGCTGTTGAAATGAAAAATAACCTACGCAAATATCTCTAGGATCCACTCTAAGATATAAACAGACTATACACAAAGTGGTAGTAACAGTTCATCTCAATGTAACAACTGATTGTAAGTAACATTAATGTTGAATAGGTTATAAACTTTGAACTCCCTTCAACTTCCTTAGTTATGTTCGTTGAATGGATATGAACATTTACAAAAGCAATGTTACAGTTCTACATTGGAATAATACAGTAATCATTTTTCTTAGTGGAAGGTTACTTGTGTTTGTCACATTATTCTATCTTTCAACCTCTAACGCCAGGTATCAGCTGGCTTCCACAGTATTTTACTGTGTAGGTAAGGAGTCCCAAGTTATGGGCTTCCAACAAGGAAAGATCAGAAGCTGACTTGTTTCGATACAGGATGATAGGTCCTTTGATAAAAATGACCTGCATTCATTTTCAGCAGGTGTCACAATACTTTTGAACTAGATAGTTTCCCATGACATCTGTCAAAGGATAAAGTATCTCAGTACAAAGTAAAAAATGTAGAAACTGGGCAAACTCATTGTTCCACAGGCTATGAAAAGTAAACAGTGGAGAGTAGGAAAGCAAAAAGAAAGACACAGCTTATGATAAAAAGCTGCCAAACACTTCCATTATGTACAGAATACATTCATACTCAGATCTGTATGATCACTTTTAAGTGGCAGAACATGTAATGACTTGCTACCACAGCACTTTGGTTGAATAAAGTTACATGAAGAATGATGAATTGTGCAGTCTCATTTAAGACGTCAGCAAATCATATGCATTAGCAAAAGAGTTAAAAAAAACAATGGGGTATATTATAGAAGATATACCGTTTTGTTGAACAGTGCAGTTCTCTATCTCTCAGGATAGAAGACATTCATTTGAGATTGAAAAATACTGAAGAAGCCGTTTGTAAAATCATGGTTAAAACCTGATAGAAACAGGTAATCATTTGTTATGATGTTTTTTACACAGCATTGCAAATATAGAATTCTTTTTACCTGTACATAATTATCTTTGTGTACAATTAAGTGATAAATAGGTTACTATGCAGCTATAACATAATGTAGGAGTAAAGTGTGCTTGAGAGTGAAGTTCTCTGCCATGTACATAGTCCTGCATTCAGGGTATTCAGCAGACAGGTTAAGGTCATTCGCTTCTTGCTGAAAGTACACAATAGTTAATCCACAGTAACAGGACACAGCCATGCGATAACCAAATTATTATATTCCAATAATGTTTCTGTTGATTAGTTTTTTCCGTGAAAAAAAGAGAGATGAAGACACGGTAATAGTTATACTTTCAGATTTGTCATCCTTTAATTTGGTGCGTGTACTCACAAACACGAGACCCTAATTGTAGAGGGCCTTTGTCCATTTTCTCCAGAACGATATTCTGAATTAAAATAGCTGCAGATGAGATTAGAATAACCAAGGCATTTTCCTTTTAAATTTTTTTTTTTTCTTTAATTTGAATTGTTTTCATCTATATTATTTTGGTCCAGAATTAAAAGCAAATATTTGTAATTAATCAAGATTTCTGCTGAGCTGAAACGCCTTTCCAGTAGTCTAAAATGTCATGCAAGTCCTCATCCTTAGCGAACTGCACTTTTTTGCGCAAGGCGTGCCCCGCTGCCACGTACTCCTCCTCTTTGTGGCGCTTGCGGTGGAGTTTGAAGCGCTCCCAGATGCTCTGGGATGGTTTGCAGTACTCGGGGCTGGAAGAATAGCTCAGGTTGTGATACTGCGGTGAGAGCTGGGAGTAGGCGAGGTCTCTGGCGCGCGATCGTGTCAGGGGCTCCAGGATGGATGGCTTCCGACTGCCAGGCCCCTCCAGTTGCTCGAGCTGATGGGAGCCTGAGTAGGAGTGCCGGTGCTCGCTGTACTGACGTATCTTCTCCGCCTCCGCTCTCAGGATGGCAGCAGCCGGTGTGATCTTCACAATGCTCTCAGCCTTGGGCGACATCTTCTCGATATACTTGGCCTCTGACTTGTACCCTCCTTCAGAGCGGAATGACCTGGGGCTCCGTATGGAGCCACTGGAGGAGGTGCTGGACCGCTTGGGTGTGGCCTCCATGCTGTGGTGCCTCTGCAGAGGGTGGTGGTAAGTGTCTTTGTAGACAGGAGACAGGAAACCTGTTTTGCCCTGTGGCTGGTCTGATATGAGTACTAGCTGGGGTTCTGCGGTGGAAACAGCTCCTGACTTCACTCCTTGAAAAGACGTGGATTCTGATTTCAGGGCATCTATACAGTTATTTATAATCTGGTTCACTTTGTCAACCTCTTTGGCAATTGTGGAGATTTCTGCCACTGAGCCTTGGTTGTTCCCAGCTATGGATATGTCACATTCTCTGTGGTCGGCTTGCTCCCCAGTGCGTACCTCTATGTAATTCCCCTTGGCTGTTTTAGGGATTTCACTGATTTCCTGCAGTTTGTACTGTTCCATTTCACCACTGGACGGTAAATATGGCATCCGCGGCATGCTCTCACCAGCCATTATCTGCTTTTGGGACATCTGGGAGATGGTTCCACCTTCCAGTTCACCGCCGTACTTGAGTTCGATTATGTTTTTCTTCATGTTGCCTGCCTTTTTGTGCTTTTCGTCCTGGTGCCGTTTCTTTCGCAAGCAGTAGTAAACCATGCCTAAAACAATCACCATCCCGAAGAGACAACCCAGGATTGTCATGATGTAGTGTGTGGCTGTAGAATTGTCATCCAATCGCTCCTTTCCATTTTTGGGTCCTGTAGAGATTTTCAGACAAGTGTGGTTGAATCGCAGAGAGTTGCGAATGGAAGCAACGCAGTACGTATAGTGAGTGTGGGCTTTCAAGTTCTTCAACTCAATTTCCTCTCGTTCATTCTTCAGATTTTGGATATCAGTGAAGAAACTGTTATTGTAAAGAACCAAGATATACATTTTCTTGAACGGATGTGGGATCTGAATGACAATGATGGCACTGGTGTGTGTCACCTGCTTCAGCTTCATGATGGGTTTCACGTCAGGATCAATGTCTGGTGTGATAATGTTTATAGTTTCTTCGGGCTCGGTTCCGGATGAGCAGTCCTCAAGTCCACAAGGAGTGGAGTACGGTGAGAGGGTAGTGGTGTCTGGAGTTCCTGTGATATACAGAGTGACATACTCATCCGTGCACACCGTTGAGAGTGCGTGGAAGGCATTACGAAAGGTGGGCATGTTAGGATTCTGGCTTAGCAGGCTGTAGCCAGAGTATCCTGGAGGAGAGTCGCACACCATGCGTTCATTTGTCCTGTTGGGAAAAACAGAGAGCCATCTGAGGAAGCTCAGGAGCTCACAGGAGCAATTGAAAGGGTTTGTGTAGAGCTCACAAGTGGTCAGCTTGCTCAGACCGGTGAAAATCGCCCCATCCAACTGCTGGATCCGGTTCATCGAAAGGTCAATGTTTTCAATGTTGGGACATTCCCAAAAGGCATTGGGTGTCACGGTTTCAATCAGATTGGCCTGGAGGTAGAGATACTGTAATTTGCCTAAACCCCGCAGAATCCCTTCGGTCAGATTCCGTAGCTTGTTGAAGCCCAGCTGAAGGACCTGTAGGTTGAACTGAGCAGAAAACGCCCCATCTTCTATATACGTAATCTCGTTCTTGGTTAGATTTAGGTATGTCAGGTTACCAAAGCGACTCAGGGAGGAGTAGTGGATGCTTTTGATCTTGTTTTCATTAAGCCGTAGGTCCACAATGGTGCTGTTGATGTGCTGTGGTATAGACTCGTAAGGTGGCTGGTTTTGGCTGCAGATTGCCAGCCATACGAATCCCTTTTCTCCCTCGATCAGCCAGCAGTCCCCCCTGACCCCAGTTGTCTGCCAGAAAAGGAGCAGCGCTGTCCACCAGCAAAAGGCACTCATGGCCACGCCCCCGTGGAAAGCCGTCCGTGATCCGGGGGTCATTACGTCTGCAGATGGTCACAGGATTTCGACCCCAGTTAGCTTGCAACAAGGCAGGATCCGACTTATAAGCGTGAATAGGCAACGTCGCTAGATGGTCCAGTGTTTTGTTGACGCTAAGATAGTGGCTAGAAAAGGGTTGCTCACACTGGTAGGTCTCCACCGTTTCCAGAGAGGCAGTGGTAGACTGGGTGTTCCTTCCCACATATGAATGTTGGATGGCACAAAGTAAAGAAGCTTTTAGCTTCACTGTATCATAATTTTAGATTGTCTTTTGCTTATTTCCCTGGTGAATAACATTTCCTTTCAGTCTCAAAACCCTGTGTCTTTGCCTTCCACTTGATTGGACTTGCATTTATGACTTTGAAATAGTCCCTGCAAAGGATAAAAGGGAAATTAAAGTCAGTACAAAAGCCATTTAGAAATTCATTTAAATAAAACAACAGAAAGTATATATTAGCATTATATTTACCCATAATAACACCCAATTATTTTGCTACCATCTGTATAATTTGTTAGAACTAAAGTACTACAACATGTCTTAGAGTCATTTAAAAACTGACAATGTTATAATTTAAACTTTTAAGAATAATGCATACCATGTACAATAACACTCAAAAGTATGATTTTTAAATCCACGATAAATCCAGAAATACATGTACAGTAATAGGTAAATATGATATAACTTTATATCCAATTGATCTTACTTAGCTCATGCTGCACTCCACACACACACACACACACACACACACACACACACACACACGGAGAGAGAGAGAGAGAGGTTTGTAATTATATCTTTGTGGGGACTCCATTTATTTCTATGGGGAAAACTCTGATCCCAACATGAGGACCTTAATTCCTACCCAGCCCTAACCTTAACCATAAGTAACCAAACAAAATAGGAGACCTTTGGAATTTTTGACTGCATTCACAGATCTTTGTGGGGACCTGGAAAATGGTCCCCACAATGTCAAAATAACAGGTTTTTTATGACACTGTGGGGGACATTTGGACCCCACAATGTTATATAAACCTAATCTACTCACAAAAAACAAGAACAACCAACAAACAAAACAAGCAAGGACTGAAGATGATACCCAGCTATAATAACAAATAATTAAACCTAAACTTGAGCCAGACCTCAAAGAACTAAGTTCCCTTAAGGCCTATGAGCCATCGCAGGACACAGCAAACTTTTACTACAGGACACATGAGCACTTAACGCATCATGATCACTGTGAACCAACACTGCTTCCTGCTGAATATTTGTCTTTGCTCAGCATCACTGTATGATCAGTCACCTGATGGCCGTGATAAGACTGAACCACAAGACTTGGCACGTTAAGCTCACTGACAGTTGTGAGGAGCAGATTGCAACATCAGCAAGCGACGTCTGTTGTACCATGAATCATTCGCAGAGTTCACGCTGCTAATGAATCCTGCGGTTCTGGCCGTCTGCACCGCCGAAACGCCAGTGTCAAGGGGTTCACAATATTTCATCAAAAATCAAACGCTGTGTCCAGAATCATTTCATGTAATTTCAGCTGTGTGGCTGATGCTGATAGATAACTGGCACATACTGCAAGTTCTTTTACTTTATATGGCTCCTAACTTTGTATTAAATGCACACAGTGTTTCAAAATGAGATTGATATTTAAGAAAAAGCCAAACAGCCTCTGTGCTGAGTGGCTCATACATGCAAGGGCGTAACTTTGGCTGGAACACTGGGGGGTTGAGGTCTCCACCCATTACGGGGGAAACATGATTATTGGGGGGTGGGGTTGTATTAGC
>JAODJW010000094.1:23781526-23811803 GCA_026777045.1 Hyperopisus bebe
GGCTAATTCTGGCACATTTACATTTTATGTTTATTAATGTGCACTGTCCATGTCAAATAAACCATAAATAAATAAATTGTGTACCACTTTATCCAGAGAAACATAATGTGGCTTATTTCACTTTATGGATAGTCTGATTAATCAGAGACTTTTGGGGTGCCGTACCTAGAGCAGAATTCTGCGATATATATACGCTAGAAAGCAGATACAACAAGTGTACGGTCACCTCTGCATGGCATGATGAAGATGTCCGAGCTCCCAGAAATCTGTGGGAACTTATGGTGACACGGTAATCATAGAGGGCATGAGTTTTTAATTACTAAGTCATCAGCTCCTGTGTAATAGTAGCTATTCCTGTCTTGTGCACTGTGGGGTGTGCGTTGGCTGCATTTTCATGCATATCCGCCGTATGTAATTGCATGCCGGCAATGTAAGTGCAAAAATTTATTATAGTCAGTGAAAGAGCAGTATTCAAAAAAGCCTCCAGCAGCGCTAATGGTTGCTAAGATTCCTGCAAAGTTGATGGCTAATCGTTCAGGTTAAGAACAACGTCTGTCACTGGTAAAATGCTTGTCAGTCAAACATGCCCTAATGCAATTAATTTCAGATGGAGCTTGTCTTCTTTCTTGGGTCTGTTTTCACATGCATGTTTATATGTCTTTTATCTCAAAATTGCACTATTCATCATGGAATTACCGTGTTGGATGTTACCACTGCTTGTACCTTAATTTCCTCTAGTAGATCAATAAAGTCTGTCTGTCTGTCCGTTCAACAATTTCAGGCAGTGGAACAGCACATGATCTTATTGCATTAAATATTGTTTTAATAAGAAAACAGCGAGGGAAGGAGGTTTAAGTTTTAAAATTATTATACAGTAATGTGTTTGTAGGAAAGCAGGCTATTCTCTTCAGTTTCTTTGAAGCTTAATTATTGATTTTATTGAACAATGAAATCTACTTAAATGGCATGTTAATGACAGCCATTCATCAATCCATCCATCTTCCAGCCTCTTATCCAACATAGGTCATGAGATGTTAATAACATGCAAGAATTTATTAAATTTTCACTATTCTGGAATTTTAGCAATAGTGCAGATGTATAAGAGGCCAGGGTTAATTCACTTGGGGGTTGATTCTCCTAGAACTTAAGTCAAAAAAGCGCAAAGCTGTGTGCTTTTTAAAATGAAGCATATTCCCCTATTGACTTAAGTCTGGGGTTTAAATGCACTTATTCCAGAGGCAGGCAATATCATCCACAAAGGGTCAGTGTTTATGCAGGTCTTTGGGATAACCTTTAGGTCAGCTGTTCAAACTGATGTATGAGGACTCTTCAGCCAATCAGTCCTCTAATTAGTTATTTAATTAGGGAGTTGCATTGAAAACCTACATACACAATGAACCTTTCTGGATAAGATGGGCCTGGATTCAGGGGCGGCATCTTTTGAAGGCATAGTCTTTATAGGCTGCGTTCTTTGGAGATGGAACGGATGTCAAATGGGACGGTCTGGCCGTCACCAGCTGCTCCTGCCCTATCGCTTCAGTTGCGAAGCGACCCTCCTGTCGTCTAGCCAGAACAGCCTTAGAAGAGTGTAGCCTCTAAATGTAAACACAGCCCCAGACCTGTCCCATTTGCCCCACGAGGCCACACTTACACACTACCATACCTAGTGAGCACATTCACATGCTTACTGCAAGTATTGAAGGGTGTCCAGTTCCTCACATAAGTCAAGTGCAGCACATCTGACATGTGCTTTATCCACACTTTAGCAAATACCTCATGGAAGTCATCTTTGGCTCGGGATATAGACCACAATGCACTGCGTTAGTGACAACTAATGTTGACATTGAACCACAAGGAAGTCTGCCGGGCTAATCAGAGTCCAACATGCCTCCGAAGAAGTTTCAACTTAAGCGTGCAAAGTTGTATAACAAACGTTTACATAGTATAGGCTACAGTGAAGGACAACCCCAAACACAACCAACACAAATAACAACTTAACTGTAGCGTGTTTCCTGTTCACCTATTCAGATATCAAGTGTGTCCAAAATATCCATGCACTTAAGCTCTTTACATAAACTTGCTCACTTTGTGTCTGATGTCACCACACCTTACCAAAGAATCTCAGTGCGCTTGTCGTTAAGTGGGGTAAGTGGACTGAAACCATACACTTAATACACAAACTACATACACTAGGTCAGGGGTCCCGAACAAAATTACTTGATGAGGACACTTGCCTAATTGGTAAGCATTCCATGCTTAATGGATATAGATGTATGGGTTTTTAGTGACTAACAATTGTTTTGGAATAATACATCACAGCCTTTGCTGTGGCGTAAAAGCTTATTTGGACTATGCAGTTGATTGGATTATTATATTATCAGTAAACCTTCAGTCCATTTTACTATTAATACAAACATTTACACCATAGCTATTAGTTAGGCATATTGTTGTGAATGAAGAGGAAAACAAAAGACAAGTATGTAGATTCGTTCTTGAACACGAAATGGGTCATTCTCACGCACATAATTTTTTTCAAATTTTTTACATTAGCTTGATGACAAACTCATATTATTGTCTAAAATGTCAATTTTGCCTATGTTACAGTTAAATAGTAGCAGAATAGAACAACTGACAATACAAGACATTCAAAGAAAGAATGTACGTCTTATACTAAATGACTAATTAAATATTTTAACTTATTTTGTGTTATTTAAACTGCATTGGTAATACTCATTTGGGGGAAATGGTTGAGAGATCATTAAATCAGAGCTATAAATGACATCATTTTAATATACCTAATATGTTAATGCAGTGCACAAAATTCAAACGCTGTATTTTATTACAACATTTAGCTTCTTGTATAAGGATTCTCATGTCTGTGAGAATGGCCAAATATACAGTAAGCATATTAGGCTAATGCCATGTTTTAGTTCTATTTTTTGCAGAGCCACACCTTCTTATTCGGGTTAACTGCGGAGGGAGTGTCTGTGCTGATGAAGGAAGAATACGCGTAACTCAAAAGCACGTAACTTTTAAAGTGCTTTTTTAAGCTTATGTGCTCGACGAGAGAATTGCCCCTTTGATGTATGGTTCATTTCTTCAGAAAGACCTGTGTATAAATGGTATAAGTTTCCACAGAAAAGTCTCTCCTCCTCGCTGTCTCCTCATAAGCTGACTGGCTTTACTGGACCATTTTAATAAACCTTTCACAATCCAGTGAAATGAGCTATAAAACCTAAAAAGAAAAGGAGAATGAAAAGGCAGCCCGCAGAACTCGCCATCATACACGCATCTCAAAATCTCTGGTCACGGTGAAATGAATGACAAGCAGATTTAATTGACACCAGAGTGGAAACAGTGACCCCTGACTGGTAGCCTGACAGCAAATTTACAACCAGCTCGCCATGCAGGACCTCCATAAAAAGCGCTAGGTAATCCGGCCGCATGGCGATATATCAGGGATTTATCTAGGGAGTGCCTGTTGGTTTTGCACTCAGCCCCAGCCTTGATTAGTTTCTGGTTATGTTTGCGATAGCAGGAATGTGTGTCAGATACTGTTTGTTGCCTTTTCATCAATGAAAACCAAATCTTTGTGCTTATTTTCCCGGAGTGGGGTCATGGGAGTCCCAAGGGGCATTTCTCCATCTGACCTCTCCTCTCCTTACATATCTATTTATTATGAACTCAGGAAAACTTTTAATATAACACCAGAATGTTCCAGTGCTGCCTGAACATATTGACTGACAGAAGATAAACTGGAATACATTCAGTGGGTCTTGATGATGAGATCACATGCGCTCCGATGTTTTTCAGAGCATGTATGATTACAGTGCAAGTCCAATCCTGTTCGCCAAAAACTGGACATCTGGGGTGGTACGTACAGCAGATCCGGGTCTCTCCAGGACCTGGTGACCGCTGATACGAGCACAGGCAGGTTTCTAGAAATTTCCATTCAATTCTCTATGGCCACATTGCCCAAACACATGTCACATGGCTGATTACTATAGGACCAGGAAGTACATCTGGTGTGGCCACTGACTATGTTATTGTACTAAAGTCTTAAAACACATTGTGGTATTTCTTTGAGGCAAGTTGAACAGGACTGAATTTCAATATTTTTCATTAAATCTCTGGGTTTGCTCTTCCATTCATGAATCCGTTTCAATTCATTTTGCCAACATAAAGGAGTTTTTATCATCTCAGCATAATTATTTTACTTCACAACCATAACAAATTCACTAAAATGCAAATACATATACAGGGGAGACCGGGTATGACTGTAACATAGGGAGAGTTGTAATGTCACCAATTCCACCAATCAGGGATAAGATAGGAGTCATATGATCATTTCAGTTCTTACCCGCTTTTTCCACCAAGCCTGCACTCCAGGGTTATCATGTTTATATCTCACGGTTGTGACTCTAATTAGGAATATACACTCACATACACATTCCTTAGTCAAACAGAATGTGGATTTCAGTTATGGCTTGTCACAGAGATAGAGACATTGTTCTGGATTGTTCTTTCATTTCAGTAAACCTGTTTATGAAGCATAACACATGGTGTGGCCTTTGGTTTTGTTTCTTTTATGTAATTGTTACAATTTACTCCCCCTGGTAGTGGAGTAGGTTGTAACAAAGGAACACCATGTATTTAACATGAACTCATGAGGTATTTGTGCATTTGTAGTAGACAAGTGTGGGTATTTTGTATAAAAGTTTGAGAACTCTAGCTGAAAAATTCAGTGCGTTACTGGTGCTGAACTAAAGTGTTACAACCATACCCCCTCCCCCTATGTGTGTGTGGATTAGGTCTATATTACTTTGTGGGGACCAAATGTCCCCACAATGTGATAAAAACCTGTGATTTTGATGTTGTGGGTATCATTTTTCAGGTCCCCTCAAAGATCTGTAAACGCAATCAAAAAAGCAAAAATGCCAAAAGTCTTGTATTTACAGTAATTTGGTTACTTACTGTATGGTTAAGGTTAAGGCTGGGTAGGGATTAAGGTCATCATTTTGGGATTAGAGTATCCCTATATAAATGTATGGAGAGTCCCTGCAAAGATATAATTACAAATCTGTGTGTGTGTGTATATATATTCCCTCATGAGAATATTTGTGTATAACTGCTATGAAGTTCATAATAAACTGGGCACTTCTTATCCAAACCTTTACATCGATATGTGGGATTTTGCATACAGACGGGAAGAGAGATTGCTTCATTGTGCTTCTTTGGGCCTGTACAGTTCTGCAGCACCTACAGCAGATGACAGGCAGATACTGGAGGTACTGGTTATGCACTACAGGTACTAGAGTAATGGGGATTCAGCACTAAATAACTCCAGCAATATTCCTGGAATAGTTCATTGTCAAGTGCAATTTTAGGAAACGATATTATTAGCACAATGACAAAGCTGATGGAAATGATAAGAGGGAGCTAAATAGCAGCTGATATTACAGGGATAAGGTGTGAAAGCAAACAAACAAAATGCATGCAGAATACTAGCTGGCCATTGAAAACTTACTAGACGCTATATTCCTTAATCCTGCTTCGTAATATAAAAGTACTATGAAGAAAAACTAAGGTCTGCAGCAAACAGAGACAATAGGGATGACAAATGTATGCATATTTATATTGTCACGACTTTTGCAGACGCTCACAAAGCAAAGTTAATGCAAATTGACTCTAATGCTTAGTGTGTCCTGGTCATTTATTAGCTGTCTTGAAACTGCAAGCTCTCCAAAGGCACATGCACTTAGCTGCCTGTTAGGAATAATGAAACTGCACATGTCCTCCTCTAGCCTAGTTTAACCATTAAATCATTTACCTGGTTATAAGATCTGTGGAAACATTGGTTGCTGCTTCATTTGGTTTCAATATCCTCTTTGACTTTAAATCTTTGTATGCATGGTAACTGAAGTACCTAATAGAATACTTTTGCACACTAAACAATGGAGTATTATATTTAAATAAAACAGGCTTACTCTTCGTGTCTTTGGGTGTGTTGGGAAAATTGATAACATTTAAAAAAGAATGTTACTATGTTTCTTTGACATAGAGAATCAGTGCGACTATGGAAGGATCAGCTCCAACCGACAGAACCACAGCCCTGCTGAGAGGAACAGAGACAGAGCAACCTGGCTTGACCATTATCACAGCTGTCAATTTTTCATCAAAGAAATGTATCATTAAAAGCCTAATAATAATGTATAATTAGAAGTGAAAAGCATAATTACATCAAAGAATGCAAAAATGAAAATGTAGATGTAAATTAATGATTATATAGTAAAGCAGCTAGTTTCGCCGTGGGACATTTTAATTGTTCTGCCTACAGCATAATAACTGAGATATAAGGTAGCAGTTTATGGCTGTTTGCAGAGGTATTGTACATGCATGGTACAAATCTGACAATTTAAAGCTACAAGTGTGAGCTTTAAACCCAGTAACGGAAACAAAATTGTGCTTTCACATATGCCGCATGGTTTTACTGAAGAAGAAAAAAACTTGTGTTTAAACTGACACAGTCCACTATCTTTTATATATCATATTGCATTTATACTGAGGTGACTATAATTATTTTGAAAGCTGTAAGCTTGGTAAGCAGTTGGACAATGACTTTCTTTATTTGATTTACATGATTTTATTTCCTTCAACTTTTAAAAAAAATTGCATTCTATAATCATTGCAACATACAGTATACCAGAAATATTCCTTCTTTTATTTTTTTTTTAATAATGCTGATCATTGTAAATTACAATAAATTTACAATTTTAATTTCTTCAAATTTGGGAAAGCATCTGCATTGTGATGGTAATTGGAATAACTTCTGTATTTTCCATTAGTGGATGGAGTTGATTAAACGATTAAACAATTGAACTTCAAAAAGAAACAATTTAACCAAAATCCAAAGCACAACCAAAAGACTTAAGTTTTACAACCACCCTTTGATGTCCATACATTGTACATTTTACAAAAAGATAAACTTAAATCTATAGTCTTATATCTTTCTGTCCCGCAATAATTTATATTCTGTAGTGCAGTATTTTCACCTTTGTGAAATCTTGCTATTTCTAAATGACCTTAAAAAATATATATATATATTTTAGCCCTTCCTTACAGTGGTATTAATGATCCATTCAGTAACCTTCTCAAGCCATGAAAGGTCGAACACTCTTTATCAAAATGAATCTAACGGCAGGATTTTCCAACAGAGTCTGTCTGTCCTTCATTCTTGAGCAGCCCACCAATGCTGCATTCTGCATGTTATCAGGGAGCTTCTCTTCAGAACGTGAAACTGTTTGATGCATTACTGGTCACACTGTGCTGGGTCGCTATGCCCACTGGCCAGACTGCTCTTTATTGCTGACTTCCCCACCTTTGGAAAAAATCACTGCGTAACAGTAAGCCAGCCATGGTATGTAGAATTTGCTGGATAGCACATTTTAGCAGGCTTGTTATCTCTTTAGTATGCAGGACGTGTCTTCCTAGCAATGTTCTTTGAACACTGAAATTGATATGAAATGATACAATGACTTTAATGCAGTAAATCTGTGTGGTTGATTGGCTATGTCTCTAGCGAACAATCATATGAATATATCTTTTTAAGCAATTTTTCCCACCTTAATGGCGATACAGCTGGTGGGTGAATTTGCTCCAACATGGTTGAACATGTCAGTCATTGTTACAAAAACTGAAATCATATCTGTTTACTGAAGTTCATTACATTTGTTATATTATTACAATTTATTATATTTTACAAGGTAGATGAGGATGATGTCTTTATCTCCAGCTAATCAACTACTAATTAACTGCAGTAATATTAAATACATCTTCTTATAACGAATTATCATCAAGTACATTAATAGGTTGTTATTTTTAGTTATGCTTTAAGCAAATATATGAGTTTTCTTGTTTTTTAATATTTATGCAAATACCACCATCTACCCCGTAGTGGTATCATGCTTCTAGATACAAATCTCATCGGCAGATGGATCTACAAATCTGCTCTTTCTGGTTTTAGAGAGCTTTTGCTGTATTTGAACTCTAGTTCCCATGAAATCCTCAAATGAGATCTCAGCTGTTACTTCCAGCCTCCACTCATATACCTTAGTCTAGAATTGCGATTTCTTACTACTGTATGTGACTCTCATATCCTATTTTCATATCTTACTCTTATGCTGCATACTGCTAGCAGTAGACATTTTGCTGTTAAAAATTAGACATGTTGTGTTTCTCCCATTCGATAAGCAGCTTCAGGCAGTCACATTTTTCCTCTGGGGGAGCCCAAACTACTAAAAGAAGATTCCTGCATAGATGGAAGCAAGAGGAAAATAAAACCAATTTCCCCGTAACCATATACGACTATTGCCATATCTGTCTCTGGTTAACATGTATAACACATATAACTTAAAGGTATTATTCTCATACGGACAATTTATGAGGGAGAAAAAAATGCTTTATTGGGACCAATTGTGGAGATCGGCATTTGTGATCGTACTTCTTGAGATTCTTAATTTCAGTGAAGAGGGATTCACAGGAACACAAATGCTAGCTTGTCTGTCTCTGTAGAAATCATTACCATTTGTTTCTATACAAGAAACGATCTGTGACATTAATTGGATAAAAACAATTCTGCTTTACAAACAACCCCTTAAGTAATGAATTATTTTGACTCTTATGTAAATATCTCAGTGCTGTTTGTGTGTGCAAATATATAAATATCCATGTTCAATGAGACTGGAGCTTTCCCATGAAATGGAGAAAACAAACAGAGGGAAACGGCAATAATAAGTACAGTAATGATGATGATGCAATTGCTCCAATGCAGACAGACTGTGGTGAGCCAGCACATTCCCTCACATTGCAATTACTGCCATAACTGCATCATCATCATCATCATTGTCGTCATCATCATCAACAACAACAACAACAACAACAACAACAATAATAATAATAATAATAATAATAATAACACCCATGACTTTGGGCAGGATAAGTGGTTAGAAGTTGAATGGACCTGGATGTATATTTTTCTCTTTGCTTCAGTTAGACAGCGCATGTCCCTCACTGCCAACTCTGTCTCTTAGAAGTGGAAAGTAATACAGAGCTTGTCCTACAAACGTACTTCAAATGCTGAGAAAACTGAATTTACCCAAGTGTTTACAATTACACCAACAAGCACTTTTTACCATGATGCTACAGTTTTCAATAATACATTCTGACTTTGCTGTTACTAATCCAGAAAAAAGGCGATATAAAGCTTTCCAAATCTCAAATGGCTGGAATTGTAAGATAGTTTAGCAGGCCTGAACCCTTATATTCTCAAACAAACACAAATAAGAATGAAGATGAGCCATGAAGAGAAAATCCTTAGGGTCCTATAGTAGATAAGGTCATCCCAAACTGCCATTATCATCATCAGTACTGATTTGTGAACAGGAGACCCCAGAGAAAAGGCAGCTGGCCACCGGTTAAATCACAACAATGGACATAATTCTTCACACAAAGGATTGTGAGGGTTTGGAATAAGCTTCCTAGCAGTGCAGTGGAGGGTGACAACAGAACTACGAGTGTTATATTAACACTCCGCCAAACTCATACTAGCACCGTGTGTGTTAAACTACCACTAGCGTCTTTGCTGCATGTTTCTAAATGAAACCACTGGGCACTACAGTCCTGTATAATGGATCACTGAATAGATATCCAAATAAGGAAGACTGGCTTGCAGTCACCTGTAACACTTTCATACCAGAAAATAAAAATCCTTCTTTTACGATGTCTTCTAATAGTGTATAGGTGAAGTCATCCGGCGATCTTTCAGACTTCCCTAGTATTGAAAAAAGATGTATGTACAGTCCAAAATGACATGGTAAATGCCACGTAGTGGTGAGGTAGCATAAATAAGGTAGCATAAATAAAGCAGCACTGAATGTCATGTTACTTTCAGTCCTGGGAGTGCTGTCACGCCTTCAGTTCACTATGAGCTCGCGGGGAAGTCAGAAGTGCATTCCATCTCAATCCAAGTAGACTTAATTGAAGGACCAGGAGACAATGTCCTCCTCGTGCTCAACTGTGCATAGTGGGCCATTCTGAAAGAGTCTGAACCTTCAGAAATGCCAAGGGTCAGAGCCACAACAAGTTATAACATTTAACACCTCCCTGTGAAAAGGTTAGCACTATGCTGGGGTTTGGCTGACCTTTATCCAGGTAATCTACATCGTCTTCACTGCATGCTTACAGTATGGCCGCTGGTGGCTGGAATGAAACCACTTGCCGCCCTGAACCTTGCTTCAAATGCCTCATCTCATAGGCTTAATGTACGTTGATGTCAACATTAGGGCCATGATGGGAAAATCCTCATTGACTACTGTACAGGGAACACGATGAAATGAAGAACCGACACTCTAATTATAGTGTCAAAGGAGAAATTCATTTTAAAAAGAAATGCAACTTTGGTTTTGTGTTACGTAAAGAGACACAAAAATTCTCCAACTATATCGGCCAACAGGCGACACACGGAGGACGATTAACCTGAATCATTTCCCTCCTCCTCTTTTTTATTCCCATGACCTTTCAGCTCAATGCCAAATGTCAGATGTAAAACGTGTGAATAACCTGACCTAAGCTCTCACACATGAGGGCTTTGAAGAAGGAATCCTTTAAGTGTAAACTTTAGGAAGCCAGAGTCTAGCCAGACGGGACCTCTGCCATTAATAATGCATACAAATCCTATTTGTCCGTCCTATTTGGCCGGCTTGTGTATCCATTTGCTACAGGGCCTCAGCTAATTAAAACCGAATACATTAATGTTTGCTTCCTTGTTTAGAACAATGATTAGATCCCAAAATATTTCATGTTTGCGGTAAGCCTTTTGAAAACATCTTCATAAGCTGGGAGCCATACACAAGCTATGCAAGCTCAGTGCTTAGCGGCAATATTGGTAGGCATGTCAAATTCCCCTTCTCAATTAATATGACTATCTAGAGAGAAATCATTTAGACTGATGAGCTTTGTTTGAAAGGCTAGTGTCTGGTACAGACACTAAGTTCACACAAATAGACGAAAGCTGGTTAGGACAAGTAGGACAAGTTCTTCTCTCAGCGTCTCGTTAACCTTGCACATGTATGCTAATTTAACTTAATTTTTACACTTTGTATCCACCGCAGTCATACCCTAGCCCCAGGTGGCTGGGTTCTGCCAGAACACTGAAGTCCACAGCAATTTATGTCTCACCCCTGGAAGCAACAGAGCATCTCCAGCCTTCTTGATGGCTGGGCTTTGCTGCATTAGAACATACTGATGGGTTTACATGAGAGCTATGAGCTGGCTGGGTAATGTAATAATGCAAAACATTTGTTCACTGACTGTAATACTGGACAGGAGGCCATTTTTAAATTTGGGCCACTGGCTACCATATGAGGAAAGGTCATGTTAGTTCAAGGAACAAACAAACTGCATAAATACATAAAACTTTCTAACCTTTCCCCTTCAGTTGAAAACACCAGAAATGTTGCTGAAATTTAAATATTACCCTTTCATGTCCACAACAAGAGAAAACATAAAAACAAAATGCTTCTAGCTTATACTTAAAGACTTAATTAATTGCTTTGCTATTGCAGCAATTAAGTGGCTATTTTTTCTTTGATTTCTATATTTTGCAAAATGTCATAAAACTCAAAGAAGATTGTGATGCCAATGACACATCCACCATCTTTAGGCAAAAACAAATATACTCTGACAGACTCCTTCATTTATTTTCCTGTGATTCTTACTTGCCATTCTGCATGTAAGCACTCTGCTCAACATACTACAGTTCCCTCAACACACTAAAGACCATTAGGTTTTTATTAATATGCCAATAAATACTTATTTATTTTTCCACAGAAATTGATATATTAATGATTAATTTATTAAAAAGGTGGCATTCTGATGACAGGTGTCTCAAAATGAGCCCTGCATTTGTAATTAAGTATCTTGAAAGCATAACGAGTCTCCTTTACATGGCTCGTCAGCCCGGTGTCTTCTTGCTTGACTACTTCCTTCCTGCTGATAAACACCCTCTACTGTGGCTTTGGAGTCTGGTCAGCCTGCCTCACGCACCCCCCTGCTGGCCATCAGAGGTACTGCCACAGGGTGAGAGGTAGTGTCCTGAGACCAACCCAGGCTCCGGATAGGGGGGTGGACTTTAGGCTCTGCTGCTGCATTTCATGACCCAATCTGCTCCTCAGTAAATGTTTATCATGCAGGCAGTGTGACCACATCCCCTCTAGCCCTCCCTTCTTCCCACGCTCCATCCGCTGCACTCTTACCTGTTACCTGTCTTGTCCTACTTATTGCAAATTCCCCTCACTCCCGGGTTGACCGCAGACGCTCTTTTCCTCCCACTCTCCGCCCAGCACTCGGTGTTCTCCTGCTCGTGTCGTGCCTGGGATGGGATCACAATGCCGGGTCACGGGGACGCTGGCCACTTTCCACGCATATGTGACTGAGAACGTGTGGTCCCGTCACGAGCGGCACGAGGAGAGCGGCGGTCGGACGTAATGATGCCGTGGAGCCAAAATGAAAGCGTTTCTCCGGGGAAAGATGGTAATTTGGCTTTATGTACTTCAGAGCCACTGAGGAGGGGGTGGACAGTAAACACATCCTACTCGCCACTCAAGCAGTAACTGCTGCACGCCGGCTGGAGCCCCGTACCCTACCCTCAGAGCTAATACAGGAGAACAGACAGCTGTGAGACCCAGTGGGACAGCCCCCTGTGGCCCCCCCTAGCCCGCAAGGGCCTGTACACTAATTATTTCTATTTGACCAAGCCTCTGCTAACTTGAACACTGTCGTACTGTAGCAGCAGAGACTGCATTCATTTTCTCTTTGAACAAACCCTTTAATTTTTGCTTTGCCACATTACACACTTTGAGAATCTACTCACCTTTGCCACTGAATACAGAGCATGTCTGACCTGTGCTGATTTTTAGTATTATGCACTGAGATAACATTACAGATTACGTTACAGATTTACCATTATGTAATCATACACAGTGTAATATATAGAAAATGTTAATGATGCTGTGTATATTCATACTACACTAAAATTATAAGAATAAATAATTCATGTTTATACATTTTGTGTAACAGAAATCAAAGCTCTTTAATGGGTGTTATGTCATTTATGGATTTTAGCCCATGAACTACAGACGGAGACAGCTGTTTTATTAACCGGTTGCTGTGTCTTATATATGTAATACACTTTTAGAAAAGCTGTTCCTATTTGTGCTGAATTTATAATTTACTGCAGGTGTGCGTGATTTTATCAAGGGTCCTTAATCTAATTGCGGCTCTTTTTATAAGATGACAGTCTCTTCCGGGGATTTAAAGTAAACTAGTCTAAAACAAGGCTATTCATGGAGATAAGGTTCATTACTTTAAAGAGATAAGAAATAGAATGAAGGGCAGGATTAAATAGAATTATCTTGGATAAAAATGGCATGGCTGTGAAATAAACAAAAGCATAATCCTTTTTTTGCAAGAATACAGCAAATATCAGGATTTTTTAAAGGCAAGTAAGTTTTTATAAGGTTCTTTTTATAAGAAACGGCTCAAGCACTATTTTTGTTTCTTGTTTGGCTAATACAGAAGGAGTGTGTGATAGATGTAAATGTGAAATAGCACCTGCAGGTTCCTCTGAAGTTCTCCAGACCATGAAGCCGACACTCCTTCCCAAGGTATGAGTTCCTTCTACAGCTGCCTGCAAGCATGGCTGAACTCTCAGAAGGCTGATTCAGGATATACCGCTGAAGCATCACACCTACACACCAGGAAATGGCCGTGTTGTACAAACACGGCTTGTTTCCAGCATTATCATCCCAGAAGACTGTAAGCATGCTGCTGCAAATATGTCTGGAAAAGATGCCAGCAGGTTCAACCACAAAATGTATTCAAAAAAATAACAAGGCTACAGGGAAATGACATAGAGACCCTTTCAACAAATAATAATCACAAGAGATTACAGCTTTGAGCTGCCCATCTCCCACTGAGAACAAAATCAGCTCATAAATTTTCAACCCCCCCCCCCCCCCCCCCCCCCAGACTATCGCATGAGCAAACAAATCAATAAAAGTTCTGAATATTAATTCACAGCAAGAATCACCATTACAACTGAATACTGTTGTGTCATATTACACGGATATTTTTGGCATTCCCAAACACTGACTTGCAATGCATGCAAAAAGTTCTCATGTATTTATTGGTTTGTTTGCTTATTTGTTTGGCTATTTGTTTGTTTATTATTGAAACACCTTCTTGCATATGAGCTGTATCCATTTGATTGAGGGCTGTCTCCTGGATCCCCCCCACACCTAGACACTTGCTACAAAACTGTCCAGGTGAGTCTTTTATTTAGCTATTAGTCCTGGACTTCACTTGATTACTTTGACTTTCACTTGACATTAAGCCAAATAGCACTTTTAATGATATACAAGTAGCCATAAGTGGACTTTATAGAAAAGGTAGTAGATAAAAGCTTCTTCCACTACCAAAAATACTAAAAGTCACTGTGTCATTCAAGTAGTTTTCTGCCTACTCATTTCACCCCCTCCCCCCCCCCCCGTACTTCGATTATGCTCCAAAAGGTAGCAGGTGTCTCAAACTGATACAGACACCATAGTGTGTGAAACTCCTCTGATTCTAACTCAGAGCAAGTGCACATATCTATTATCTCAATCAGTGCATCTATTCAGGACATTGGATAAGGATCAAATTTGACACAGTGATCAGCTATCAGACTATAATAGTACTATCTTTTCTGCTGGGGTACACCAATCACATTCAGATTACATAACAGTCACTGCCATCATAAAATCCATTTCCTCTCATAATTTACACAAGAGCTTCTTTGAGGTATGCTACCACTTCTTGAATGGCCTACATTTCTTTAATTAGACATCATACTGTGCAGAAAAAGTATGTTCTATATTATCTTTAATGGCCTCCAAACTTAGATTCATTCTTAGACCTTTCTTCTGAACTCAAGTGACTGACATCACCATGGGGTAGGTTACGTTAAATTAGGTTGTACATGATCTTCTGTTGCTAAAACAGTTACTTGCTAAGTTTGTTTGTCTTTAACTTCTCCTCATGTTATCCATCTACTACCCTTCTTGTGTTTTTACTGGTTCTTCTTAGAACAAATATTACTGCCAGCAACCACTCCTGAATCTAAAAGATGTAGATGGTTCTGTTATGTCTCTCTGTCTTGTCCTGCATCCTGAAGGGTCCTCAAAGGGCCCCTCACTTGATGTCCAGAGAGCAGTTCAAAGGGAGAGGATCCTCTGCTGACTTGTGGTACTTCACAGCATGAAAACGACAAATCTGCCAGCAAAGTGTCCCAGCTGGTGCTGCAGGAAGATTTCTCAGCATGACTTCCAGGATACAGTTAAATCTTTCAGCCACCCCATCAGTCTGGATTTATAAGCTTTTCTGAATCGCTAAATGGTCTGTCCGCAGCACTGGATGACCTTCATCAAAAACATTTTTCTACAGCTGTACCACCAGGTGCTCTCTGTTACATCCTGTACAACAACTTCCCCTCTTTCACAAACACCTCCCCCTTGAAGACATCTGACACCTAAAGTATATCATGTGTATAGGAAGTTCAACCTGCGATGACCTTTTTTAGTATCATCTATCATCGATATTGCACTCCTAAATTTTTCCTTTTCACTCTGCCTCTTCACTGAGTCTTGATAGACCTATTCACTTTGTCCATGGTCAACTAAGACTAAGTTACAAGATTCTTAACCACCCATTAACCACAAGACACTATCTATAACAAATATCAATTAGTACATAGTCCCCAATTCATATCGTCACGATATAAGGAAAACAAAGATTGATTTGTGTGAATATTAATCTCCACTTCTAGGCTATTGACTTGTTAACAAATTAATAAAAGTTCTCAATCCCCATTCTAAGCAAACAATATTAACATATACCATGATAAAATCAACATCATGAAAACAGCAAGTAGAACTGACTGTCCTATGCTTTGTTATTTGCCCCTAGAATCTAACATAATACTGGACACCTAGAAACAGCATGAAGAAGTCATTATCCATCAGGCCTATTTAAATTACCGAATCTTAAAAAAAAACCTGAACTGTTAATTGTATTCACCCAAATCATTTCTAATCTTGTAAAAGTGCACAGGTTTTTATCAATGTGATTCATTAGTCATTAGTAATAGTACTAAAATTCTTTCTGTTTGTAAGAACAAGATAGATTGATATGTTATATTTTTTAGGAGGCACGACCCTGTACTGAGTAAGCAATTGGAAGCTGGATGGGTAGAGGTATCTAAATTAGAACCTCAATGTAACACACAACTCAATTTTATATGGATACATTTCACTCACATGTGAGATACAAATGTAAATCAATGATGCTTGATATTTAATAACAATGATGTAAACAGTGTTTTATTATTTTTTTATCATATCATACACAGAAGTAAAAAGTGAATCTAGAGTATAGAATTAGAATTTATAATATACTGTATAAATGTTAAAAAAACTGTCTAGTATAGTATGAAATCTTCACAGGGTGGGGATCCATTGAATTATACCTATTTTGCTACACGCTAATACAAAAGCTGCCAGTGTTGATTTTCTATATGTATAACTTCTACTTAGGCTACAGGCTGTGTGGGTCAGTAGGCAATTATATCACATGCATTCCAATGACCTCATTAGCAATAGAGACACATCGAAAGAGGTGCATTCGCATGTCATTCTTTGGTCTTAAGCTTATACAATCAAACAATGCTCATTAGCCAAGAACTGCCAGTCACACAATGTTAGAGCTCAACCCTTGTAACATTACTATGGTTTTAACTGTGTATAATGATTTAAAGAAATAAGGTCACGCTGCTAATATACCAGAAAAAAATATAATATCCGTGGATTTGTTACTTTAAGACCATAATTAATTCATTAGATGAAATCTCAACATTTATGAGAAGATTAAATGAAGGTCTAGCTTAACCTTTTTCTTTGAAAATGACAGGAAAGTCTTGCCGTCCACTTTAGCAGCGGTGGCTATATCAGTAATGTCGTATCGACACTGGAAATGTAAGTACCTTGGCAAACCACCGATTTCTCCTTCCATGCCTCAGGTTCTGTATTCCAGTGACCAGTTTGCCTGGGGTGCAGGTGTTGAGTTAACAGAACACAATTTGACATAACAATCCTTGAATAATAATATTGTCCAGAGTGTGCTATTACGGGAAAAGTGTCTGAATGAACCAGATTACTTTTGCTCCATTTCTGTTCGTCATAGCAGATACTGTTGTATCTGTAATCGCATTTTGTCTTGGTGGGACTCAATGGCTGCTATGCTGTGCATGATTTGAAATACGATAAAATCTTAATGGCCAGCCTGTTAGGAGTAAACAAATGCCGGGCCCTATTTTTATCTCCCAGTTCTCCGTCATCTTGAGTTGCGTGTTGTGATAGAGCTCGCTTGCACACAGCTCCCATCTAAACTGTCTGCCTCGTTAGTCTGTACGTGGTGCTGTTTAGTGGCCTGACCATTATCACGGAGGGCAACTCGTTTGCATTACGGTGAGCCACATAGGTCACTATAGGAGGACAAACACATCGATCAGCCATATCATTAAAACCACTGACAGGTGAAGTGAATAACATCATTACAAAGGCACTAGTCAAGGGTGCCATTATAGACTAAGCAAGTGAACAGTCAGTTCTCGAAGTTCATGTGTTGTTGGCAGGCAAAATGGGCAAGTGTAAGGATCTAAGCAGCTTTGACAAGGGCTAAATTATGCCGGCTAGACGACTGGGTCCGAGCATCTCCAAAAAAGCAGGTCTTGTGGGGTGTTCTTGGTATGCAGTGGTCGTTATCTACCAAAAGTGGTCCAAGGAAGGCCAACCTGTGAACCGGCAACAGGGTCATGGGTGCCCAAGACCGCTTGATGCACGTGAGGAGCGAAGGCTAGTCTATCTCACATCCAGTCTCACAGGCGAGCTACTGTAGCACAAATTGCTGATAAATGTAATGCTAGCTATGATATAAAGGTGTAAGAACACACAATCGCAGCTTGGTGTGCATGGAGCTGCGTAGTCACAGACCGGTCAGAGTGCCCATGCTGACTCCTGTCCATCACCGAAAGTGCCTACGATGGGCATGTAAGTATCAGAACTGGACCATGGAGCAATGGAAGAAGGTGGCCTGAACTGATGAGTCATGTTTTCTGTTGCATCATGTGGATAGCCGGGTGCATGTGCATCATTTTCCTGAGGAAGAGATGGCAACAGGATGCACTATAGGAAGAAGGCAAACTGGGGAAGGCAGTGTGATGCTCTGGGCAATGTTCTGCTGGGAAACCTTGGGTCCTGGGATTGATGTGGATATCACTTTGACATGTACCACTTACCTAAACATGGCTGGCAAAACTACCTCAGATCTGTGGGATGTGCTGGACAAACAAGTCTGATCCATGGAAGCTTCACCTCACAACTTGTCGGACTTAAAGGATCTGCTGATAACGTCTTGGTGCCCGATACCAGGACACCTTCAGAGGTCTTGTAGAGTCCATTTCTCAACGGGTCAGAGCTGTTTTGATGGCATGAGGGGGACCTACACAATATTAGACAGGTGGTTTTAATGTATGTCCTGGACTCACAGTCTCCAGCCCAGCAACAGATAGGTGATGTGGACACTCATAAAACTCAGCTTATATTCATTGGTTTCCCTGTCAGGTCCTTCCCCTCAACTGACTAGACTTAATCTCCTGTATGCCAGGCAGCAGTACAAGGGCGAAGTCATTTGTATAAAGAATCAGAATCATGGGAAACAGTGAAACAGCAAAAGATCCTATTAGAAATCATTCAATTACGTTGTTTAAGCAAATTAATAATGAAGGTGTATTATGAAATGAGCAAGGTTAATGATGACAAGTAAAACAAAAAAGATCATGTATTACAATCCTCATATTTTATATAACACAACCAGAATTTAGCTTGCAATCACTATATGTAGTTAGAAATAATTCAATTTACCTTAATGAAAACAAATAACTTAAGTACAGATATAACCAAATGAGGAAAACAGACAATTTTTTTTTTAGAATTTCCAAAAATGACACCTGAATAGATGCCTTGGCCACATTTAACATCAAATTTTCCATTAAAATGTTTGTAAATGAATATGTATTAAATATGGAAGCAATTTGTGTGGCTTTATAATATCTACATTACTGTATAAGGGCCTATGGACTATGTGTCCTATAGCATCACCATAAGCCCAACCTATCTTTTGTCTGGTCTGAGTAGTGGATGGAATATTGCACCATTACACCAGATTTCATGATCCTCAATGACTGTGCTCCATTTACCTTGGAGGTCGGAACTCGGGACTGGGAATGATGTCACACACGGGTAAACAGCATTCCAGTAAGTCGGAAAGCCATTTAGCAGTGCCAGGGACCCATTTCAAAAAGCTAGATTTCTTACTTACCCAGATGACTTGTTGGATTTAATTTACACCAGTTTAAATGGCCTTTATCTTTGTTCACTTACGTTTAGCCCTGACTACCTTAAATCCGACAAGTTGTCCACTTAAGCAAGCAATTTTAATGAAACGGGCCCCGGTTCTAGCCTGGTTAATTGTTAGCCATTGTTAGCAATATCAGTGTACAACAATACATAACGCGGCATTTTGTGCATAAAAATGCCACAGTATCACGTTCACAGATAGCGCTTCGACAGTACTGTATGTGCGACTGATTTAATGAGCCACAAAAAAGACGTAAGTGATGATAAACAGTATAATACTATGGCTTTCAAAACTGTTGATAAAGGGCACAGCAATCTAGAATTCTGAGCTTTTGGTTGTGTCGATTTCTTTGAGTTCACGAGTTGGAATTCTGACTTCAGGGGGTGTTCCAATTGAAATTTCCGACAAGGAATTTGGGATTTACGAGTTACGAGTTCAAATGGAATGCAGCAATATACAATGGTAATAACTTGTTGAAATCTGATTGGCTGTTGTAGCCATGTTGGATGAGTAAATGAATGTTTATTATGTAATATGTAGTGACATCTGGCCACGAACACACAAAATTTAATCTTTTATGTTCCATGGTTTCCAAGTTATAAGCTATTTTGTGTTATAGTGATTTTTATGAAGTTTGGAGTCAACTCAGAATGCCATACTAACATATATAGCAAATTTGGTGAGAACTGGATGTTACAATGATGGGAAATAGTTACTTCAAACAGGCCACACTCAAGAAATTAACTGGTCTGTAGCATCGGAAAAATTACCCTGATCAAAATCCTACAGACAACTTTTTGTCTACATGGTGTCAAGATCTTGCAGTTCAAATTTTGTGTAAATTGGTTCAAACAGTTCAAAAAAGTAGATTTTGCACGTGTTGAAAATTAGCTGAAGATCTAAGGGGTGGAAGTTGATGATCTTATTAGCAAATATGACTGTCTGAAGTCAAGGAATGTGGAAAAAATACTTTCTATGATCCACAGTTCAGATAATTTTTGCATTATGCAAATTACCAAAAAATCTAAGTTGGCAGAGCTTCGTAGTCCCTGTGCAATATTTTTTGGCATGGGCCAAAGAATGTCCCGAAAAAAAGTGTCTTTTGTTTGTGACTCATGGTTCCAGAGATATAGGTGAAAACATAAAACATTACACTATAGCGCCACCATCAGGCTGATGGCCTTCATAGCAGGTAGAATTTTGCACCACTTGACTAAATTTGGTGTTTCTACACCTTACAGTCTCTGCTCCCCATATCATTTTAGTGCAGATGAAGAAGGATAATACAAAATTAAATCCTAGGAAATACAATAGGATCCCAGCGATGCACGCTTGGACCCCAAAGAAAACCACAGGATATACCAGTCCATGTTTTTGGGTTCATACAAAAATATCACAGCCACAATGTTCATTTTTTTTGAAAGAGCTCCAATTATTTCTGAGGTCAACTGATTGTGTATAAATTTGATTAGTCAACCTTAGACTGCCCGTTTAATGTGGTAGGGATTGTGATTATTCCGTGTCAATGGCAGAGGGGATAGTGATACGATTTGAATTTCTCATGCCTTGGGCCTCAGTTAATGCTGTCATATTATCAGACGGAATCAGTTTAAGCTTGTTGAGCTGCCCTGCACACTTGAGGAGCCTTAAAGAAAGCTGCGGAGCTCTTAGAACCGGTGAGTAGCAGCGGGCAATGCAGAATTGAATTACTGGGGTCGAGGCTGAGTGAAAGAGGTGGCTTATTTAAAAGATGGTGAATATCACACTCCCCGAGAAGGCGGCCTAGCCTTTCGCTGTCATTCCTCCCTTATATGCTTTTAAAGGGTAGGCAATAAAGCAAAGGCAATACAAAATATCCATGATATGAGCTTTAAACAATCTGTCGATGTTCATCATTACTGTGCAATTATCCCATGACCGACATTTCCCATTTCGCTGAGACAGTGACATGTTATGACCAGATTAGAATGTTTAGTAACGTTCAGTTCCATGAGAGACTTTACCTTGAACTTGATTAGCAGTGAGTACTTTATGCTTCAGAGCATGGACATATAAAATAATGATTAAAATAAAGAGAGAAATTTCATCTGCATTGTCAATCGTGGTTGCACCTTAGACATTAATCCAATGAGAACCTCACAGCTATTGACTGAAATGCAGATGCTGAAATAAAGCTAAATTTTTACACAGGAAAACCATTCAGTTGCTTTATTTGTTCTGTAGAACCCAATAACCTCCATCATTATTGACTATCAACAGTAAATTACTACATCATTATACATTTTTCAGTCCCCCTTTGCTACATATGGACCATCTGCCTTTGTGCCAAGAACCCAAAGCCAATCATCAGGCAATATGTCCATCACGGTGTCTGGTAACCTTTCAAATGCATTTCGTGCCCTGAAAAGGAGCCAGCACACAAAATGTCTATCACATTGTTTGGCTCAAATTCATTCTATGCTCTGAATAAAAAGTCTTCTGCATGGACTTGACCCTGTTGATTTAGCTTACAGATAATTCAGTGTAATTGCAACTGAGTCTCGTGAGGCCTCACCCTTATGGGGCGCAATCCAAACCTAATAATGAAAGCCGTCTCACATCAGTTGCCTGATTTAAACCAGACCTAGAACAAATCTGGGGCTATTCCAGCCGCTGAATGGCCTTTGATGATAAGTAGAGAATTGCTGTATGTAAATCTCATTTGTTTGCTTTGTTGGCTGGATTTTGAATTACTGCCAAGCACTGAGTGGTCAGCATCATCTCCTTTATCTCTGTGTACATATGAACCAAACGTGTTATCTAGAGGCCAAAGAAATGCTAGCCTTTCTGTTATGAGGCTATTTATGTTTCTCTTCTCACCCAAAACATTAAGTCCTTAGAGTGAAATTCAAATCTTATGGGTTAAAGTGGTTCTTTTCAATATACTGACAGCATGACACTTTTGGGTAGATGGAGGCATGTAGAAGATTCCAACGTGATGTATACCTGGAGTTTCCTGGTCCCCATATGGGAAAGCTCTATTTTATAAAAATCTGTGACTGAATGAAAAATGAAATGAAATGAATGAAAAAACTAAAAATGCAACAACTCTTATATTTGTTTGGTTACTTATGGTTATGGTTAGGGCTATTGTAGGGGTTACGGTTGTCATAGTTAGCATTAGCATTTTTCCCATAGAAATGAATGAGTGGTCCCCAAAAAGATATGATTACATGACTCTGTGTGTGCGTGTGTGTGTGTGTGCCCTGCAACAGAATGCCACATGCCCTGCCTTGTGCTTCCAGACTCACTGTAATCTTTTACTGGAAAAGTGGTTATTGGTTTTGGAGGAATGTAAGAGAGATAGTAGATTTTGGGTCGAACTTAAATTTGCTAGTATGTCATAAATCACCATTCTTTTCCCACAGATACTGTCTGTAAAACCTTCTCTCCCCTGATGTCTCGTTATATTACTTCAGATGGGTAAAAGCGCAAAGAAATATGATAAATGGGAAAACAAAAAAGTTTGGAGAAAGCGACTTATCAGGTGTAACTTACCCACACTGCACCAAAACATTACCTCCTTAGGCTGCAGTGGAAGAGGCACCTCCCAGTTCAGTGAGATATTTCATCTGCCAGTGGTACTTTTAATTTGTAATCCTAGTGAGGATAACTTCTGAAATTCATGCCAATTGACTGCTTTATAATGGTAGACCATAAATCAAAGAGTGAATATCTTTCCTATTCTTCTGCTACTGTTCTAGCACTGTAAACAACACAAAACACAAAGCAATCCTGTCTCCGAATGCCTTTCGAATTTTCCCCATGTAGCAATCCATCATTATTCATAACGCAACTTTGAGATAAAAGAACCAATTCCGCACAGATATAGGCTTCAAAATTCCCCATTATATAACCACAAAGCTAATGAAATATGGCTGTTTGTTTTTCGAGCTGCGCGTGACAGGATTGAAAGATATACGAATCAGTGAAAGTGAAACCGGGAAAAACTTTCTTTACAATGTTTAAATGGAGGCACCTCTTCCATTTGAAATTGTTCAAAAGCTGCACAATTTGTATCCTTTATCTGTTCCTTCAATTCATCACCGACTCTTGACCTTACCATTTCCTTTGAAAACTCTGTTATTGTTCCAGTAAGAAGTCTCTGTGTCATTCTGGATGACGAATTGTCATTCTTGTCACACATTACCAACCTGTCCAGGTCCTGCAGATACCTTTCTCATGACAGACGCTACTCAGCTACTCGTCCAATCCTTGGTCATCTCCAAGTTGGACCACTGCAACTCCCTTGTGGCTGGTCTTTCACTGAAGGCAACAAGGTCACTTCAGCTAATCCAGAATGCAGCTGCAAGGTTCATCTATAATGTCTCTAGATTCTCGCACATCACATCTCTTCTGCTGAACCTGCACTGGCTCCCTATGGCTGCCCACATCAGGTTCAGATCCCTAACTCTAACCCTTTAAGGCCAAGACTGGAACAGCTCCTCCTTATTTGGCTCATTTGACTCAAGAATCGTGTCACTTCCTGTCCTCTCAGAGCATCAACCGCTGCTCGTCTTGAAGACTTTTTGCAATGTTGGCTCCTCAGTGGTGGAATGAACTTCCTCTTGCCATAACAATGGCCGAATCCCTTCGTCTGAAGATACACCTCTTCAAGGAGATCCTAGGAGACTAATACCCCCCTTACTGTCCACCCTCTCTATTTTAAAAAAATAAAGAATAAAGAAATAAAAAAAATATCCCACTATCAATGTTTTCATGTGCACTGCTTTTTCCTAACGTTTTAATATAAAACATTCTTAGTGCTAATTTGATCTTGATGACAGTTGTTGATTTCAGGTCTAGCTTATAGATCGAAGAACAATCATGGACAACAAGGCACTGGTTGTAAGTCGCTCTGGAAAAGAATGTTTGCTAAATGTTGTAAATGTTCCTAACATGAGACAGGCCCCATGACGCATGTCATGGTTATGGTCTGAAATACATTAAAAAATTTACAATGACAGCAAGATAAGTCTTCACAAGTTACACTTATTGGGACTGAAGTTTTACACTCGCATTGAAAGCCACATAGGAGCACATACAAGTAATATGAACCCTTTAGAAAAATAATTTTCACCTCGCTTCTAAATAATAATAAAATTATTTTTTACCCATTGTCACATTCCCATCATTTCGATATACCAAAAGTAATTTATTCTGCACTCGTGATATTTATGTTCCCCAGTGGACTGTGAACATGTCTCTTGTCCTGTTTTCATCTCCAAGATCTGCTAATTCAGTTGAGTTTGCAGCATTTCAAATGCATCCTGCCATTTAACACTGCACACAGTAAAACCCACAGTCAGTCAGACAATCATGCTACTATACAGTTAAAAATGCAGATTGTAAGATGCTACGCTTGTATAAAAAAATAAAAAAAACATGCTGTTTCATCATGATGAATCTTCCTGAGCAGAGACCCTTGAATGTTTAAAGGGCTTTTGGGCTACATGATTAAAGTAATAAAGCAGCACGCATGGATCCCCTTGATATAACACCAGTTAGGTGCTGCTGTCTGAGACAGCCTGTCTTATCAAGAAAACATGGGCATAGGGATCATCAACACAACAGAATATATGAACAAAAATAAGAACCAATATGCTATGAAGTGCTGATCTGAAGCTTTACCCCAACAGATTATAACCATTTCTGCAGCTGGTTTGAAACATTTCTACAATGGATTAGAACTATTGCCACAACTAGTTTGAGCTTCTTCTCCATGTATTACAAAGTTTTTCAATTGTTTACTTTGAGTCAACTAATTTAATCTTGAAGTTAAATGTTTAAGTATACAATTTCCTCTTTATCTTTTGAAGAACTTGTACAAGAACAAATTAGTACACCAGTAAAATTAACTTACATGAATCAGTCTTTAATAATTAACTACAGCATTGCGCATTTGTTGCTTCCCCAGAGGTACAGCTGTCCTCCTCACAAACCAGTTTTTGGTTAGCATGACTCCATGCACATACTGCTCTACTGGTAGGTACTACAGTGCCCATAATGCCCTGGGCATGGTTATGACACATACATAGATCAGTAAATATATCAGTATGTTAATGCTGATGAGTGATATATCTGTCTGTCCCCTTTAGACACCCACTACACCGAGTGAAACAGCAAATTCTGCTTAGAGGTAACACAGGGCTGCTGATACCATGTTTTCTCTTTCGGGTCCATTGTTGATCAAAGCAATGATGTTGGCTCTGCTTTTTAAGAATTTTAATTCTTGTTGCTTTAATAACTAATAGTTATTCCAGCTTCATTTTTTCTACTCTAATGTTAATGTCACTTTCAAAACAGCATGAATTTTTGGTGTATTAGTACTGATTTTAAAATATCTTTATAATGGCCAGAAAAAATAGAGAAGTTATAATTTATCTCTGCTTTAAATTAACAGTCAAGGGTAGAACATGAATAAGCCATCTGGTAAATAGTGAAAAGCTTCTGTAAGAGATTAAGAAAATAAGACAAAAGTCATAAATGGAGCTTAACATATTCATAGCTGGCTTGTGCCAAAATTATGCAGATTTAAATTAATCATCAACAAAGTTGAAGCCTGAATCTAAAGTTAGTCAGTGGTTTTGCCAGGGGGATTATGCAGCAGGAAGATGACATCACTCAAGAATAAAATGTCATGCTATAGCTGGGTGGTAGCAAGGAGACTGAACTTCTGCAGAATTACCACCTTATGCATTTTATCTCGAATGAATTGTGAAAATTTGATCGGATATAATGGAAATTTTGGGAACATTTGAGGGGTTCATGTGACAGCAAACAGCCTTATGTTGTGTACAGTGATAGGGTGTGTCTCTGTTTGAGGCACCATGGTGTAGGAGGGATGCAGCACCTGTCACGCCCATATCTGATCAGTCCTGACCACGCCCACTTTCACTTAAACCACCAACCATCACCTTCCCCAGAGTACTAACAGCTGCTATACATCATCATTAATTAGCACTTCCCTTAACTTGTGATGTATTGAATGTCTGTACCTTAAGCATTTCTTATACCTACAGTATTAGAGCATTTCCATGCATGATCTGTGTTTCTGTCCTCCTAGACTGTGTGTTCTGGTTTTGCTTGCATCACCTATTGCCTTCTCACTTCTGATCCATTCCCTTTGGATTATGTCTTCAGGTTATTTTGCACCTCTGCCTTAGCGGTTTTGATCCTGCCCATCTCTAACTTTGAGGTTCCGAACATCCATACCCCTGCATTTGGATCCTCTCTGTCTGATCATTACAGCGCCAAGACAGGAGAACGTGCCAAATGGAATGATGTCCAATGATTGTCTCTTAAGCTGTGTAAAAAATCAGATGCTTGATAGAGTGGCTCGGGATTGATTCAGACACTCTGGTCCACAGGGAACTTGGACAGGTGATGGGAATACCCAGCTGAAAACATGCTTAAAGATGTACACGCATGGCTAGAATCAGATAAGAAAGAGAATAATAGGCTTGGCTCTAGTTCTGGCCAACGGCTGCTGAGGGATTATGCTAGTACATTATGATCGATGGACAAAGCAAAAATGCAGAGAATACAGACATCTACATTTTTCTTGCTGTTAACACAAACTTGGGGCAATGATTTCCAGACAATGGGTTTTTCGTGGGTATATACAAATTAAAAAGGATCTTGTACAACACAGATATAGTGTAATTCCTGAGCCACAGACATAATCTTAGGTTTTTGCTTTGTTTGGTAGGTGCTGTAGCTCTTGATCTAATATAGCTTACTGTGTACCTAGACTTTCACTGGAAGCTCAGCCTAGCTGCACTTAAATCTATTCGATTCCTCAACAGCATGTTTGTTTGTAATGTGCTATTTGCCTCAGTTGTGCATAGTTTTGGACAAAAACATCTGCTAAATAAAAGTAAATATAATTAAATTCTGCATTTAACTATTGAGCTAAATAACTAGGAACAAATAACAGGCCAGCCAAATGCAGCCAAATTTAAAGAAAGAGCGCCATGTCTCATTGTCCCTGAGCTGAGGCCTAGGACCAGCCCTGCACTGTGTAAAGACGCCCCTGCCGTGTCATTTTAGATCAAGGTGCCTAGGGATGTGGGGTCTGCATGGTGGAAGGCTGGCCAGATCTCCAGCTGCCCTCTCCCACAGAGATGGTGACCTATTAACCACTCTCACACTCCCTCCGCTGCGGGCGCTGCCCTTTAGGCCTCCGGACACTTCCATGTGCCATCTTCACAGAGCACGCTCCACTGCCAGTGTGGCACCGAGACCCCGCCTCCAATGGCACACAGCCAATCATACACTTTCATCTTTTTATTTATAGCACCCATTACACACAACGTAGTGAGCCTTCTGGATTTTAATAATTGATTACCAATAAGTGCTGTGGATTTATTTCGGAGCTAACGCCCCAGCCAATAATGTATTACTGCTTTCAATTTACTGTCACTCAGATCAGCAGATGGCTCCCTTTAGATGTCTTGAAGTATATATAAATTAAAGGGATGCATTTTAAGTAGCAATTAGGGATTCAAATTGCTTAGGAAAGGCCAGCCATCTGAGTCCCTCACAGTTCTGGCTACTTTTACTTAGTGTACTGCTACACAGTGGACTATAGGGACTGGTAGGGTACACAGTGGACTATAGGGACTGGTAGGTTTAATAATATCCCTGGGGGGAAAAATGTACTGAAAAATAAGAAATTCTTTTTGTTTACCAGGTCCAGGTTTTTAGGGCAGGCAGTGGTAGCCCCAGTCCATACGTGCCTCTGTGTATGATAATATTATTATAATTTATTTATTCTCCATACCTGTTTGATCTTTGCAGGGCTATTCCAGAAGCTACAAGCACAAACCAGGGACCTACTCAGGACAGAGCGCCAAGCCGTTGCAGGACGCGCACAGCTTTAATATAATAATAATTTTAATTTGTTCAGCTTCATTGTTTTTTTTCAGTCTCCAGGATGCAAGTCACAATGAACTGAATGTGTGGTGAAAATATCAAAAAAGTTTCCAGAATGAAAGAGACGTGGTCTAATTGTTTATTTTTTTTTTTATGTTTTTGTATAATCTGATTATCCTGGTCGGGATGGTGGAGTGTATAATTTGTGCTCAATTAAAATAGATTCAAATGATAATTGTCACGTTCATCTTAAAGTGTAAGATATTTTTTACCAAAGCTAAAATAACATGTGTCTTCCCTCTTATCAGCTATGTCCATCTTGGGAAATACGTTTATCCCAAAGCCCTCTTCAGATTGTCATACAAACTTGTCAAAGCCGATATAGCCTGACCAAGATTTCATCCTAGATGCCTCCCATGGTACTGGACTGATAATGCCAGACTCAGATGAAACCACATGGCACACAGAGTGAGATCTCCTTTAAGCAAATAGATCCTACTGTATCCCGGTATATACTGTTGCACTCAGACAAGCTTTTTCAACATGTTCCTGCAGGGTTCATGTTTGCTGTCTTTTTTGCACCTTATTTCAACATTTTTTAAAACAATGGTTGTGCTGCATTTATAATCTCAATATAATCTCAGTAATTTATTATAAAGGTTAACTCCATTGACTGAAGAACATGGATAGTAACATATCTAACTAAATGTATAACAATAATAATAACAAAATATTATTATTGTAGCATAATTAGTTAGATAGTCTAATTTACATAACAGAAAAGTGTTAACCATAATAGGGGTGAGTGAGTAAAGGACTATCTGTATCTGTTCCACCAATAAAATGATCTGTATCCATAATGGGCAGAGCTTACTATTGGATGTGGCATGATTTAAAGGGGCAGTTCACCCCAAAATTGAAAAAGGATGGGTTTTACAGGGGCTTCTGTACTACCTATCCATCTAGGTTGTTTTGATGGGAGTTGCCTAGTTTTAGAGATATCGGCTATAGAAATGTCTGGCTTCACTCGAATGTAATGGGACTGAATGGCATTCTTTCTGTTGTGATTAAAGCACCAAAAAAAAATACATTTGAAAAATCCAGCGGCAATGTCCCTTACCAGAAATCATGTCCCAGTTACTCAAGATAATCCACAAACTTTGTAGCGAGGAGTTCAATGTAGGAACTATTTTCTTCTCCTGAACGCCACACACCAGTTGTATCCGTGCGCAGTTATATGATTCATATGTGTCCATAATAAGCATTGTCTTTAAAATGCACCACTTAAGTATCATTTAGTAATGGGCACCACTGACTTTAGAAGTGGTTTTTATTGGTCAAAAGTGCAATGTCATTCAGCTGCCTTAAAATAGCAACGCACCAAAAACGCCAACGTCATTGCTTTGCTGAAATCCAATGAGAATGGAAATTAACACTGAAGACAGCCGCGAATATTGGTCAGTAATGATAGGATGCCAATCAGCTTCAGAAAGAACATACAGTGGTACCTCAGTTCTCAAACTCATTATAACTCGAATTTCTTAAAAGTCGAACCAACCAGTTCGAAAAAAAAATTACCTATAACTTGATCTGAATCTCAGAAGTCAAACCGTGAACACCGACCTAAGATAACTTGTACGGCGGGAAATGAGTCACGCGGCACGTCTCTCAGCGGAAACAAACGGCAACACTTCAGTCTCAGCCTCGCATTAGCTGTCATAGCATCGTGCATGTTTACACTAGCAGAATACATATATTTAGACAGTAAAAATACATTTAGACAATGATAGACAGT
>JAODJW010000094.1:23811903-23823544 GCA_026777045.1 Hyperopisus bebe
CCAGGGACAGTAGAATAGGCCCATCTCAAAATTTCTTCAGGAATTTTCGTTTCTAGTTATAATAATATTGTCGTGCCCAGCGGGGACGGAACAGAGACAAAGGCCAGACGTCAGGGCATCGGGGAATACGGGGTTTAATTACAGGTAAAGCAGGCAAAACGCAGACGGACAATACAATGACCGGACTGAGAAAACAAACTGAAACTCGGACTAAATACAGAGAACTAAGGAAATCAACCAGAAACAGCTGATCACACGGGGATTTCACACGGGTTAACGAGGGGGCGTGGCACACGGAAGGAGCGGATCGGGGCAGGAAACATTGTTTTTTTTTTAACATTACACATTGTTTGGATACATTTATTTTCTTACTTTAAAAATTACTGTTTTGATAAATGTGCTTAGATATGTTTAGTGCAGTATATGCTTTTCTTGTTATGTTCGGTTCATTTTGTGTTTAAATGCTAAAAAAAGAGACATATTTCAATGTATTTTTTGGGGGGGGCCGGGAACCAATTGATTCGTTTTCCATTATTTCTTATGGGGAAAAGTCGATCAGAACTCGAACTTTTTTGCGAGCATGCTGGGATATACAAATTACTACAATACTTTGATGGTCAGTTTTTTTTTTTGTTTTGAAAATACAAGAAATACTTTCCCCTTAATGTACTGTATAGTGATGAACAATATTTGATCATTGTTGAGCCAAAAGATTTACAAACTCCATTCAGGTGTATTTCTGTTTAAAGCTTTTAAGAAGTTGCTGAGTGAAGTGCATAAGTTGTTTTTGTCATTTTTCATTTTAAATTTTATTGTTTTGAGATATTGGCATCTGTGGTGCAGAAAGTAAGCAGTTTTGTCAATTAAATTGCAAAAAACAAATCTTTATGAAATTGTTATCATCACTTTTTCATTTGATTGACTTACCATTCTGAGTGTCATGTGAGTAGTTGGGATACATTTATGATGATTCAGAATGTTTGGTTTCACATATGTATCGTGTATCATTACGCAGTGAAAACATTTCTTATGCTTCAGCCATTTGAGTCAGTGTTCTTGAGAAGGAACTGGCTGATATAGAATAGAAGTATGGGAAATGTATTTTTGTATTTTGAAAATACCATATGTGGAACTGTAATACTTTGCTTGGTGTCTGTATTTTGTAGTTTATTTTGTTACACTTACAAATAGGGTATCTTGTATTTTGTGTCAAAATACGTTACCAGTCAACAGATTTTTTCCTACTTTTGCATGTTACTCACTTAACATTTACTAAAAATATACTTATAATTCTTCGCTAACAAATAAATTTAGAGTATGGTCACCATTTGAGTACCTTTATTAGCAAGAAAAAGTCATATCTTTGATTCATCAAAGTTTCTTTCTACAAGGGACGTTACATACTGCTCTGTTTCATTCGATGAAACAGGTAACTATTGGATTTAAAGTTAAAGGACAGCCTAGAATTTGTCTACGGCATCGCCACACAACCAGTTAATAAGATGTCAGACATGCACTGTTACATACTCTTTCCGTGTTATAAAGGAAACTAGTTTTGTTTGACTTATATTTTCATTTGTAGTTGTTCACTCAGCTTTTCCAGTCTATGAAATAAATAGAAAAGTGGTAAAAACCTGTGGTGTGCAAATACCTTTGACTGATGCATAATTGTATGTAGTTTTGCGCCTCTCTGGCAGCAGCGCTAACCACTGTGCCACCTCATCATATGTCACATGCACTTGACATTTAACAAGTTCATTTAAATGGGTTAATAATTACGAGACATGAATGGGTTCAGGGAATCCTATTCTGTGCTGACTGCTGTCTTAAATATTTATGTTCTGCTCCTCTTAACGGCACAACTTTATCATCAGAAAGAGTTCTCTGTCACTTGTCATAAGTAGGTCTGTTACTCTGACACCACAACTGCCACTCTGCACTTGTCAGCCATTTAGTGTAACACACAATAATGTCATTCTAACATCACAAGTGACACACGGGACGTCAGTGACAGCTTGTCAGTTGACACCTACATTTATGAACAATTATCTCAGTTGTCTTGTAGTGTATATACTGGTCATATTTATGTAGAAGTAGACGTATTTATTCTAATAGTACTTCAGCTGACCACAAAGAGTATAATACCACTCTTCTAAAAAGCATTGAAATAAAAGCTTGCTGGTGCATCCTAATGAGACCCGAAACAAACATATAATGACAGTAAAATACATTATTATGCTAAATTTAACCCATGTTTGGTTTGCGTTACTAAATTATTCGGCAGCACAGATCCTACTAGAGTTAAGCACTTCCTTTGCATTATTGTCTATAGCCAAAGATCTCAGCCCTTTTAGAGATTTCTTTTCTGTGGTGATAATCACTTTTATATCACGTGATTTATGCAGCTTTTACTCAAGAGCATTATCAATCAGGGTGCATTTCTTCAAAGCAATTTTTCATAGTTTTGCTTTGAAAAGGGGTCTTTTGTCTATAAAATAGTGACACCATAATGTAAAATGGCGCTGAAAACCAGGAGATTGGGATATATAAAGCTTGTGGGTTAGAGCCAGGAGCTGACGGGGACTCGGCGTGAGAGACATCTGCGGAGAATAATAGCATTTGAAAGAAAGTGTCTTCCAGTTGATGGCACTTTTCCATATTACTAGAACTGCCTGTACCCAAAATCTGCACCCAGATTTTACACACCAATAGTACAGAGGACATCACTGAGACTGGTGTCCCAGTAGGCTGTCCCATGCTACTGTAACTTCTGTAAGTGACTTCAAAAGACGATTAAAGTTACAGGACAAAATAATCGGCGTTTGTCTTTGTTACAAACAAACTCTACAAGTGATGTATAATCGAAAAACACAGCATCGCACCTCGCTCGTTCTGGACATTAGATTATGACCTCATGAAAAGGACCTTCTAAACAAATAATCTGAATTCATTTGAATGTGAAAACATAATGTCTTCAATGACGATCAAATAGTGAGACTACTTCAAGACCAGTGGGAAAGAAAGCGTTTTTGAATTTCAGTGCCAGCGTTCCCTTGAGAGAAAGTGTCATCGTTGCATTGTGATTTTGTTTTTATCTGTGACAGATAAAAATGCTCCATTTCAAAGTCAGATATTTGATTAATATAAACAACAATTTCATCATGACACATTAACAAATCTGCGCAGTCAGGGTCGTTTCTTATCAGCAAGAATTGCGAGAAAAGTGCCATTTACAGAGATTCAACGAAAGGATGTCAGATGTGCTGATATCAGTCGGATGCCTCTTTCATACGAATTCAGTGGAAGCCCCGTGCTGCCAATCAGATTTACCTTTCAGGGGAAAAAGCTTTAATCTGGTATTAAAAGTTTCTTGGTCTTACTAACTCTATATCACCTTTCAGGTGATTAGTATTCAAACCACTGGGAGTCTAGTTTTTATCAGCATTTTAACACTTAATGAGAAACAATGGAGGTGACATGGTGGAGCCCTGCAGCTCCAGTGTTGGTGGTGTGTGTGGAGAGTGCATGTTCTCGCCAAGCTGAATGTGTTCCTCTGGGTTCTCCAGTGTCCTTCCACAGTTCAAAGACAAGCAGTAAAGTAAGATAGTATCTATATTATGGATAATGCCCTGCATGCCCATAGCCAGGAATACATTTTTTTTTTGGGGGGGGGGGGAAGTCTAGTCCACCTCAGTAGATTTTGCCAACTGAGATGTGTGTGGTGTATGTGATGTGAGTTGGGGGGGGGGGGGGTGGTATGGGAGACTGGGGGTCATGAACAAATTTCAAGGGGGATCCAAACTCATATTTTTTTCCAGCCTACGTGTCTCTCTTTCTTGTGCCCTGGAATTGATTCTACCCCCGCCCCCATCCCCGCAACCCCAACCAGAATAAGCAGTCATAAGGCGGGTGGATGTTTTCCATAAAATCTGTGAGGCATCGTGCATAGAAGAATATTCTTGTAGGTGGATGTGCTTCAGTTTACGCTGTCAAGGGATACATGGTATCGGGGAATCCATCCACTGCAGAAAATATGAAAATCCCACACAGAAACACACTGTATCACTGCACTGCCAGTACACAATAAATCAGCTCAACCCATTTTTTAATTTAAATTTTATTTGATTATTTAATATATACACAAAAACAAACACACACCTAAAAACTTATAGTCTATACCCTATTTAATTAAAAAAAAAATTCTACCGCCAATATCCGTGAACATAAACTAGCTTGTTAAAAATACATGTTAGCTACACAAATGAGCTGGAACAGTTTTGGTTTGTGTTACAGAAGTTTCAAAACAATGTGGAATGAATATTAGTTTCAGTCACATCACACAGAGCAGGGGCCTGGGGAATGACCCAGGACATGCTGGAGGGATTATATCTGACAGCTTGTGGGGACATCATGCAATCCCTTAATGGGCTGGAGTGTATGGTCATGGAGGAAGAGGTCTGCTCTGACCTGCTAGGCACGCTGCCACGGTGACCCAGGCGAAGAGGTGAGAAGATGGGGTGGTGACGTGGTGGGATGCGATGGATGTGGCGAGAATGGAATACAGCAAAAATGAGTCAGTTCTTTTTGATAAACAAACCGGCCAAATAAATGCCTGGCTCCGAGCTGCATTTCCTCACAATTTATAAACTCATGGGGGTATTACTTACAAAAAACGTTCTAAGGGCAGAATGAGAAATGACTGGTTCTGATTGATTGGTCCCACTTCCTTTACAGTCTGATTGGTTATCTCTCTGAACCAATCATTATTATTTTTTTGTTCTGCCCTCGGAACAATTTTGTGTAATTAAAACTCCCACTAGCAATTTATAAAGCTGCCAAAGCATTTTAACACAGATCACACAGTTACCAAAAAAAAGTCAGGCAAGTAAAATGCCAAGTATATTTTCATCTGTCTTTCATGAGAACTCATCCAACACAGAATTGTGGGGGGGCCTGGAGCCTATCCCAGGAAGCATGGGGCAGGGGACACCCTGGATGAGATTCTCGTCCATCATAAGGCAAATGCACCTTGGACACATCAAACTGAATGTTTCTAGACTGCAGGAGGAAACCCACAGAAACACAGGAAGAACCTCCAGTGAGATTCGAACCCCCAACCTCGAAGGCCTGCAGTGTTACCCCATGAGACAACAATCCACACACTGGCGCTCTATTAAAGATCGTGCAACAGGTTTCTCATAAAAGGTACCGTCCGTCCCTTGCCTGATGGAAATACAGCATTGTGTCGTGAGCTGGTATAATCATGATGCTGGATCAAATGATTCCATTTCTACTCTACTGCCGAATTTCTGGTCTGCTGGGGCTTCGGGGTTTCGTCTCATGAGTGGTTGGATGGATAATGTTGCTGTATTTCTCCCTCGGCAGGCTTAAAGGGCATTTTAACTCACGGGCCCCTCTGCTCTAAATGCCGCAGCGTAATAATGTTTTGTGTACTTTATTTAGAATATAATAAATTAATGCTCTGAAGTCTTTGTATGAGGGGTGGCCACAGTTGTTTCTACTGTATTAATTGGTCCCATCTGTGTTGTGTCCTTGGTGTGTCTGTACACAGCAGTGTATTCTGATACCTCACTGAGGCCCTGGGCCATTTCTATGGGAAACCCCTCGCATCAGGGAGGTGGTTATATGCACAGGGGCTGCCTTTTTGATTTCTCTTGCCAAAACATATATTTTATATATATATGGTTTGTTTTTGCAACTCCTTCTCTAACTCCCTGCCACAGTGAAAGCTTGGTCTCTTCTGAAATGACCAGAATCAAAGAGCGTAGAAAGAATAGAATCAGAATCAGGAGGAATTTTCATTGAATATCTCACATACATCAGGGTTAAAAGCTTAGACACTCCTACTGGTGAGGCACAGAAGGCCACGAGGCTGTTGTTTCAATAGCTGTTTATCTTATTTATAACCGCGGCTGGTCTGATAGCAAGAGCCTGTCACTCACGCTGAATTTGCCCACTCCCCGACCCCCCAGAGTTTTCCTGCACTCCTATGCCGCAGTGACAGGTATGGAAACGGCATATGGATATACACAGAATATCAAGAGCGTTGGGGGTAATGGCTTGTTCATACGAGAAAAGTTCGAATGAATCATACAAAGGGATTCTATGAACCAAGAATAGTTTATTCATCACCGCAGGTAAATTGTCTTTTCTGCTGTCCTCTCTATGAAACCCATAGGGAGCTGAAAGTAAGCTCAGGGGTCTGAGCACAGGGTCAGCCAGCATGCAGCATCTCTGGAGCAATTGGGGTTAAGGGTCTTGCTCAGGGACTCAGCAGCGGCATCCGTCTGCTGGCCCCAAGGTTCAAACCAGCGACCTTTTGGTCACGAACACAGTGTGCTAAAACCACCAAGCCACACAACCCCCATTCGGTAACTATTCGAAGATAAATTTAAAAAATTGCAGACTAGAAAAAAGGTGGTCATTAAACTGTGTATGTGGTTATATAACATATAAGCGCGGGATGAGGGCTCAGTGCGTGGCACTGTGGTCTCGCACCTCCCAGATTGGGGGTCCTCCAGTTTCCTCCAGAAACATGCAGTTAAGCTGCCTGGAGTCTTTAAATGGTTTGTGTATTTGCCCTGTGATGGACTGTAATCCGGGGTGTGACTCTCCAGGCTGCCCCTGTAACCCTGACAGAGACAAGCGGTTAGAAGACGGATGGATCAACACCCTGCAAAGCCAACTCAGTCAAGTTAAATCCCATCCATCTTCCAGCTGCTTGTCAGGCTTGTGGGAGTACCCTTTGAGAAATATAATTAATTTTCAAATTCAAAGTGCCTAGCAATTGCACCATCATAGGTAAGAACAAAGGCTGACTTTCTATAGACCCGCAATTCCATTTGGCATCCTGACAAAAACATTAATAATCCATAGTGATCATGATATGCTGCATCATCATGAATATTATCATGGATGGCACTGTAATGAAATGGATGGCACTGTAATGAAATCATTCTAAATTATCCAATCATGGCTAGGAAATTTCAAAGAATCATATGCAGAAATTCAAGTAGCTGCAAAGAGTATCTGAGCAGAATCACTCCTGGCATTCACTTACAAAAAGGATAGCAATAAAAATGCAAGTGCTCTTTCTGCATTTGATTTGATAACTAAAAACCGTCACTTGAGGTTTTTAATAAGCCTGTACAGTTCATACAAAATATATGTTCATCTTATTTTTTAATAAAAGATGATGAGGCCCAGGTTAACACTTGGACTAATTGAACATTAGTATGTAATTTAAAATTTATCTCAGCTGAACGTAATGCCCCTCCTCTCTGCGCCAAAACGCAGTGGGTACATGGCTGTAGTTTGAAGCCCCCATACTGTGCCTGGCGTTCACTCTAAGCAGCCCCTTTGCCGTATATCTCTCACCTAGCCATACGCCTCAGTGACACCAGATGAAGAATTAATGTTCGCAAAATTACAAAGAATCTCGCTGATTGTAGAACTGTATGACATCAATGTTCCTGCTGTTAAATGGGGTTATTAAGGAAAAATCACAAAGGTGGGAATGAAATATTACAAACACCTGCTACCAATTAACCTCACAAGTCCCCTCGCACCAAGACCAGTTAACATTTGTACGTTCATATAGAAACAGTTGCAATATAAGCCGTAAGTATAGACCTGCTTAGGTTTGTGCTTCTACCACAGTGCTACGATACTTTTAATGATTTAAAATAAGAGGACAAATGCCACTGCCACACACACACACACACACATGTCGGGTAAACATATCTTTATGGGGAAATGCTCACTCATGTCTATGGGAAAAACGCTAACGCTAACTATGACAACCTTAACCCCTACTCAGCCCTAACCATAACTTTAAGTAACCAAACAAAACACAAGTTTTTTGCATTTTTAGTCTTTTCATTGCAGTCACAGATTTTTATTAAGTTTAGTTTTCCCTTATGGGGTATTCATCACGTTGTGGGGACATTGTGTCCCCATATAGTAAAGTATACTCGCTCACACACATACCAACAACTTATTTTACTACAAAAAAATTTGTGTTTTCTTCAATAATCAACCACAAAGTAATATCCAAGCCTGCCCTTATTCCAGATGGATTTTGCGTAACTCGTAATGAAGTGATCTTAGGGCCCGAAGTAACACCTGTCCACGACCATTCTGGTGACCTTTGAGGCTCATAGCTCACACTGAAGAGTGACCTTTTTCAATGGCTTAAACATGGACACTGTCTGGGCTGAAAAATTAGCTGCACATTTGTCTGAAGATCGGACTTTCACAAGGCCGCATACTCTGCCGATCTTAACCACCCCTGTATCATCTAAATTGCTGAAGTGTTGCAATGATGGGGCTACTCCAAGCTAAATAATATGACCTTATCATATTGTACCTAATGTGGTATAAATGGTGTGTTGTCACATTAAGGGCAGAAAGTTCTTTAAAAGCCCTAATATCACACATTCTTCTGAAGGCTTCTGTGAATCAGCTGCACTAATCTCTGGCCTGTATCAATGACTGACATGAAGTTTTCTGTGATTCAGGACATCCTGGTTTATGACTGTGGACTCGGACATGGTAATAATAAGGTACTGCTTGAATATGGTACATAATTGGACTTGTAACAAGTTACTCTACAAATTATCGAAAAAATTTAGTTATATGTTTTTCCACAAAGCTTGTATTGAATTTTCTATAAAACATATTGTGCCATAATATGCACTTTAAGCATCTTATACAATGCAGTTTCATTTGTTTCTATACATTTGCATTTTTTTTTCATAAAAGCCCAAACATGGTTATGTAGGTCAGTTGGACATCTTTCTTCTCTTCCTCAAGACTCACTGTACGGATACCCTTTTCTTTTACATGAATATTAGCCTGTATGTCACATCATTAATTTTGCATATAATATCTTCTCAGGCTTATCATAATGGTGTAATTTCTTGTTAATCATGCTCTTCATATCTCATGACCATCTGTTCAGTTTTTCCATAGTGTCCTGTTATCTCTTTCCTTTGGATTGTCATTGACGCTCATTCTTGTGCATGTTTTAAACACACAGACCTCAGTCATTATATACTTGTAAAGAGTGTTACATTAAATTAAACTGGTGGGTCTGAAGAGAAACTGTTTCGCCATAACATCCTAATACAGAAATGCCTGTGCGGCACATTCCCAAGGATCCCAAAGAAGAAGGAGCCATGAAAAGAAACAACAGTCTGTCCATTTACCAGCTTCACGGTGCTCCAGAAGGTCTATGTCTGTCATTACGTGGATGGACAATGGTGGTGAATTTTCATAATTCCTTTTCATCCTTCTCTAAATTTCCCCCAGTTGGGATTGGCCAATAAACCACACTGCAGGTCTCCTCCACTAGACACAGCGACCATGCCAAATTGGGAGGGGCGGTGTAAAAAAAAAAAAAAAAAAAAGCACCCCTCCCCCATTGTGCATGCTGTCAACCACCACCACTCTAGAGACTGTGGGCTTCCATCAGGCAGGGTAACACACCGTTAATTGAATTCCACCCACAGCCATGCAAGTACTGAGTAGAGAGGGTGGTGAACTCAGGCATCTAACCCAAACAATGAAAGGGAGGCCAGCTCCACATCCTCCGGCAGCTTGTGAGTCACAGTGGGGATGGGACCTGCCAGCTCTGCCCCCCACCGGGTAGGATGTACCTTTGAGCGGCATGCCGCTATTCCAAAGCCCACCTTTGAAATAAGGGTGCCAGATCCCCAGCGTGAACGGCACGCATGTAACGACACGAGTCCAGAATGCCTGCTGTTCCCAAGCTTTTTCAAGAGCACACAATGGACGCAAAGTAATCACACGATTATGGGTTTGGGTCATAGAGCACAGTGCTCGATAAACCGTCAGTGTTACAATGGATACATGAATAATCAATATTTATAAATAAAATGCATTGTACTGTATTCTTCTTGCAGGTTGAAATCATAATTACATGCCTGCATAGACATTCGCTTTATCTGCTGGCTAGACAGAGCTGCTTCTTTATTCTGAGAAAATACTTCTAATTGCCTTCTGCCTTTGCAGGACACTTTTTTGTTACCACTTTCAACCAAAGTAAGATCTATGCTCTGGAAGCTCTGCGTGTCTTGAATGGTAGGAGCTGAATTGCTCAGCTCTGCTATTAAAGGACATACTTCTTTGTATGAGCTCTTTAATTCTGAGGGTTCCACAATACCGAGCAGTCTGCACGCATAATGACACAATGGAAAGGAAGAGTTTTTTTTTTTCCTAAAACACTAAATAAATCCTACTGTGCCATGTGTATTTTCATATTTGGTAGAATTATGAAGGATTAACATCATATTGTTATTAGAAAATTATCTCCCTTGTTATTGAGCTTTTTTTCGGGTTCTGGTCTAGTCAAATTTTGAGTTTAGTAAAGTTTAATTTCTTTATTTCAATATGCCTAATAGCTATCATACACATAAATATTTAATCCCCATTGATCTAGTTGCATAGGTTTTTTATAGTCAAGATGCTGTAGCATACCGCTATTCCAGCTATTTCCAGCTATACTGCAAAATAATGCAATATAATGTAATCACTGTAAAATAGTAATGTAATAAACAATTTATGTTTCAAACTAAGCACTCCGATCTCTAACTATTCACCTAACTATTCATTTTATGACTGGACAAGGAAGTAAACAGCCTTGAATACCTCAGAAGTTCACCTTGTGGATTTTGCGCCTGAACAAACTTCTCTGTTCCTTGGTGGCACCATGCTTCCTTTGTTCATGAGAACCTTCCCAGTCTGTGGAGAAAAAGAATCACGGAAGAAAAAGATAGTGAGTTTTTGTTTTCCTCTCTGAATCTGCCCCCAACATACTTTATGTTCCCAGATGCATCAATATGCCAATAAAACTGACAGAAATAATCACCAACTCTTCAATACTTGATGAAGACATCACAGTAAATCAATAATGTAATATTTCAAGAATCCCAGTAGTCTTGTTAGTCAAATTCAGCCCAAAAACAACAGTGGTCTCAAACAATGTTACAAGCAAACTATAACTGTATTCAGTCTTCTTGCAGGTTCTTCACATCTACCTGTCTGTATTGCCACACTTCCGTGACATGGGATCGATTGTAGCAATATCTGAGAGAGGCTCCTTAAAGACACACCTTCCCTTTTATAAATCCTTGTTTGATCTCTGTTTGATCACAGTGATGGCCTTCCCCCTGGCATTAAACAAATCACTCCTTTGTACCTATTATTATTTTTTTAACTTAAACATGCTGCACTTGACATTGATGACTAATGGTTAATCTTGCTGTCGGACTGGAGGAAAATGTGCAGTCCTCTCAGAGCTCTCCTCTCTTAAACAGACATACTTTGTATTTCCCGAATACTGTTTCCAGTACCTGGCCAGTGGGGACTACAGACGCAGCTGAGACATGCGGGGAACCACCGTCTGCGACACCCCAGTGGCCAACTTACAGGGGGGAGCTATTTTTCAACAGTTAATAACTACTAATTTTCCTGTATTTGTGAAAATGACAGGAATCACATTAATACATATATTATTATTTATCAGATTGTCATATACTGGACTTACACTCAGAACACTTTCTGCCCTCATACCACACCGGATTTTATGTCTGGATAT
>JAODJW010000094.1:23842462-23860040 GCA_026777045.1 Hyperopisus bebe
TATATATATATTTACAGATTAGTTCATCAACTAAGTGTGCTGGAAATTTAACAAATACAAAGAATGGCTGTGTATATGCTATTGTTGTATATCTGTTATTGAAATACATAATTGATATAAAAATTTGCTTTCAGAATACAATATACTTTTCAAATTACAGTCAAAATATCTATTTTAAGTATACTACTCCTTTATTTTCTGATTCAGAGAGGTAGTTTCTGGCCTGAGAAGCTAAAACTCCTCATTTTTGTCTAGTGCGATGCCAGCTGATTCTTTGCAAAAGTCATAGAATGAAATATGCTTAAAGACTCTAAAACTGCTGGACACTAAGGGACATAAAATCCAGCATTCAGGGTCTGTATCGTTTGTGTCACTCAGGTCATGGTGATACTCGTGACACGTGTCCAGTATGAGTGTCAGTGACTGAGATGCATTTGCTGAGGTGGAGAAAGCGTGTACAGATGCCTCCGAGAGGTTTGTACAAGCTTTTTCCTGTTTTTCCCCGTCTCTTTCACTGTGATCTATGGAAATGCCGTTCCCAGGGTAGATCCAAAAATGTAATCAAGATTGTCGGGAGGAGGTGTTTTGTAACTAACAATCAGAATCAGTATGTTCTCTATGGCACTAATAAGACAGCAGGAACTTCTTTCCAGATGCTGATATTCGGCTGTTATTTCAGTAGCTAGCATGGCTCTCTACTTCCTAAATCTGACGGTGAAAACCTCCTTCTTAGACATAATAAACAGCTGCACAGGATGAACATGTGCAAATTTGCACGTTGACAAATTACCCGAAGAGAACTTGTATGGGAAAAGTAACAAAACAGAAAAGTTGGATGTTAGCAAAAAAAAAAAAGAAAAAGTTTAGAGACAATGGCAATTTGCAACAGCTTCTCATTTAACTGGCTAGGAGGCTGGCCCACATGCTGTTACGAACAGCTGCAAGTCCACACCGGTCCAGGTGTTGAAATCCATCCACCCTTGTGGCTGAAGTTTCTAATGCTGAGTCATCTCAGCCAGTGTAGATGGTGTATTGCTGATGAACATCTTCATGTCTGTGCTGAGGAGATCATAGCACCCTCTTCCTTTGCCTTGCAAATCCCCTCCCCTATACCCCTTCAGTACAAAATCTTACAAATGGGAAATTATTTGCAAGTGGGAGATTTGCACCCGGCACTTACAACAGGTTATAAACACACTCTTCACCCAGATTGCTAAATATTTCTTCTCCAAACGATAAAAAAATCAGAAATCAGAATAGCATTTGGAAGGCTGTGGCCTTTTTTCATTCATAATTTATCCCTTGTAAATGAGGCACCTATTGACAGAATGCAGTTCCTAAAGCTAAATAAAATACTCTATTATTTTTGCTTGGGTTCATTTATAAGCAGCCAAAAAGGACAGCGGTTGAAATATGGGATTATGGGAAATACAGGCTGCCATCAATACGAAATGTGAGATCTGATATAATCATGTTCATTTATAAGGCTTGCTCATTCAGCTTTGCCATGGGTTCTCACATATAATTTGGACTGTTATGCGATGGAAAACTGAACTGAAATAACAAGCAATTTAATAAGAACTCTAGCCAAACCAGGAAAAGCTATATTTGTTATAAACCGCTAGAGGCTGAGAATAAAAGATCGTTTCACTGATGTTTTAAACAGAGTTTCTGAAGTTGATGGAGAGTTCAACCTTTTTTATCTTGGTTTTTAAATAATAATTATATATATATTACCATCAATACGGGATAAAATTCTTTGAGAATGAGCAATTAGTCATTAAGCTACATTTGTTATTCTAATATCATGAGGTCTGGAATACAATGCATACAGATGTGATTGCAATATTGGAGCTATATATCACTGTGAGAGTATCTAAGACAACAGAGTGAACTCAGAGCAAGCCTCTAACAGAGGTGCAATGAATACTAACCTGTAATTATATTATAGTAACATTGACTGAATGTTTAGTACATTAAAAAGATCTATGATGCATGCATATAATACAGAAAAAAGGTAATTTGACTTCCTTTTACAGTAGATGGTAATAAAAGTTTTTCTGATGAAACAGCCATGCAATCGTCACACTGAGTGGGTTTGGTCAGGTTTGGGAAAATGCCTGAGCGACGCCATTCTCACTGAGCTGCGTATCTTTCTGCCTGTCCGGCAGATCACTCAGCCCAGGGAGCCAGCTACCATTTCTGAATGACCAATATCGAGCATGTCTTTAAAATCACACTTGAAAATCAGAGTAGCGGGGCCCCCGGGGGTGACTGGCGTTCGGGAGCCGGGGAGTACATAGCTGTCTTTAACTGTCAGTCATAACAAATGCTTCACATCAGGGGAGATTGCTTCTGATAATGCCTGCTGGTCCTGCGAAGCTCCTAACTGATTATTCTATCTTGAACAGAAAGCGTTTCAGTTTACAGTTTGTGTGTGTGTGTGTGTGTGTGTGTGTGGATTATGTTTATAATAAATTGTGGGGACCAAATGTTCCTGACAATATGACAAAAAACTGTCATTTTGACTTTTGTTATTTTGATTTTTGATTTTCAGGTCCATACAAAGATCTGTGAAAGCAATAAAAAAACTAAAAATGTCAAAAGTCTCATATTTTGTTTGGTTACTTATGTTTAAGGTTAGCGCTGGGTAGGGGTTAAGGTTGTCATGTTGGGATTAGAGTTTTCCTCATAGAAATGAATGGAGAGTCCCCACAAAGATATAATTACAAACCTGTGTGTGTGTCTATGCCCTGTGATGGACTGGAAACCTGTCAAAGGTGAATATCTTGTGCTCTGGGCTGCCAGGGATCGACTCCAAGTTCTCTGACCAGGAAAAGTACCTAGAAGATGGGTTGATGGATATATCTTACATATAACTGTGATCTGGAAAATATTGACTTTTGTCAACCTAATTATTCTTCAAGAATGATGTCCCAGCTTAATATTATGAGATGGGGCAAAGGTCCTGCAATTAATGCCATTAATGCCCTTTGAAATGGTAACATTCAACCAATAACTCACTGCACACTAAATGGTTAAATCTTAAATTACCTAATGTAACAAGTGATTTCCTTCATGCTCATTCAAAATGCAGGGAAGCGGTATAACTTTAACTAGTATACATTATGTCTTTTAAGATCTGCAGGCAAGTAGTGTATTCATTGCATTCTCTCAGATCGATAATACTAAACTCAATTTAAAACATGCAAACCAAAGAGACGTCAACGACATCTCTGACAAAGCCTTCATCTGGAGACCAGCAGAATCACAGGGCTGACTCGTCATCACTGCTCTCATATGTCATGATAAGAAGAACAAAAGGTTCTTGAGGTTTTAAGACCTGCGTGAGAAATGTGCTTCAGCACTGAGTTCCTGTGTAAAGATGGGACATTGCATGATACGTAGGTTGAGTCAATAACATATCGATGGGTTCGCTCTTGTCAAAAACACGAGGGCCTCGTACAATTTGTCTTTATTAGGCACTGGCCGCGTCTCCTGTATTCCATGCGAGGCTGTCGGAGAGCGATAGCGTACAGGGAGGCTCTCCTCCACGACAAAGGACACCTTTCATCTCCACGGCTGCATCTCAGGGTGACACTGCACTTCAAATGAAACAAGTGTTTGTCATAGACATTGCTCTCAATAGTCTCCGCGAACACAAAGGCATTCAGAAAGGCTTATCTCCACAGTGGGCTTCTTGCGAACTCTCTGCTCCTCCCTCTCCGCCGGGCATTATGGGAATAGAACACCCCCCCCCAAAAAAAAGCTACAGAATAACATCAGAAAACACTCACTTCCTTCTCAGGGTTTGGTGTTGCTTCTTAAATTACATTGTTAAAAGCAGGGTTGGGAAGAAGGGAAGCAAAGCAGGCTGACATTATTCTTCTAAGAATGGCCTAAGGCAGTAATCAGAATTGTATAAACTTCTGAAAGTATGCTTACACAGGGGGTGCATAAAATTGTGCACCTTCACAGGGGCTGCACACTTATCAAAAAAGATTAACAATTGTGCTTTCCTGTTCTTAAAGGTAAGCAAAACAAAAAAGTCACATATTCCACTATGGACCTAGAGATACTCATAAACATCACAAAACTTAAAAAATGTAATATCAGGTTTATGCAATAGGTTTGGGCAGCTTCCGCTGGATTTTGTACATTACAGCACATATAGTTATTTTTCTTATTGTATTTTGGAACCACGGCTGTCAATGCCGTGTATGTAAAAATCATCAGTTTTTAAAAACAGTCGCAAAATACGTCATTAAATTATCAAACAGGAATGTTTGATGATGAATGCCTCATTTAGCAGTTATTAGTAATTAATTAGTAGTCTTGTCGCTAGTGACATTTCATGTCATTTGTCTAATTTACTGGCAATGGACTCTGTAAAACCTTGTCTGTTTTGCTAAGATAATTTAGTTACTTAAATATTTTAGAGATTAGAGTTCAGATATGCCTTTTGTTAATATTTTTCCATAAAGCTGCTCAGGCTAAGGAGAGTGACTCCTTGATATGTAACTGAGAGGGTTTTCAGTCACAGACTCAGGCATATTGAGGAAGAGGAACACATGACAAGTGATAGTAGTGTAACTGTCACCTGTCTGCTATGTAATTATGTAACAAATTCCCCATTCCATATGGAAAGTTCCTTCCCTCCTTTTTCCAGCCACTTATCCCGGTCTGGGTTAATTCCAGAATTCCAGTCCATCACAGCGCAGGGGACACCCTGGAAGCAATGCCAGTCCATCACAGGGCACAAGGCTGGGGACGCCCTGGAGGGGATGCTGCTACCAAAATACACTTCCCAGAATTCTTTCAGTACTGTAAAAAGAAGCATCACACAGCTGTCACAGGTCAGCTGATGGAATCAGACCCCTGACTGCACTGAGAATTGATAAATCATCTAAGACTTAACGCAAAAGTTGGTTATTTCACAGCACAACTTCTATTGTCATATATAGATGTGAAACTGTGATTCTGACGCATCTTACACATCAGTAAAATAATGTAGACATCATTTAAGTCTGTCTGTCTATTTAGGTGAATGCCAAGGAGTCAGAAAATAATCTAGGCAAGCAATTGAGTCTTGTAGGATTTTATACCTCATTGCGGTTAAGAGGAATAGATTTCAATACGAACGTCACCAGCGATATTTATGGAACTTCAATAGATTTAAAAGCAGCATCGGGGGAAACGGCGAGGTAACTAATTCAGCGTTTTCTATTGCAATACCTCACCTTGTACGTATTGGCTGTTCCTGCCATACTGAACTCAATAGGATTACCAGGGATTAGGACCAATAAGTACGGTGACGAAATTGTTTCACGGACAGAGTTTACATTTCCCCAGGCCAAAGCAAAATCCGCTGATTAAGTCGGTCGCAGCAGTGCTGGGCGAATGACTCACAGTCTGTCAGACAGGGGTAGCAGCCCAACTGTCTGCTAACAGTCCAGGGCAGTCGGGGATTTAGCGAGGAGAGCACGCGCTTAGCTCTGCGAGGACAGCAATTCATCTGCTTAATTACTTGTTACCAGGGCTACTTCAGCATCGGCGTGCCGCATCTGCATTTCCTGCGTGTCCCTCTCACTGAGAAATGCAGGAGAGTACTCCTGACTTGGCTGCAGCTGGACGAAAAAGCTGCACAAAGACATTTAGTAGGCGTGACCTCATCGATTCAAGTTCACACTTTCAAATGCTCAATGAAAGCAGGAAATTAACTGAAAAATGGGAGGGATACCTGAGGGGTACTGCCCCTCTACCTCTATAATCAAATGAGTGTTTTGTTTTAGCATTTTAGGACTTAAAAATGGAATATGAGCCAAGGTGTCCCCCAGTCTCGTACCTGATGCTGCCTGGTACAATCTCCAGGCTCCCTCGCTGTCCTGCCCAGAATTAGTGGTCAGAAGATAGACGAATTGATACAAAAATATATTTTTTTACAAAAAAATGAAAAGAGAATGATAACAAAGGAAAAAATATATTGGAAATATACAGAAAACAAGGAAAAGCCATATAATAATACATAGTATATGATACTGCCCTGCAAAGGCGAAACACACTAACCAGGCTGACACTGAAAGCGAGAAAAGGGGCGTTTGCCTTGGTTTTAGTGTGGATTTCGTAATTACCGTAATTATCATTCTGATGTCACCCTGTCACAAGGTTAAACAGAGCCTAAGAGCCCCGATTTCTGTCATAACTCATTTTTGAAAAAATACGGCTTTGCCATTTACAGCAGAATGCATGTATGTGTAATAGATAAACAACAAGCTTCAACCTATACTGTTACACCAGTGGATCGTCCAATTGGGTACAACATTGCTTCCCAGTACATATTAAAGCCATATACTATGTATCCAGACTTTGATCACCAGCAGTCTGCCATCATTTATAAACATCCCCAGCTTCTTCCAACCTTCTGCACTCAGTGTGTTGATGGACTGGTACAGCACAGATTCATATCTATATTTCAGTGACTGAAGTGATTGTGACTTCTTTTTACCATACTGAAGAAAAAATAAGATGGATAAGGATAAAAAAATGAAAAGAGAATAGAGGGAACGATAAGAGCACAAGAATGGGGAGAGAGAAGCACGGAGGAGGGTTAAAAGAGGAAGGATCACAAGGAAAGCTCTATTGTGATGCCGGGTGGTCTGCAGGGTGGTCTGCATGGGCTTGGAGCACTCAGACAATGGAGACTCAAAAGGAAAGTTTGTAGGGGAATTCCATTCGTGAAGGCCCTACAGTTACCACTTCCCTGTTTGTCTGGTTTGAGGTCTTAATTGGGGTGGGGTGGGGGTGAGGGTTGAAAGTAATTTGAGTACCAAAAAAAGAAAACTCAAGGGCCGCATGGAAGTTTGAAATAATTTTGATTGGAAAAAAAAATCTAACGGCCCCATTCTGTGAAAAGGCTCCTTATACATTTCACCTCATCTATAATGACATATAATGATAACAGCACACGTGCAACTCATTGGGCCAACCCAACATCAATGGCCAATACACGTATAATAATTTCCAGTGCTATTCAATCAAACACATTTAACTCTCCTGGTTTGAGATCTCAATAGCATTTTTTGTGACTTTGACAAAATTACAGTGTGCTATTATAGCTTAGAGGGGGGTTTTCAGGAGTATTGAATTCTCAGGGGAGCTAATTTTCTGCATTCAAAAAATGTCATTCAAATGTTATGGTATTTGGTTAAAAGATAATGCTTTTAGATCTTAAAATGAAATGAGTACTGTCAGAACAGCACATTAGTATACCGTATTAACATGAGAAACAGTCAGAAACGTGAATCCATACGTCTTAATATTGCTGCAATTCACTAGACTGCCAATCAGGAGTAATTGCGAAAATATAGCTTTGACAAAAAGTATCGACAGTCATTTTGAATGAAAACTGATATTCAGAGGAAGGGCCAATCGAAAAAGACACAGAGAAACGTAGCTTCTGTCCTTATATGCTAATTAAAACAGCCACTGCTGACACTAACAAATGTGTTTCAATCCAGAATGATTAATCAGGAGGTATCTGAAGAGCTATCCTACTGACAACTCTTTTAATGATGTTTAATGCTATTTGAATTCACTTCAAAAGCTTTCAAGACACAAACAACTTTTCCCTGCTTTTCATAAGCTGAATGGCATCTTTGTATAATTCCATCTCTGATCTGATTCAGCCAAAGATAGACTTGAAAGTACAGTAGCGTTATTTATATATCTATTTATTACTCAGCGAGGACCGATGCAGTGGCGAGGGTATTGCCCTTTAATCCCCGGTTCATTAAAGGTGAACTCACTCCACGGGTGCCAGTTTTGTCGTACTGTTTTTAGCACAGGGAGTCTGGGATGTATGAATATCTCCCAGGCAACGGTGAGGAACCACAATACAAGCTGTTCACGTAGAACAGCTGTACAGATAAGTCTTCTAATCATTTACAGTGTATTACACACTAAGAAAAGAAGGAAATTAGGTCCTTTTACAGGAACACCCAAGAACTCCTAATGGAACATCTAACAAAGAACCCTGCTTCGGGGATCAAAGAGTTGTCCATCATCTGCTACAGTAATAGACACCTGTGAGTAGTACGATGATCCCAAATGACATGGAACAGATGTCTTCTGCAGTTACTACACAGTCTATAGTGATACAAAAACATTATCTCTCGATCGGGGTTGCTGCTGCTTTCACGAAACCAATGCATAACTGCAGTTATATTTCCCACAACAGCAGGTAAAATCAGCAAACTAGCTTTCATTATAGATGACTGCTGACTTTTTCATTAGTCCGTGTCGTCTTCGTGATCAGCACCCCATGAAATATATGAAACATTACCAACCCCCTGCCCCTGCAGAGAAGGAACTAATTTTTTCTACTGATATAAAATGTCTGCCTGATAAATAACAAAAGAAAACAGATAGGTAGGTTGTTAAACATCGTTCAGTATTTGGGTTTATATATTGCTGTGGTGGGATAGAAATAAAACTTACTGTTAAGCAAAGATTGATGCTTAAAACATGCTGCATTATGAAATGACAGTGACTAGACCTAGGAATGACCATCATGTCATACTTTTACTTTTGTACAAAGTTGTTGTACCAAGCAGTATCATCCATCCATCCATCCATCCATCCACCTTATAACCACTTATCCTGGTCAGGGATGCAGGAAAACCAGGAGCCTATGCCAAGCATGTCAGTCCATCACAGGGAATGCACACACACTCACAATCACACACTCTGGGCAATTTGAAGGCACCAATCGGCCTAAATGCAAGCCTTTGGACTGTGGGAGGAAACCAGAGAAATTGGAGGCAGCGCTTTGACACACGGAGAGCGCAGGAAGCGGCAGACCAGGAGCGAAGGTGAGCTCTTCCCACGGAGCCACCCCCCCCCCGGCCCACTGTCATCTCTCTTTTATTTTGTTGCTGACTTACAGTCAAAAGACGCAAAATCTTTTCTGCCCCAGATTTCTATCTGCGGCGGAAAAGCAAGCAAAACAAGACTAACCTAACCAGTATGTGTCTTTTGTAAAATGTATCGTAATGGGTTTTATGCTTTGAAGTTGCAAAGGCTTTCCCTGAGCTGGGCTTCTGACTTTCATAATGGTTTTATAGATTTGCTACAATCTCACGGCAATGCAAACTGTTTAGGATGTGCAAAGGGAATGCAAACTTCTGCAATCTATATCTTGTAACTTCCACTTCAACTCGTACTTATTTATCAGATTGATAACAAGAACAAAGCGCCAGCCAAATGCATTTCACTGGCATGTAAATTAGCTACTAAACAAATATGTAACTGAATGCAATCTGCTACTTAACAAATATGTTACTTGGCATATACTGTACATCTCCTGCTTAAATGTGTGCTTACGGTTGCAGTGTGTTTAACAAACAAGCGCTCAGCAGGCTTACACCGCTAATACTCCCGACCCCATGCACTTTCCCGTCTGGATCTCCGGGATCGCATCTAAACCACGCCACGAATGCGTCATGTTGTTATGCAGGCATCGATTCTCTTTCATCCTCGGGGCACTTTTAAAGCAACAAAAATGCATAGTTGTAAAGAATTCTGGAGCAGAATGAGGGATTATTTTCCTGTTTGATAACCATCTGTCCTGGGTGCATCCAGTGCCCTTAGTCAAACATGAACACATGCCGTTTGCAACATAATCCCAGTTGAGAAAGACAGGAATGGCTCTTGGTAAAAGATTGGTAGAAAATGTCACCCCACCGACGCTCTAAGTGTTAGATGCAGTCTCGTCTCCATACTTCCCATGGTGACAGCATGCAGTAGATTTTTGGTTTCGGCAGGAAACAGCTGCTTCCATCGAGAACAGCTTGTACTTTGTGCACTCAGACTGCTACAGTCTTTTTTATGAGGCCATGAGATTTGCTAATGAGTATCTGCTCAGAACCACAGTACCTCATTATAATACAGAAGCTCTAAGCTCCCACCTTAAGATGCACTCTATAAACGTTCTGGAAGTCAGTTCGTGTCATGATGTCTGGGAAATTTTGTTTCAGTTCCGGCTAACTTGTTGCATGATATGGATAAGAGTACAATGAGACACCATTATCTCTGAGAGTAGCTAAACCTGAAATGCTTCCTAAAGTAAATATATACCCAAAATTCAGTATGATAAAGCAGAATATACAGTAGTAGCAGGACCTTATTAACAAGATAAAAATGCATCCTATTTTAAAAGCACAACACTAAGAAACGGATTTTGTTTTTTGTTGAATATTTTGTGCTCATTATAAAACAAACTGTTAATGCTCAATTGGCATCCCACTTTCTGTGTTGTTACTTCATTGCCCGCATGAAAAAATGTTTATCATGACAAATAGGTTGCATCTGTTCAACCTTTCTTGTCTTGGGGTTTATTCACCGTGAAACATTACTCAGCTTTATCCTACTTTAATGCGCTGTAAAGTTACTCTCTGCGATATGACTGACAGTGATTTGCATATTTTGTTAATTTGTATATATTTTTTATCTTTTTAACTTGAATTGACCCCATGAATTTTTATTAACCTGTTATGATTTTTAGCCACTTCGGTGGTTTTCATGGAGATTTTTAAAATGATCTCACATGCTTGAGGAAGATGCGAAAACAGTTTGGAAAGGAAAAGGTCTTCCAGAAATATTTTGTTGGTCATGATGTCCTCAAGCAGCGCCATGAAAACATTACCGGCCAACATTAAGATAGATATGTCAAAAAATGACACAATGAAACATTTCTGTTGGCTCACTGGAATCTTTTTCTTTTTGTGTGACTTTAACAAGGAACCTATCCAATGACAGCCGCTTTTGCCTCCTTTGCGAATCTGCGGAAATGTGGACATTGCCTTGTCGTTAAACAGATTCATCGCTCGCACTGCTACAACCTTATTCGGGTGGTGCTTTTCTACTAAATTTTGACTATATAAGTGAGGGACGCTGACTGAGACCGAGCATGGGCGATGATTACCCACAATCCCGCAGCGAGAGAAAGAGAGAGAAGAACCATCAGCTCAGTTGTGATTATGTGATGCTCAGCAGACAAAGCGTATACGTAATGTTGCAAGACCTTGCTCGTTTATCAAGTTAAAATTAAAGTTAAAATTAGTTAAAATTAATTTTTAATTTTTGCTCGTCTTGCAAAATACTCGCAAACCAAGTTACTCGCAATCCGAAGTTTAACTGTATATACATATTCAGATCTTTCTAAGACTTCTTGAAGACACGTGGCACTTAGTTTTTTTAGATGAGAAAGTGTATAACGAGCATAACAGAAGAAGGAAGTCATGCGTACAGGATGACAGATGGCTGCTGGTCTCCGATGGAAACACTCAGGGTGACATTTATGCGATTGTTTCACTGTACAGGATAGGGCTCACAGCTGCAGGTGAGGAACAAACCAGGAATATGCCGGTATCTTTGTTCTCATAACTCATTGCCCTTTTCCCGTTTTATTCATACCCGCTGGCCTGAGATTCGAGAAACACTGGCTTACGCAAGCAAGGCCTGCGTGCAGAATATCAAAGAGCTCTTAATGCATTGTAGGGAAAAAAAAGGCAGAGGTGGTGATGATGACAAGTGCTTCAGGGCACGCTGTGCTGGGCCATTCATCACAGATGTGTTTTCTTTTAGCCACGGGTGTTGCTTGTACACCTCAACCAGCTTTACGGTTACAGAATTGCTGGCAACTCTAGAATCCTTGTCACCAGATCTGTAGGAAAATTAGCTGAACATTCATTTTCCTGAAAGCCAGCCGTTCCTGCGCAAAGTCCCCTGTGAAAAATGCTTCCCGACACGTGAAGTCTGGGCAGATGACGCCAGACAGCACAAATCACGCAAAAGCGATGACAAACTCTTCTCTGGACTGTTTTTGTTCTTTTTGAAGAATGTTTAAATAAATATCATGCTCAGTTATTTGCATAATGACACACCCATTCAAACCTCATAAATCCCATTTCTGCAGTCTTTGCAGAACGTCTGTACAATCTACCATGCAATCTATCATCTCTCAACTGAAAGGTGTACCTAGGAAGATGCTTTCCTTGAATCTGCATGCAAGTCGAATCATTGCCGACTTAAAGACAGCTGATAGGAATCTGCTGAGCGTCTGCGTTTTTCAAGTATACACAATGCATTTGAACATCGTAAGTTTTAGCAGACCTCATTTACATTGCTTTGTAGCTCAAGGACATTTACCAGAAAAAAATGCAAATCCATACTTGTTCCTGATTGGTTAAATATCTCAAATCCCTCTGTAAGCAAAATATTTCGCCCGCCTGGATTCTTCACTACACTGCCGCTGTGGGCTCAGTGTTATTCTAGTAATATCTGAAAACTGAACAGCACAGAGCATATTTTGCATCGGGTATGGAACATTCTAGCATGTGTCTTTTAGAACTGCGAGTGAACAAGATAATCACAGAGTTTTCACAATGCCTGACAATATGATTGCAGTTTGTACATGGATATGTGTCCTTTTCAAGTGTAAATGTAATGCTATGGAGTGCTACATTGTTTTATTTGTTGTACAAGGACAAAGTGTCACAGGGGCAGTTGAGTTGAAGCATAAATTATACTTAATTACTTTCTGTATTTTTAAATGTATTATTTTAGGTCTCCAGCGCTTTAGACATTAATACTTTTGGAGTAGCTGGAGGACAGGTGACCACAAAGGCAGAATATATGTGATTTAGATGCAACATGCTACCTTTAAAGAAACAGTATCAAGAAAAAAATAGTATGTAGTCAGCCAAGACATACATAACCAATAATTAAGGAAAGTGACTATGTGTCCCTAATGCATGTGGTATCCTCAACTTGTTTTATTATGCTCTCCTGATGTAGCACATCCACTGTAAACTAGAAAATTTTCCACAGAAAATTTTGACATCATTCCAGCCTTTGCTTTTGACTGAACTGCCATTAATACGTAAGGTTAAAGTTAAATTAAACTTGCATTAAAAGCTAAAGTTTTCTATTACATTGGGGGGGGCACAACTATTTATCACTTGAAGATAATAGCTTATATAATTTAATGCATAAATAATCCAAGGGAAAATAACAGTGAATCCTTGCATTTTAATACATGATGCAGACATCATTTGTTGTACAAAACAACAAATCCTTTACATTTCAATTCCTAATGCATTCCGTCTATGCTAGTAGCATAATGTTCAAAGAAATGTCTTGATTTTTCAGGCCCAGAGACTTTACAGGCCCTTGGTTGACATGACATTTCCGAAGGGTAGTGTCCAGGCTACACACCACCGCGTCTTTGTACATGACTTGCTGTTCAGTTCGAAAGCAGAGAAATCCTGGTATTTTTCTCCTGTACTGTCATCCATCATCCTGATGAGTAAATTAAGCAAAAGCCCTCAGTGTTCCATGGAGCTCAACGAGCTTTCATACCTCCGTACCAACTCCTGTCATTCTTATCATAGGATTCAATGGCAATAATCATTTTGCCATCGTGTCCACTGCTCTGATCAGTAAAAGCTATATTCCAGGTGTGATGTGCGTCAGTCGGCTCATTGCTCTCGCAGAATCACGCTGGCTGAGATAATGTGAGCGAGAAGCTTTAATCACCATACAGGGCATCTGTGCGGACATCCGCTGGCCTTCCAGAAGTAATGGTGAACAGGTGGCAGGCTGACACCATGTCCCTCTCCCCAATGCTCTCCTTGCAGTCAGGTCTTTCTAGGCCAAACAAATAGAAACTGAATGCATGGATGAGTTTGTGTGAAGGAAGATCAGGTATGCTAAAACACTGACTCTTCGGAAATTCATTTGTTTTCCCTAAAGTTACTGTCATTCGTATTTAAGCATCACAAACTTAAGATAAAAAAAGCAAACTGCTGCAACACACACACACACACACACACACACACACACACACACACACACATATATATAATTGACAGGTTAACGCGGATTAATCATGATTAATCTGATTTAAATATTTAACACAGTTAACCCATCTGCAGAGCAGAATGACTCAAGATCCCTAAAATGTCTCTGTCAACCCATTTTGGGCAGTTTTCGTGTGTTCCATTTGCCCTGGGAACTCGTATTCCGAGTCGGATTCCGAGTTTTGAAGCCGGAAGTGACAACATGCACGCTCCCATTTCTCGTAGATCTGAGAAATATCTCGGAGCAACACAGAGTTCAGAATCTGAGATGGCTGCGCCTTTTACTAACAGAAGGGAAAGTTGTAGTTTTATACTGTTTAAGCACTACTTCTCATTTGTGGCTCATTAAATCGGTCGCACACACTATACCGTCCAAGTTATCTGTGGACGTGTTGCTACGGAGTTTTATACATAAAGCACCGTGTGTAATGTGTTATCAACTGATATTGCTAACAATGGCGATTAACTGGGCTAGAACTGGATTTCATGATAAGTCGGATTATTTGTCGGATTTACGGTAGTTCAGGCTAATTGTGACTGCAATCAAAAGGTCATCGGGTCTAGCCTGGCCTCAGCAGACTGTCACATGTCCATTGGACCTTGAGCGAGGCCCTTAACCCCCAGCATGGGCCCTTGAGCGAGGCCCTTAACCCCCAGCATGGGCCCTTGAACGAGGCCCTTTACCCCCAGCTCCGTGGGCACCACTCCAGGTGGCTGCCCTTCACTGCCAAGCTTGCTCTCACTACATCATGGAGTTCAAGATGTGGTAGGCAAAAAGAGAATTTCCCCATGGGGATCGATAAAGCATTATTATATAGATATGTTACATATTACAACAGCTGCTTACTTTTTAATGTACATCTTTAGACGTATCCAAACTGTGCATTACTGTACGCATGACATAAAGCACAAGTGATTTAGTGATGTAATAACCAGGGTGGAGTTGATTATTTTTATATAACCTCACACCTCAAAGTGGTTTATCCTGCTTGTACTCTAAACCATGAAAACACAATTATATAGAACCGTTATTAAGCTGCTGCAACTACCTGTGATGCTACATGAAAATATATTGCACATCTCTTCATATTCATAGTACATGAGCAATTTCAACTTCCTGTAAGTCATATGCAAAACAATAACTGAAATGCGTGACCGCTGGTCAGTGAGACAACCTCTTGCTTCCAACAATGGGACGTTCATGCCCTGACAAACATATATTATTGAAAAAGCATTAAAGTGAAATTGCGACCAGCTCAGTTGTACTGCTGCAGTTGTTTGGTTTCAGGCATCCTTGTAATGGTGCTATTCTTATATCACGCAAATTTATGCATAAAAAGCATTCGAGCAATTCCTCTGGTTTATTATGCAATTTGACCTTCCGGATCATCATCCCTCATCAGTGTTGTGGGGGATGGGGGGGTATTAGCAAGTACCCATTCCTGATGTCTGTGAAGTCAGTCAAAATATTGACACCCGCCCTCCTGGTCTGACGGGGTTTATTTGAGTCACCTTATTGGCTAGTTTAGTCAACATCTTGTTTCCCTATTAAAGGAACAAAGGAGTCAAAGTCATCTGGTGGAATTTTTTTTATACTGCTATAAACATCACACTGCCGTTCACATGGAGATTGTGGCAGTTTGCTTTTTTGTTTCCCATTTCTTTTCTTTAACTACTCATCCGGTATACTGTCACAGAGAGCCTGCAGTTAACACAGGAAGCACATATGGCCGTGTGGGATGGTTGTCACCAGCCAAACACTCACAGAGATGGGGAGGGGGCGGGGCTGGGCTGACCTCAGGTCGCCCCACTGGAAGCCTAAAGCGGGGGGGAAGCGAGGGAATCTATCAAATAGCGCGCCTCTAACTTTGTACAGAACTAATGCGATTTGTAAAATCAGTCGGACTATGAAAAGATATCAAATAAACCACAATTCATTCATAATACAGCAAATGTATAGTATCACATATATATTTTTGCTTTTGTCTGGTTTGCGCCAGCCTGCACACCACCAAGGTGAATTGGTTTAGTCTTAACTCTTGGTTGACAGTGCTGGGGGATGGGCAATGTACTGATGGGTAATGCACTGATGGGTAATGTACTGATGGGTAATGTATTGATGCTTGAGTGCCAGATTAACGGAAACGGAAAAGAAAAGGTCTAAATCATCAGGTGCACAGTTTAGAAAAAGGAAGAAAGAAAATGAGTAATAGTGTAGGATGATAATGGAAAAACATAATTATCTTTTTTATTTACTTTTTTATATACTACAATTTATTTCTGTTTGTTACTTGTTTTTATGAATCTTGTTTTTTTATATATTTTATTTATATCAATATTAATTTTTATCTTTCAAAATGCCTCAATAAAAATGACAGTTAGTGCTGAATGGTGCTTTTTTAAATAGTATATTAAACATTATGCCTGTAGTTTATTGCTAAGAAGGTGCCTTGACACAAATCTACTTAAAACATTTCACATATACTAAGCATTCTGTTTAATTGTTCAAGCCATCCCAAATTTACATATCAGGTAGCAGAAGAGTCAAGTGCTCAGTGCACACTTCAGCACAACGTTCTTAAGGCAGTTGAACCAGGAGGAACAGATGCCTTGGATTCCCAGTATCTCAAGAGCTGCTCCCCTCTTCAAATGCTTTTTATGTGGAACCTTCAGAAGAGCTTATTGTCAAACATGACTCTTTACACTTTGGTGATAAAAATAGCATTTTGGCAGACATCTGGCTGCTGAAAAGTACTACTGAGATTCAACTGATGAATCTAAGTCCCTGTAAAGAACCTCCTCTTATTCACCCATAATTGCAGGAAGAAGCCAGTGAGCTAATGGTATTCTCTACACTAAGGGTGACCAATCTTATTTGCAAAGGGCCAGTGTATATGCAGGTTTTTGGGATAACCTTTAGGTCAGCTTTTCAAACCCAGGTGTGAGGACTCTTCAGCCAATCAGTCCTCTAATTAGTAATCTTAGGAATTAGAAATCCCACATACCCAACAGCCAAGATTGCTTAGCCCTGCTCTACAGCCAGTGTGGTATATAAACCAGTTTTTTAATGGTCAGATACTTAAAATAATAGTTCCATGAAACCCATATACTTCGATGGTTGAAACATTCACCCAGTGCAATGTACAGAAGAGGGAAGGGTTGCAGTTCTTTTATGCACACTGCCTGGGATGTAAACCCATAAACATTATATTGCAAATACACTACTCTACTTGTTGAGCTACAGGAGTCACGATTTTACAGGCAGGGAACAGCCTGCATGGGATGCTAATCCATCACAGGGCACAAGGCAGGGAGCAGCCTTCATGGGATGCTAATCCATCACAGGGCACGAAGCAGGGAACAGCCTGCATGGGATGCTAATCCATCACAGGGCACGAGGCAGGGAACAGCCTGCATGGGATGCTAATCCATCACAGGGCACGAAGCTGGGAACAGCCTGCATGGGATGCTAATCCATCACAGGGCACAAGGCAGGGAACAGCCTGCATAGGATGCTAATCCTTCACAGGGGACCCTCAGGAAACAGTCTAGATGGGATGCTAATCCATCACAGGGCACGAGGCAGGGAACAGCCTGCATGGGATGCTAATCCATCACAGGGCACGAAGCAGGGAACAGCCTGCATGGGATGCTAATCC
>JAODJW010000094.1:23870593-23881984 GCA_026777045.1 Hyperopisus bebe
TTGGGGCCGGGAACCAATTAATTGGTTTTCCATTATTTCTTATGGGGAAAATTCGATCAGAACTCAAACTTTTTAGGGATTCAATCCAGAGTTCTGAACTGATTAAGTTTGAGTTCTGAGGTACCACTGTACTTCATTATTCTGTGAACCCTCTTTTTTCTTCAGGCTTCAGTTATTATCAGGACACTCTTCAAACTGCCAGCATGTTCGAAATTATATATTGCGATAAATGTTGATATTAAACAATATTGTGATTATATTTTTTGCCATATCACCTAGTCATACCTCCAGGAAAGAGGCAGCATGGTGGTGCAGTTGTTAGCCCTGCTGCCTTCCAATAAGAAGTTCCTGGGTTTGGTCCCAGGCCCATTCTGTGTGGAGTTTGCATGCTCTCCCTGCTTTGTTGGCAGTGGTGGCTTAATGGTTAGGGAAGTGCACTTGTAATTGAAAGATTGCTGGTTTGAATCCCAAACTCTGCAGTCTGTGCTCTAGAACTTTGCATAAATTTTCAAAGATATTTAGATATGATGATTGGGAAGGTCATGGAAAGTGACTGCAACCTGGTGAGAATGAAACTACTCTTTAATTTGCATAGCAGTGTGTGTGTGTGTGTGTGTGTAGGTGTGTGTGTGGGGGGGTCTTAGTGCCTTGAAATAAGGGAACGTCATTAGGGAATAGTGTTCATATCACAGGTTGCGTCTGGTCCTAAAATAATGGCCTAATATTCCTCAGACTCTATATCATGATGTAGAGAAATCATGGTACCTACAGTAATGAGTCCCAGGAAGGGGCTGCCCGTACCAAAAGAGCATCCTGCGGCTTTCTCCAAAGGTAAATCCCTCCAAATGTAGGAGAAGGAGTCAAAGACAGCTCCTCAGGCCCTTTAACCTTCTTCCATTACTCATGGGTGCAAGTCTTGAGCTACTAACACCAGGTTATGAGTCTTTGTACATTGGCCTTGGATGCAAGCAATTTTTGGGGTTGGATCACAGAGACTCAGAGTCCTGTGGTAACTTTTGTGCCATCTGGCAACAAGTATGTGGCTATCTCTGTCCTCTTGTGGCTATCCCTGTCCTCTTGTGGTTATACCTGTCCTCCTGTAGCCATCCCTGTCCTCCTGTGGCTATCTCTGTCCTGTTGTGGCTATCCCTGTCCTCTTGTGGTTATCCCTGTCCTCCTGTAGCCATCCTTGTCCTCTTGTGGCTATCCCTGTCACCCAGCTGAGGTCCTCTTCACCATGGCCATGTTTGTTCTATGACTTTTGACATTGTTCCCCTTGACACATTGAATAATTTTACAGTTTTTTTTAATCACAGGTGCATGTGCATTTGCATTATTTAGCCTCTTTGGAACCCTGTCACTTAAATATAAACATGCTGATTGTCATATCTGTTTTATAGCTGACACATAGTGCTAACTGGCATTCAAATATATGACTCACTTCCCAAGCTTCTCATAGACTTGTTTATAAATGCATTCTAACCCCGATCTCTATGTTAGGTAATAATATATAAATTAATATTATGGTGGTATGGGTTACAGATGTATAATTGGAGTTGAAGTTTACTATTGCTGCGGTATTTTTCTGGTACTGCTCGGAATGCCGGGCAACTCCCACCGGTGCCGCCTTCCCGGCAAGGTGCACCCCCGGGAGCTATTGCCGATCTATTGCATGAACCATTGCCGTTACTTTAATTGCCTATTTGGCATACCATATACATAAAGACTAACGGGTGCTCTGAGAGCGATTACCCTCCGTTATTGGTAGGGCACGTAAGGTATGTTTTGAACTTCTAACATACATACACAGATAAATAACAAACAGATCGGCTATATAGGCCTGTGTACGTGCGTGTGTTTGGTCGTCATTAGCCAGATTGCCCACGGGTTTCGTTAAAAAAAAAAAAAAAAAAAAAAACCATACACATCATAGTTAATGACAATTATTGCACTGTGCTAACCTTTTGAAAATCTCTCAGCCTTCAGATTTTATATTATATAATACTCACATAAAGTCTCCCAGCACAAATGTTATTGCTACTTAGATAAAAGAGAAAACAAGTAATTTGCAATTTTCAATTACGGGTACCTACAGTACAGGTGTTTTCAGTCTAATACTTAATGCATTGTTGTCGTAGTTTTTTTAACACTGTAAAGGAAATTTTGCTGAGAATCAAATACTTTTGAATTAAATGGTATTTTAGCGAAGAAATTAAATAGTACCTCTGACTGGTGAGACACAAGTTAAGATCAATGACCAAGATTAGGCGGAAGCCCACAAATACCCGTAAAAGTTTATAATCTGGTTCCTTTTCCAAAGTCAAATAGCATAGAATCGTTTAGTAGTCATACCGACTATTACACTAATTATTTTACAGAGATAATGTGGTTCTTTATCGTTTACAAGCTCAGGAAAGCAAAGTATCCCGTCTAATACGACACTTTATCCGCCGAAGTCTTGCGTAGTAAGGAATGCACAGATACGTATTACTATAGGGTCCCTAGACATGAAGGGTTTGTCAGCGTGGCGTTTTATGCTCTCTGGGCAACAGTAATGTTCCTGTCACCAATCATTTATACAAGAGAAGAGGTGAACATCTTTTCTCCTTTTTCTAAAATAATTTAAAGTGGAAACAACCGGATTCTTTCGTTTCTCGTATCTTCCTAATTCTTACTGCCACGGGATCATTTAGCCCAACTAAGAGTTGACAAAAGCCCTTAGTTATTAAGTCAACGAAGGTAGCGGTAGTAATGACACCGGGGTTAGGAGTCGTAGTAGAAATAATAATAATAATAATAATAATAATAATAATAATATCCTTACCTTTTCAGAAACACATATTGCATGCCATATAGATGACTTTTCTTTGTAATTAGTTTTTTTAAGTTACAATAAGTCAGAGTTCTTTGTAGAATATAACCTTCATCCAAGTACAGCCTTCTTGGTAGAATTAAAAGTCCTTCACATTAATAGATCATTTTAATTTTTACCTATGCGAGTACAAACCCAGTGCGAAGCATCTAAGTAAAGAAAGAAGTCTCGTGGCACCTCAAATCCACGTGTTTTCTAAAAAAACATACTGGGAAAATATATTCGGAAACCATCTAAACCTAGCGTCCTGAAGATGACAAGATCCTTCCATCCTTAACTCTCCTGAAGCACAATTTGATTGGCACCATTCGCCCGTCCCCTTTTCGTAAAACCTCCCGTTTGTGCCTATTGATTGGTTTAAGATCGGTCTTGCCAATCCATGTTAAATTCATAATTCTGATTCCCTTCTTTCCAGACGGCCGATTTCGTCGCGGTGAGGCATCCCATCCCTTGCAATGTTACTTCATAAGGAAATCATAGGCAATTCTGCTCAGCGAAGGAAACCATTTAATATTAATTTTAACCCTGCGTGCAATGCAACCAATGTTTGGTTCCATTGAAGCTGAATGATGCAAAAACAGCATGAACTATTTAATGTTGTATCTGAACATTAAAACGTCTGGCTGATAAACGACAAGGACTGCATGGTGTCAAAATGCCACACGTGTCTTATTTGGATCCGTCTTTCCCCATAACGACGTGAAATAGAATCCGAATTGGGGTTTTGTTCTTCATTGAGTGTTTCATGTATAGCGGTTGAATGTCTTTCAGTACCCACGGCACGATCTTGCTCTCCTCGAAGCATCAGAGACAACATGCATACAAAACAGCTGACTCAATCCAAGAGCAACACATCTAGATAAGAAAGCCGGAGACCGCAGCCGGAATGTACATGTAAGACGGGACCAAGCTGATTAGGGGCGGCGTACTCCGAAAGATACCTTTTTCATACCTCATTCACTCCGTGAACCGCTGGTAATTAGAGAAGAAAAAAAATCCGCTCCAGATTTTACCACCGGTCTTTATCATATATAAAATCACAATATACAAATATGAATATCAGTATTCATACGTATATATTCTATGAATGAATGCGTGGATGCCAAGAAACGTATTATAACATTCGAGACGAATAAGGGGCTCGTAAAGCCAAATGTTTTTTTCCCCATTTAATAACACTGGCGCGTTAATTACAACAACCACGGCATTCATTTAAAAAACCTCATTGAACTCAATTTTACAATGTAATATTACAGACAAGTTTGACAAATACGAAGAGAGACACCAATGAGACACCAGCTAACACATCTTTCACTGCAATACACGTGAATTATATGTTCGCGTTAAACTTTGAAACAACTCTCCCCCGCCTGTTACGCATTCGGCTTCAGTAAATTCACCATCAATGCACGTCAATTGCAACATAAGTGCCAAATTATTAAATAAAGAGATGGATGGATGGATGGATGGATGGATGGATTCCAACAAATTGGAAATTAAAATCTGACTTATCTTGTAACCACTACAGAAGAATGGATGGAAGGAAGGATGGATGAATGGACTTAAATCTGTTGGTAAATAAAGGTGTGTACAATCAGTCTGCTTCTAAAAGCCATTATTGTTTGCGACAACAGGCATTGACAGAGATATATATATATATAGTATATAAATGCATAAATCGTTGGTCTTAATAAGCAAAACAGCAAATATCTCACAAGAATTGCAATATTTGTTATAGTTATTAGAAAAAAATATCTCATTGGATATTTCACCAGACTTACAGTATTTAAGTAGTAAATATATAATATATTTTTATTTTATGTACTTTGTAACATTCTTGGCAATAGGAGGAAATGAATTGATGAAACAATCTCTTTGGTTTATGTATTCTGAGAGGACAGGATCACACCAGGTTCTGTTATATTACTAAGGAATCATCTTATGATCATATTTTTCAAGACAAGTATGGAAATACTTCCTTTGTAGATTAGGAATATCTTCATTGGTAACAGTCCTGTGTATTGTTCATATTGCTTATGTTGCATTTTGTAATATAGACCCTTTAATACTAGGGAAGAGGGGATACAAGGCTAGCTGTGTGTGTGTGTGTGTGTGAGTGTGTGTGTACACCACAGCTTGAAGCTTGGAAATCTATGAGTGAGCAGACAATATTCATTTACGGTGGTATTTACCAGGCACACACATTCATTACCAATTTGTCTTTGCTGAAACAATAACAGAGTATTGTAAGGTCATGGTAATACAGCATAGCTCTGTTCATCCTTGGTCTTAAATGAAAGAATCTGCCATTTAAGAGCCAGTCCTGTGAGATAATTTACCTGTTAATGGAATTTAACATGAGCTGCTTTATGAACAAATAAATATGAACACGCATTGTTGGTTCCCAGAGGTTATACTCTGTATTGCCTGCTGTGAAGTCTGAACACTTTCTCAAAATCAGTATAGGAGGGAAGTTGCCTACGTGTTCCTTACTCTTGAGACAATACCTCTATTTATGCACTTCTATGGCATGTAGTCATTCTTCACCAATGCGTACATGTAGGCCTATCTTTAAATAATTGTAAAATTAATATTAAAAGAATTATTTCTAGACATGCCTCTACCAAAGGAGTCATCAGTCGGAATGGTGTTACATTTAAGCAGTTACAGAAGTTGTTGATTTATCAAGAATAGAAATATTCAGACTCTTGTTTCTCAAAATTACATAGTAGTCATACATTTTGTCAGTGGAAAATTGTTTATAAGTATTTTCCCACGAACATAATTCAATCATCAGTCGACCTCATTTTGAGATACACAGGGAAACCCCTATCACTACGTTACATTCAGATATACCCTTTAATTTAGAAATACAAAAGACGTGACGTGATAGGAGAGAAACATTTTATGGTTGGAGGCGAACTCTAGCGGCAAATGAAGTTGTCTGCTAGTCATGGTGCTAACATTGTAACGACAGACCATGCATACTTATACATTGGCAATCGGCTATATTTCTGTGCGAAGTGCATTGTTATTTCACTGGAAAATAAAAGCTTTGTAAGTATACGAGGTATTGCCTTACCACACGAATGCAAAAAAAATATTTTCATCAAGCAATTTTAAAACTAAGGTGTCTCCATTTAGGAGACTTAAATTGCAAACTGTTAGTTAATTTCAACTGTTACACGGAACGCCAGTCCACCGTATAAAAGTATTCTTACTGCATTTTAAATTAGGCGATTATAAGCGCGTCGTTATATACAATCTTGCCGTATGTAACGGAGAAAATGTTTTCATACTTCCGGTTAGCTTTGCACAAGTGTGCTGCACGTTTAACTTATCCGTTAATATAAAAATATTTTAAATAGCTGTGACACATCAGCTAAAACTAGATCTCGACTTAAAACGAACCGCACATGAATCTACCCCATACAGATTCTACTCTACATCCGAATCATCTATAGGTGAAATAATGAACTAAAGCATTACCCTTGTCCTTTTCTGTAGCTCATATGCAATCCGAAGAACAAGTATGACATACCCAGTACCGTAATTTTACATGGCTTACCTTTTTAAATGTGAAGTGATTGGAGTTGCCATGTCTTTCCAGACTCTGAGTCACTCCAAACCCTAATACATGTTCAAGGAGACCTACAAATATCAATGTGAAATCCAGGGTTTCAGTCAGTGTGAGATTGCTGAGAGGTGCAGCCCCTCACTGCGTCAAGCGCAAACCTCAAAGATCCATTAAATAGGATGTGATTAATTCACGGGAAAATCCTGGTTGAAAGCCCAGTTGTTCTCACTCCGGTTCACTCCATATACATCGGTGTTCCCCAAGCCGCTTTATTCGGTAATGGGGATGCAAGTCCGTTTTATCGTTAACCAACGTGTCTTTTTGTTGCAGTGATAAATAGAGAACTTTACTGTAAGATGACGCTATTTAGTTTGAATCTGACACGTTAAATATCGCAACCAGCTGGTGTGACCGAGTCGAGCATTAAATGTCATATATTTACAGATCGTTCGAAATCAGTTGTGGACCTGTTTGATCAGTGCACGTTTACAACATTAACCCACCATTACGATACAAACAGATCAGGTCATTTAAAGTACGACCAGAATAACTTGCCGGCGATCTAGTTCTCAAGATGAATTTGATGTCGTGAGATAGTCGGTATAATTCCGAAAAAGTTTCATTTCGCACGGGTCGATCAGTTTCTATTGATTAAAACCATATCCTCGTTTGGAACGATAACTCAATACATAGAGAAAAATGGAAAAATAAACTTAAATGCTATAATATTGTGATCCCTTGAACTTGAAAATAGTCAACTCAAAGCAAACTTCGATCAAAAATATGCAGGCCTACTTACTCAGACTAACCTCCATATTTTTTAATACAAATATTCGGATGACGGGGTACCGTACCAGAAGTAAGTTTCAAGGATGGTGAAAAGTTTCCAGTAGATACGAAGCGTGCCGTCGCGGAAAGAAAAAGGATAAAAATATTGAATATTGTTTAACTTTTCCCCCTCACTGTACTTTTCCCCTTTAAAGTTGATTTAACGGGCATTTCTGTTTAATGTTGATTAATGGTCATAGACCAACGCAGATCCCTGCACCAGTTGGTCAGCATAGATGTGCTGGGTTGCTGTGGGGTCTGTTTCACTGCAGCAGTTTTATCAGCTGAGCGCTTCAGAATGGGAGGACACAGCCACAACCTCGTAATATAATAATTATACTTAATTGTATTACATTTTCAGCAGGCACTGGAGGACTGTTTCGCCATTAGCCATGCCGTCGATGTTAAATTGGGGTGGACATTATCCATGCATGTGGGCATGATCCGTAATCAGTGTTCGGCAGCGGTGAGCGGAGCGGCGGGTCCCTGGTCGGGACGCCAGTCCATCGCAGGGCACGAGCTCACACCTTAGGAATGGGTGGCAAAGGGAAGCATCAGGTACACAAAGCAGCTGCTTCTTTTGGTCTGGATTATCCTAGCCAGTTCTTGCCAAATGCCTCAAAAACTTCACAGACGGCATTGCTTTCTTAATTAAAAAATGGAACAAACTCATCTTTAAAATCGTAAAATAAAGACAGCCCTGGCTGAGATTAAAAGCTGTAGCCTATCTCACTTTTACAGAAATGCTCACGTTTTTCCCAGCCTTATGAGTTACATGCCTTGTGAGTTACATGCATCCATACTGGGACTGAAAATGGAAATGACACTTTAACGGACTTCACAGCCTTGAGGACAAAAGCCGCTCAAATTGTTTCGGTCGTGGTTGCCATGAGGACCATAGTACAGTCCCAAAGACGGTTCTGATCTTTGTGGTGCATGTAGATCTTCAGTGGATATTGCGAGTACTGTAGATTTGAATAGGGGTTTGTTGTACCTTAACATACCAGTCATACATAATGTATCATTTCCAGCACATATATACCAGTGTTCTTTTTACAATCTACTGTTTTTTCAAGCTCACCCTGTCTGCTTAAGACGCATATCTTTAATGTACAATAATTTACGAATTTTCTTTCACATTGCTTTGGACAAAAGAGTCTGACATATAAATAAATGTAAATAATGCCTGTAAATGATTATACAACTTATGAATGAATGTTCCTCTTGATGATTTTCAGCAGGAAATCTATGCCTGGTTTAGAGGAATTTAATGTACAGACTAATCAAGCAATTAAGAACCTGTCCATTAGTACTTTTTAAAAACACATCATATAATAATGTCCCAGCAACATAATCAAATGGTAATGGCAGTAATGATGAATTTCATGCTAATTCTTGACATCAATGGTTATATAGTGAGTATAATTATTATTATTAAAATGCTCTAATGTCTTGCAGTTATTCATCAGGAACATTGAAAACCTACCTTTGCTAGTCTATGTCTCTGGTGTTTCACATCTGCAAAATATAGCACATTTTGTGTGCATTCTGTACTGGTAACATTATGGTTGCAGTACATGGCACTGATGTTTCTTTTGGGCCTCCTGCAACGCATTTGCTCCAAAATACTCATTGGAAAGGTCCACTGGAATTACTGCAAGTGAATTTGTAAACTCACAAATGAGTACCTAGGCTAACATACTTGGATTTCTGGCAAGTCCCATTAAATTGTTCCATCTTATTCAGAATAAGCTGTTCTCTCCAACATCCCAAAATGGTCACATTTCTTCCCTACTGGTATCTGTACCAAATGGAGCCTGTATCAAATTGTAAGACTGGGTGGATTTTTCTGTGTGTCCCGCAATGGATGGCCGTCCAGCTTGGGTTAGTCCAGAGACTTGTGTGCTCTGCTTCCTGGGGTAGATTGCAGGTTAACCCTGGCACTATACTAATTAAGATGTTGGATGAGCGATGGAAGGATGGATGACAGCATACATTTCAAGTTTATTAATTAAAATTCCCATTTTCTTCATTTTACTATTGAACTCTTGGTGTTAGATCGACCAGCACTGTGCCTTAATCTCTAGTTACATACATGCATTAAAACTACTAACTAGTATCCTCCTAACAAATAAGTGAAATGTCCCCTTGTGGAATAACAGTTTAGTTTTTAACAAATTTGTAAACAATAAGGCTTTATTTTTTTGGGCACCTTTGCTTACATTGTTTTATCTAATAATAGGAACCAAACCTGATGTGAGAAGTATTTCCCGCATTTGAATGCAGGTACACACCCTGAAGTTCTATTACTGTCAGCTGCCCACAGCAAAAGCTGAGCAGTTTTGATCATTTTTACATATAGAGATGCGTGACACAACCATGATGCATAAAAAATGTTCCCCAATGACTGACATATTGTAGGCTTTCCAAAACATTCAGAAGAGCCGCCAGTCATTCCTAACAGTATGACTGGCATTCCCCGTCATTAATCCTAGTCATCATCAAACATTTTAGGACACCCTTTTCTAAGAATAATTAGAACAGTTGTGAAGCATGAAGAAGCAACAGTCAACATCATGGCACTATTAATAATCCCATTAATAATTATATTAATAATCCTATTAATGGAGTTATAAACTACATTGCAGTAATATTTAATTTTAAGCTGGTGTGGTATGCAGTATAATAACTTACTATCCATATTGCATATATACTGTCCATTTTAATTGTTCGTGCGTGTGTGTGTGTGTGTGTGTATAAGTGTGTGGGGTCTCATACCCTGTGCATCATGGGATATGCTCCAGGTTAACCCTAGACTGGATACACAGTTGGGGAATGGAATGGCATTCATATTGAAAACCTATTACAGATTCATGCATACTGCTTGTGTAGGTACAGTAAAACAATGTGGAAACACTTTTCTGATCATTAAATTAGCAAAATATTCAAACAGCCCTACCAACACATAATTGCATTCCTCACATTTAAAGCACTTAAATAATACGACCAAAAATTGAACAAAACTTTTACATCCATTTAAATTATTAATTTAGATACAAAGCCGCATGGGCGTCTCCTATACAAGGACTGTAATGGAGAGCTTATTTCCACATATACTGCAGCATTTGGTACCTGTGGGGGCTGTAGGTGGGGGTTGAGGTTGACAGCAATATAAATGACTAGGTAAAAATCTACAGAAGAAAGAACCAAAATCCAATGGATCAAACATGAAATAAAGGTAGAAGGAACAACAAAAATCAATGGTATTGAGTGGACAGGCAACACTGACCTCCATCATCCACAGCACAGATAAAAACTATTGAAAAGGGACTCTTTTTGAATGACCACAAGCTACTATCCATAATCCTCACAAACTGCAGCTACATTCTTATTTAGTGATATGTCGTATAATGTAGACAGTCCAGTTTTCTCTTTCTTTTAAAATATGGTGTTTTTGAATGTGTACAATTTAATCTGGGATGAACATTAATCCAAGCTACTGGTTCTGTATAGTGCTGGTCCCTTCTGTGTTGGTTTTTGCTTCTAATTAACCAGAATTTTTACAATAAATTTTCCCAAAACTTGACATAAACTGATATTTATGAAATGTGACTTTTTAGACATCCATTAAAGTGAAGTATTGTCAAACAAACAAACAAACAAACAAATTTGGCTAATTCTTTATAGACTGTTAATTTCATATGAACTCATACGAAGTCCTTGCCAAAATGGCTGCCATGAGGAGACTTGCATTTAGAAATAACAAGTAAAGAACAATGACTGCTAATGATACTGAAAATGTTGCTCTGGGAAAAAAAGATGAAAGGAACGGAATCAGTCTGCATGTTAAATCTATGATGAAAAACACACTGGGGTTGAAGCAAACCAGCTAAATTCACTGGAGATAATAGCATTGTACGAGTCATAATAAGGGATGGGGCCGTATGAGTTAAACACACCAGTCCAGAGCTGGGCATGTAAAAGTTATTCCCACCAATCCAGTCCTGGCTGGGGGTCTAAGAGACATTCCCACCAATCCAGTCCTGGCTGGGGGTCTAAGAGACATTCCCACCAATCCAGTGCATGTTTGCCGGGGGGGGGGGGGGGGGGGGCG
>JAODJW010000094.1:23882084-23906424 GCA_026777045.1 Hyperopisus bebe
GGGGGGGGGGGGGGGGGGGGGGGGGGGGGGGGGGGGTCATCAAGGGCTTCATCACATCCAGCTGTGAATCAGCCTGATTCTCTGATTTCTAACTGCTGGCCACATTCCCACTGGCCACTTACTCTGCAGCTACCAAAACACTTAACGGATGAATGAGTGATGAACAGAGATGGAATTGCACAAACAGTCAACAGATGGCTTGTTTCCCTTGTATTTTATAAAATAAAGTTGTTGGCTTTAAATTGTATACTTCAAAATATGAAAATAATGTACACACTAGCTAAATATTTATCTCCAATACTTGGAACTTAATCTTTATGGTATTATGTGCTATTTAAAGGCAATTTTTACATGTGCTACTTTAAGCAAAAATCTAATTGCACCTTTCACATTTTGTGCAGCGTTACACAGGGATTTATGGAGGTGAATGTGCTGTGGAAGTCATGCAGTGAAATATTACTTCTGTTAACGCTGCAAATTATTTATATACATATTACAGTGACAAATCAGGAACTTAATTTAACTGTCTTCAAAACAATCATTTGCAAGACAGAGATGTGATGACTGTCAACCTTGCCAGACAAAAAAAAACATCAGTAACACTGTCATCTATAATGCATTATAGATACCTTCATAATGCTTTCTAACGGTTGGTATAAGAATTAAGGATGCTTTGAACTGCCTTATGAAGGTATCTATAATGCATTATAGATGAGCGCTTTATAAAGCATTCATAGTGCATAAACATGGCCGTAATGGGTAATGCCTTTTTATAAATATCCATGGCCATGTTTCAATGCTGTATGAATGCCATTATAATGTGCTATGAATGTGTTCATAGACATGGCATTCATAGGAAGTGTTAAAATCCAACTTGTATAAATTAAAGCATTATAGTAAACTGGCATCCTGGTTCATGTTTGCTGATCACGTGATCAGTAACCCCAGTCCTGTTACATCTGAGTACCTGGAGACTCACCAGCTGTAGAGGAAAGGACTGACAAGCAGAAAGCATGGGCATGAAGCTGTACATAGAGCAGCATGTGACCTTCTGCCTGTGTCAAGGTACCTGGCTCCATACTTCAATAATACATTTACATATTACTCAGCTCTTTAGTTTCTGTGAAATACATTACATTTAACGCATACTAAATGTGACTTGTATGTGATTAGTTCAGCTGACACTTGTGTTGTTGATTTTTTTTAAGTTATAATCCGCAAAAAAACTCAAAATATACATAATGGTTTCGCTGAATACCTGCTGGAATGTTCTCTAGTGATTTGATGCAACGTGATATCAAGAAGAAATAGTTAAGAGTTGTAAGAGAAACAAATAAGGCAAAAGTGTTCTTTAGAATAACTTTAATTGCCAGGGATATGAAAATAGAAATGAAATGTCCTTAAATTAGCATATTTTTTGGTTCTCAATTGTCAAAACTGGAAAATTTACATGGAAATGTCAGGTTTATGAAGCAGCATGGTCACCTCACCAATAAATGTCATTTACGACCATTACCTAAAGAATGGGAAGAGGCACGGCTATAAGCCACCGTCGGCTGCCGAAAGAAGGAGGTTTACCTGGGTGACAATCTCCAAGGGAAAGCTTAGTCGTGGCAGGTGAAAGAAGGAGACTGCAAGGCCAGGGGCTGGAGCCGTGAGCAATTAGAGCTGACTGGCTGCAGACCCCTTTCTGGAATGCTCTTCCAGCCATGTCATCTGGCCAAACCACCAATGGGTGTGCTTAAAGGGAACACAGCACCTTCAACATAAGGTCTGCTCTATTAGCTCTGGTCTAATTAGATTCTTGCCTCTGTGCCCAGTGGCAGAATCCTGAATTTTTTCCTTTTATTCCTTTTTAATACCATTTCTGTCCTTAAATTCCTAACCATTGAATGAAAAATATTCATGTAATTATTCAAAGTTTTTTTAAACTGTTTAGTGATCCAAAATATCTACTGTAAAATGAACAATTTTGAAAGATGAAAAAAGAAAATCTTCAGCCGTGCAACACATAAAGACCTACAACATGCACAATCGCCACTTACAAATAACAAAGATGTACAGTATCCGCAACAGAGAATGTGCTGATTGCACAGCAAGACGACTATTAGTAAGATGACTATTTCAGCAACAAATCTACCAGACACACATAATAATCATCTACAAACACAGTTCCAAGAAGGATATGGCCTACAATTTATGATCACTATTACTGAGACCGGTATATTTCTTGTCATACCTTATTTGTGGGCTACAGACAGAAACATAAAACTAACCCTTCTGGCAGTCATTATGTTGAAGTGGTCAATTACGGCACCGGTCGTGATGCTTTTAAAGATGCTCTTTTTAATTTATAGTATAGTTAAGCTCTGTAAGTGAGCCATATTGCAGATCCTCCTCAAAGCCCTGTGTGAACATTCAGAGCTGGTGCTCCTACAGATTTACTAGTGCCCAAAGTTGAGGAAATGCCTAACATTTTTTGCATTACGCTTTAAAAATCCCTACAGGAATATTGGTGGTAATGTTTATGAACAATCGGAGAACGTTACAAATATTATACACCGGACGATTAAATAAGTAACTGGAGCAACAGTTGAGTAAAGTTCTGTAATCTCTAAAAACGGGAAGTTTTTCTACAATTCTGGCCAGTAGTGTACTTTCTGAAGTTAGGAATAGTGCCTTTGCATGCCACCTATATGTCCGCTTTTGCCGTGCCACTGATTGTTCTGACGATAGGTGGATTTGCTTTGTCGCTTGTCAAATTGCTGTTCGGAAAGGCATGCTTGAGTTGCATACATGAGGCCGGAAAATCACAGGTTAAGCAAGCTGTGCCTTCTACCTGCGCGGAGCAGAGAAATGGGCTTCCTTTGGTGCTCTGAGTTGATGAGGATGTCACTTTTCTTTCATGCAAATTATACAACAAGATTATTTCTTCAATAATTAAAAATCGCAATTTCAGTCCATCAATGTACTATTTAGGGGTCTGAAATCCATAGTTGTAGCCAAATCACAAGTTCCTCTAGCATACGAGGTAATATTATACATTTTTCTATTGTTGTGGACAGCAGGCATTTAGTCATTTTGGATTCTGGAACCAGGGAGAGGATGGAAAATAAACAGCACAAAGTGCTCCATGCCTCACAGGAAGCCCAGAAGAGCTACAGAAGACAGTATTCATATTTCAGCACCAGTGGGAGACTCCGAGATTTCACCGAAAGAGCTTCTGTCTGGAAGTTCTAGCCCACAGCTCATGACCTTCTCCTTTGCTGCCTGGATCTATCATGATGAGATCCAACGATACTGCAGAAGTTTACCGTTATGTCTGAGTTCATGGCTGCTTTGAGTCCGCAGCTAAAGGCGACTTCTGTTGCTTTTGGGCAGGAATGGCTCTGGTGTTACCACCTGACTGTCCACCTTGACACTGGGAATCCCACTAAACTCAGCCCAAGCCCTATTCTCCTCCCCCATGCTGATGCTTTCCGCCAGCATTATTTTTCTTGGTGGTGGGGGCCTCTGAGCTTCTTCCAGAGGGCCTTCCCCGCATGGACGCCCAGAGCTCCCAACTCGGTGTCCCCTCCCCTTACTAGCAACAGCCTATCAGATACCCAGTGACAGAACCAAATATATGTAATTCTTGGATTTGCAATGTAAACTGGAGCCTGATTCGTGGTGAGGCAGAGAATATCGCTGAATCACTAGATGTGTTTTGGTGTGTTGTGCAAAGAGATGCTCATACTTATCCAGTCAAATAGGTTTCTGATATTTGCACATGGGATAAAAATGATGTGAAAGATGGGCTTAGCCTGTCCTTGATATTAAAAAAAGAACATTAATCGTCCAGGATTATTTGAGGCTTTAACCTGCTTAGCTAGTAAAACATGATTCCACTTGTTGATACTAATATTAACTAGTTACACCTCATATACTAAAAATATCAATGGCATTATTGATTCAATGAAATAGGCCTACACAAGAGAAACGTTTATTTCAGCAAGAACACTCAAAATTCTAAGTACTAGAAATTTATATAAAGAAAGCTAATTGAATAAAAAAATACGGGAAGTCATATACGGAAACATTACTTGAATGTAAGATATCCATAGTAATGTAAATACTCAGTATAATCACTCAAATAATAATAACTCAAAATTCATACAAAAGCTTGTTTAGAAATGAATCAACTCCTATTTACAATGCAAGTGACATTAATGATGTTTCATCGCTACATGATTTTGTTTTTTAAATAAGACGTTTTATTGGCTTACAAGGAGTGTACAGGCACAAACACACTGTAAGAGAATAGATGGTGATCCATCTTACCTGCTCCATGCCCTGCTCACCAGCACCTCCCACAGTTTCCACATTGTTTTTTCACTGAGAGGCACCAAAGGAGGTTTCAGCACCCAGGACAGCACCTGAGACCCAGCACAGGGAGAGCGCCTTCAGCAGAGGGAGGGGCCCAGCACAGGGAGAGTGCCTTCAGCAGAGGGAGGGGCCCAGCACAGGGAGAGCGCCTTCGGCAGAGGGAGGGGCCCAGCACAGGGAGAGCGCCTTCGGCAGAGGGAGGGGCCCAGCACAGACGAGGAGGTCTTCTCAGGTGGCGACCCCGCAGTCTCTTGCAACTTGTGCAGATGCAGTGCTGTGCAAAAGTCTTAGGCAGTCAAAAGAGTGTTATTTACATTGCTAGTAAATGCACTTTGGCTCAAAACAAAGCATACAATTTAGCATTAGAATATATGCAAATTAAGAGTAACACAATAAAAACTAAAGAGAATTTCTTCTGTTCTCCAAAAAGTTACTGATATCTAGTTGGATGGCTAGATGAAGACCACTTCAGTTCCCAAACCTCTCCTCAGGGGCACCTCAGCCATTCCATGTGTTTATTAAATTTCACCACCAGATCACTTAATTAATTAATTTAATTAGTTAAAATGGTCAGTGAGATTAGCTGTCCAAAAATACATGGGTGTATTGGATGGTTCCTGCAAATACTGGGGTGATTTTAGCAGACATTTGCACAGTACAGTGACTCTGATCTGGCTGATCTCTTCCTTTGCCTCAGAGTGACCCTGTTCACACAGCCTTAGCTGGACGATACCACCCTCTGCCCTGCGGATGCAATCATCCCCAGCACTTACAGACACCCATGTCCCGTGACATCACCACTTTCACCTGACCCATGATGGCCTGTAAAGTGAACTTATCCTGGCATGTGGTTAAGACTCTTCACTCCTTCTCCTGGCTGCCCCTGTGTCCCTCTTGTCTGTGGCCAGCCAAGCACCCCCCAGCAATATGTCCATTATGAAGTGAAACAATGATGATAGAAGTCAAGGAATGGGGGCCTTTTCCTAATATTTAACCTTAAATTGCACCAGTAACCTCATTTCCTCCTCCAACCAATTGGATGAACCCCTCTGATAGCCAGGGCTACTGTCATATAGCCTTTTTTACCCAAGGCAAAAATGCGTAAAGAGATTTATCAGTGGTGCAATTTTTTAAGGTATAAAATCATTTTTTCAGTTTAAATAAGATTTGGGATTAATCATTTAGTTTTGGTCCCCAGACCTAGAATGATACAAAATGGGAGGGAAAGTGGTAAAGTTTTTCTTCAAGTCCAAGTGGTATAGAAAAAAACAGTAGATTTTTAAGTTTCGTTGTTTTCGTTGCTTGTAGAAGATCGGTGTTTCTGATTTAAATCTCCCCCGTGCGCGGTCATTATACGGTCAGCGTGAGGCCGCCATGTTTGCATTCCCGCTGAGCGCTAAGACATCACAGTGAAGTAGTCTTTGATGCTCTTTCTCTTACATCCCATTGTAACTTCTGCTAGGGTTTGTGGCACTGTAGCCATGCCAATAGATTTAATATACATCAATATTTATGACTTGCAACAAGTGTCAGATAAGTAATAAATAAAATATTTCATATTGGATATTTCAAGCTTTTCCACTTTCATTTCAGCCCAGCTTTCAAAAGGAGAGAAGGCATATTTGTAATATAAAACAAACATTTTATTTTTTAACCTACTTCTCCTTATTCTGATGCTTTGAGACAGAGTGGTATATCATTTGGACTTAGAGACACATTTATATGTTACTCAAACAGAGGACATCGGAAATTAAAACCGTTGCAGTGCAACAAATGTGGTTAAGTAGGCGTTTCATTTCTTCCAGCTGCAAAGAGCTTTCTTGGCAAATTAGCTAATACTTTTGATAGGCTGCACTTCCAGCTATTGAGGGATGCTGCTTTTGTGTTTCAGGCTTTCACTGAATCAAAGTCTAAAATGTGACTGAGGGAAGCTTGAAAGGAATTCGAAAGGAAACCGCTTGCATTTGCAAATTCTTTGTTAAAGTGTTTCTTTTATATATCTATGCAAAAACACCACTGAGAAAATGGAAATACTGAGCTGCTGACAAGGATGTGAAGACATTAATCAATTAGCAGTTTGTGAGTCCTTCCAATCCTCTCTAATTTTTAATTTCTGTGTAAATGCAAGCCTACAAAGAAAACAGAATGAGGGAGCAGTTACTGTAGAATTTATGAATCTCACATTGCCTAAACTCAGATTAGCTGGATAAAAGGGGACTTAATATTGTTTTGTTTTCTGTATATAACCAGGAAGCGGGCATCTTCCCTCTCGAATGCCAAAGAGCTTCCTGTACCTTGAGGGGGGATTCTGACTCAAGGCCAGCACATATGTTCAAATCATCTCACCTGTTAGCATCCATATTAGCAGCCAAATTATTTACAGAAACAACTGAGCGGAAGGAATTACCTCAGTTCTAATAACTGCAGTTATGTTTGAGGGATGATTCACTACAACACTTTATATGTATCTGACATGCCCAGCTGGCATTTTTTTAAAGGTTCGTGGTAACTTGTCCCAGCAGGCACAAAAAAAGACAAATATACCAGGAACTGACATGCCTAATGTACACTGCATGTTCTTGCCCATTTTCATACATGAGTGGAACTCACTGTGTCAATTTTATCCCTAAATTGCATGCAGAACGGCACTGTTAAGACTTCAGACATACTACAGCCAACGTGTTCCAGCCAGAAGAGGAGTTACTGTCTGGAGAATGGGTGAAGCGAAGTCACTTTGGCTCCGCGCTCCGCCCAGCGCAATTGGCACCGGCGCCTCACTCTCAGCAGCATCCTGTTCAGAAACCCATCTGTCTAGAGCCCTCTCAGAACGGCCCATCCGCTCCCGCCTCTCGGAGCCGCGCCGACACGCAAGCTACGCCCACCAGAAGTACCTCCAGAAGCTCCTGCAGATTCCCCCTGGCACCGGTGCTGACGCAGCGCTACAACAAGCAGCCACCCACAGAACAGTTCCAAGGTGATTTCCAGCCTACGGAGCCAAGAAACAAATAAGTAACCCTCCCAGATGCAACTCGGACAGGAGAAGTACCTGTCATCTTCGATTGCTTACCCAGTTTCTGTTCATAATAAATTAGCGAAGTCGGCGCCAGAGACAAAGCTAAGTGATGGGAAGTTTCCTTCACCGAGAGTTTAGGGCTGATCCTTATTTGCATTTACAGCTTTTGCTTATGGTCTTCATTAGATATATTACTTTTCATTAACATATAACTTTTAATTATCCCAGTTGCTTTAGTGGCAACCATTGTTTTATTACGGAATAAGGTACACAAAACGTCAATGGGAATGTTGTGTGGTCACATGCGCCGGATTGTTAAAACGAATGAGGAATCTCAGCTAAAACATGCACGTAGCCATTATGTTTTTGAACTGATACAGTCTGAAATGATGTGGGTAGTCCAGCTGGAAAGCAGACACAGAGCAACATGTGATTCACTCGAGGTCCTCAGAGACACGTAAAACAAAGGTTCAGCGAGTCAACCCAGCAGGTGACACAGGCTAACTCTGACAGTCCCCACAAACGCCCAACGCCACGATATCCGAGGGTTTCTCTGGAGCGTAGCCGCAGTATAATGATGCACCATGTGTTAAGCAGCAGGTTCTGTAGTGTTTAAAGAGCTGAACAGACTCAAATCGCAGTGGGTATGGACTCATATTACACACTTACAAAATAACCCGTGTCCTTTCTGGGAAATTCCTAGCTATCTAAATGGAGCAAAAAGGAAGCTGTCTAATGTTCCCTGGAAAAACATGCAAGGTGTTGTTATGTCTGTGTTCCCTTTCACCACTCACTTTCTAGTCTCTCTGTTTGTATGTTTCTGCCTCTGTCCCTCCCTGGCTCTCAATAACACAGCAGGATAAAGGGGAAGCAGCTGTTGGATGTAATGAGCTGGACATTTGTTTATTTATTTATTTGTATGGTTTTTTTTAATCATTTTTTTTCTTTAAATTTACATCTTGAATGAAGCTTGAATGTGCCTTAACGACCAGGATCTCTAGTAATGTCGAAGAGAGAATCCGTTAAACCAATCTTGCAGCTTTATCCTTGTTACTGACACATCAGCAAATGGTTATGTTGGTTTTTTTTAGCCAGCTCTCCAAAATGGTGATTCTGCTGCATGGAAGTCTGGTGGGAGGCTCTCCGATTAAAGCCCAATCAAGATCCAATATCTCTATTAATCTGTGTATACAATTTCCCTGGTGAACAGATCAGGCTGAATAAGTACAAATCATTATGGCATAAATTGCTTTGTAGGCCTCTGTTAAGTCTTGAGTGAGTATTTTACATACTCATTCATTACATTTAAAAATGGCTGCCTCAGAGGTTAACAAGAGTTGACTCTAATGGCTTCTCGTGGCAACGCATCCTTCATGATTTAATTGTTAAAAGCCCACATTGCTTTAGAATAAATTAAACATACTTATTTCTAACTCAGCTATAAGATGGTGAAAGCAGAAATGGCATCTCATCCACGGTGTGCCCCAGTCTTGTGGCCTGTGCTGCCTATTATAGGCTCCAGCCCCCCACCCCCCACCCTTGACCCTGACCAGAAAAGGCAGAAAGACAATGAATGGATGGATTGATTGATGAATGGATGGATGGATTTTCCCAGGTGTTTAGAAAAACACAAGCAACATCTGTGCACCCACAATGCTTAGCCATTAACGATCCCCTATATGAGAAACCCAAAGAACCTGTTAGAATAAATATGTATGAGACACATGGTTCAATGCACAAAGAGCAGCAGCAGCAGCAGTAACAGTGTTACAGTGGGGAAGCTATAGCCCAGCTTGAGCACAGAACCAGGTGACACGGGGAATGTGTAAACACAGGCCTCAACTTCATTATACGCTTCCCCCTTTCAGGGTGAGAAGAGGAGCAGCAGGAGGTGAACTACACAATAAAAATGGGAAAAACAAACTGAAAAGATGTTGTAGGGAAGGAAAAGAAAACTGCACACTGCAAGGAAACCAGGAACTGGCCCTCTCCCCTAGGAAGCAGGCTGACTGGGGGGCCAGAAAAACAGGTGGGAGGGAAATAGCCCAGAGCAGCTCCGAACTCTCCAAGCCTGCAGTGGCACCGCCCCCCCCACAGACAGATTACGTGGCAATTTTAAAGTAATAAAATCACTGTTTAAACGTTATTTATACTAGCAGTCAGGAGAATGCCAAAATACTAATTGCAATACTAAATATAATGTGTAATGTCAAATAAAACGCAGGAAATTCTGCGCAAGAACTTTTATCTGCTGGAATTGTGAAAAACGCTGAAATCCTCCAACACATCCATCAAGTTAATATTTATACCACCCCCCACCCCACCAGAATTTTGGCAATACAAGGAGATTTAAATTTTTTTTTTCTTACCTGAGCTATATGATCCCAAATAAATCATTTATAATAGTACCGCATTTCCCAATATTAGATAACTTGCAGGTTTATAATGATATCAGAAATATTCATACATTTTGATTACAAAAGCATCCATATATGAGTATAACTTTATATGTGTTTTAACTTATAGTTTTTCAAATGCAGGCTGTTTCAGAGCAGATTCTAGGTTGCACAGTTAAGAGACCATTTTGGTCGCCCACTCTTGCCTCTCAGCACTGGAAGACCAAACAGAATTCACATCTACCTTGTATTCCCCCAAGGCAGGACACAACTTCCCCGCACTAGACCCACACTAAATGTGGGCGGCCCGCTTTGGGATTCTGCAACACAATTTGTTATCGAGGCCTAGCTGGCATTAGCTAGCCAGATTATGCTCATTTGCATTACTGTATGCTTGCATATGTATGTGTTTGGCCTGTTTATCGGGCTCGTGCTTTAGGGATTAGTTTTGCGTTTGAATTTCCAGAATCAGAACTATCCCTCTGGGATTCTAAAATATGTTTTTTTAATTACGGGTGTTACTGGTGTCCCCCCCTTTCATTATTTAGTGTTGTCTCATCCCTCCTCAACTGCATCCAGTCTTGAAAAGGAAAAAGACTATCAATAAAAACATTGCTTTTCTGGCAAATCTTGCCATCCCTACCTGAGGCAATCTCAAAGAAAAATTCCTTATCAATAACCAAACTTATGTATATTTTGGTTGAACTGATTCACAATAATTCAGAACGTGATGGATTTTAAAATAAAATATAGTTCCAAAAGACAGCTAAAGTAAGTTAACATGTTTGCTAAGTTCAGAGCAAGGTTGGGGAACCGTGTGACAGTCTCTTCCGATTTCCTACTTCCTGGGGATATGAAAAAGGAGGTCATACACTTCCAAATTCAGGCATCCACGCGGTGAAAGGCAGAGAACTCTGAAAATGAAGTTTCTTGACGTTTACAGATCAGGAGATCATCTCTCACGCATACGCACCCAGGCAGAAGGTTCAAGGAGAAACCGGATATTCAGTGAGAACAGCTGGATATGTCTAAACCCACATGGTATTTTAGGTTCTATGAAGGCAGCATTCGTTGTTTGGAAGAAGGCCTTCTTTGAGGGCATTCAGCAAAAAGAAATAAATAACAGTGACTTGGATTCACCTAATTACATTGTATGTACAATTGGAACCATGAGTTACAGGCAATTCTGGCATCAGCATGTTATTTGGTGCCTGAAGGATGAAACGTATGCTAACAAGAATCACACGCCTACTGAGAAATACGGCTGCGGGTCGTACTGTTAGGTTGCATCCTGGGGCCCTTGTTAGGATAGATTAAATGATGAACTCCAAAAAGTACCACGATATTTTGGACATAAGCCCCATTCTCGTTGCCAAGAAGCTGATATATGTCTGAAAATGGACCTCCCAGCAAGACAATGATCTCAGAAACACAACGATATCACCTCGGAAATGGCTGGCTGAGCACAGAAGTCTAAATTACAATATTGGCCTCCAGACTTGAATCCAGGGGAGCGTTTGTGATTTGCACTAAATAAGCCATAAATGCATAGAAAAAACCTGGTCAAATTTTCACTCCCCTTTTAGGGAAATGCTAAGCTTTTTCAAGGCTGGGAGGAACGATACACTCCAAAATACTGAGTACAAGGATATACAAACACACAGTCAATTGTCGGTATTTGCAGTACTTAGTATATATCCCGCTAGTGACTAAGAACAAGAGTAACTAAGACAGGGGTCTGCAACTCTGCTTCTGAAGAGCTACTATCCAGTAGGTTTTCTACTCTACCTGGTGATCGTTGAGCCACACCTGTTCCTGAAATTTACCTGAGAGCAGGTGTGCCTCATCAGAAGCCAGGCAGGATAGAAAACCTACTGGACAACAGCTCCACTAAGATAAGATATAATGAGGCATTTACTGCATTTATCGAAACACACACAACACCACTAATCCACATTCCATTAGATCCCTGCTGATATATATGCAATATATGGCATACATTTATCAAGCAAAACATTAAAACATTTCATGCCAACAGGTTCTCAACAAACCACTGGGACACCTAAACCGCAAACAGCAAGAATTTTGTGTGGGTTGCATGCTTTGGCTTGATGTCACCAAATCCCAGTGACACGTGCATGTTGGCAGTCTGTTGCAAGACAATTTTTCCATATTCCTCTCTGTGTTCCATCCTCAAGTTATTTTGGTTGTGGAGCATCTGCTTATATTGACTGGAACAGCTAAATACATAAACAAAGATGAACATGTAGGCTAACAACAACCCACAGTTACCAGGCCTGACGCCCTTAATCCACCTGAGTCAATTCCTACCAGAGGCAGTACAGTGGGAGAATCTAAAACCAAGTTAGCTTTCTTTCAAGACAATATATCCCACATTCTCGTTTTACTCAACTTTTTGTAGAGCCACGGAGAAAACTAACATGCGCCCTCTGTAGGCAAGGATGAGTATTGTCTGCTACTCACATAATAGTCTGCACTGATCTTAATAACAAGCTTCAAAGTAGTTTTGCAAAACTTTTTAATACTCACTCTTACATTGCCAGCTGCAAAATATCTTCTTCACTTTCCTTGATTCTCTGCAATGGTTCTTTCAATTCTCTTTTCTGTCAGCTTCTCCCAATGGCCAATAATTAGCTCTTCCACTGGTCTGCAAAGCATGTTGAAGAATCCCTCTACATTTAACTGACAAGCAGTTTCATTCATAGCATAATCTCTCGAATTTCCTTCATTTTATTTGCACCCGAAGGAACAGGTTTAGAGATTGTGGTCTTTACAATTTTTTTAATAGTTCAGTAATTTGCAAGCCAACACTTTACCTACAAAGGATCAACAAAGGCAGACTAATGAAACATGTGATTGTATATGTATTGAGGCATAAAACCTTTTTTTTTAATTATTAGACTATGTAGGTAGCTGTATTTGCTAAACCTATTGGGTCCCTGCTAACTAGACCAGACTAGCATGCTGCCTGTGGACGGGAAACATCTGATGCCAAACGACATGAAGTGCCACAAGGAATTACTGGAACAGGGTGAGATGCATACAAGGTAGCATGTTATACAAACCATCCAGGTGTGCCCAAAAACAGCTGTATACTGTCACAATGCTTTAGTAGTCTAGGACCGTAAAGTGCACACAGCCTCTGAAGCATATGCTTCCACAAAAGACCTGGAAAATTAACAAAGAAAGGGACAACAGTAATGCAGTTAAGAATGTCCATATCAGCCATGCAAGAAGTGCGATTAATTCATCATGTAAGAAAAGGGTGCTACACACTCAATGATTTTGGCAACAAGCAAAAACAGGGAATATGGACTATTTCATTTACATTGTAGACCTAATTGAAATCCACAGAAGCCTTTTTATTTTGAAAATGGAAGCATGGTGGTAGCATACTATGCTTATATTTGGCCATTCTCACAAAAACTAGAATCCTTTTCCAAGAAGAAAATGTTGCAATGTGTGTCCCAATTCAGGGGCTGCATCCTTGTTAGGAGGTGTTTGGCGTAGTCTTTGTAAGCCGAGTCTTTCTGAGTCTTGGTATAGGTTGGACCAAGTAGGATCCCTTGGGTGGATTTTTCACAGCCTGGGAAAAGAGGGACGCATTTCAAAGCTGCACTTGGAGGAGCCATCCAAACGGGACCACCTTGTCGCGCCACTCTGATGCATTCAGGTCTTGAATGTAGCCTTACAACAATGCAGCCCCTGAAATGGGACACAGCTACTGTGAAATAGTGTTTGAACTTTGTGCAGAGCAATTGACATTATCTTAACATATTAAGTATATTAAAATTATCATTTAAAATTAATGACCCATTTTTCCCAAGTAGCTACTTCTGTTGCAGTTTTAAGATTAAATAAATATTTCGAGTTTATTGTTTGTGACCCACAACAATCTTAATAATGTTATGCATATGCATTTCTTCAAGTGTTTTGTATTGTCATTTGTTTACTCCACAACTGTTTGACTCTTTGGACAATGAGGTTGTATAATGTGAGTCTGTCATCCAACTAACAACTCTGTATTCTCATGGCAATGAGTTAATGAGAATGGCCTATTTTGTATTCGATAAGAAATCCATACACTTTTCCATATATTGGCTTCTTCCTTTTTCATTCAGAACAATTGCCTAACCAAATATGCTTAACTAATAGACATGCTGTAAATGTTATTATCATTAGTAGCGTGGACTGAAAGTTTAGAATGCGTTGCTGATTAAATAATAATGCAATCAACTGCATAGTCCAAACAAGCTTTTAATGCTACAGCAAAGGTTGCAATATATTAGTCCAAACCAATTGCTAATGACTGCCACACATCTACACCATTACGTGAAGAACGGTTACCAGTTAGGCAAGTGTCCTTGTTAGGCAGTTCAGTTGGGCATCCCTGGCATCATGTATACGGGACAAATTACGTCCCTTAATGGCTCAAAACAGAATTGGCACAGAAAAATTAGTGTTTAGCCATCCAGCTGGAAGCATGCGATATAATGAACGTCCATCATTTGAAGCACATCATGATGAAGGCCATTCTCTATCCTGCTCTCACAGGAGTGCAAATACATCCACTGCAACTTGTAGGATTGCGATGACAGGGATGGGCACAATACATCAAATTGTATCATGTTACAAATTACAAATACTTGCTTATCAAATGTAACAAAATGAAGTAGAAAATACAGGTGCGAATACAAATAATTTGTAATCTGAGAATACAAAATACATGCAACATAGTAACGGTGCACAATGAATACGTGTACTGTTACAGCTAGAGTATGTGTAATATTTACAAAATTTAGTGTTACTAGTAATATTTAGTGTTAAGTGTGTATTGAAAAATGACTTTTGTAACACTGGAGAAGAAGGAACCGCGATGCGAGATTGTGAACGTTTGTATTGCGGTTTCGGAACCGTTACACCCTAAATTTATACCCAGTGTTTCCTACAGAATTAGTGCCGATAGCCGACAGGGCAGCCGGTGTGTGCGTGCGCACGCAAGGAGGCTCAGCAACACATTCTATAATTAATTATTATAATATGTCTTACTGCAGGGTGCCGAATGTGCAGACTTAAAGAGTAACTGTTCTTTAGATACATATTAACGGAACCTTGCATATAATATGCAAGATCAAGTTCATCAGTTAGTTCTCCCTTTTACAAGCTCAGTGGCTATAAAAACGCCTACATTTAACTGATAGAAATAAATTTTATCCTTAGGAATAGTAGCTAGCCTGATTTATCGCTAATGAAGGCTTCCATACATGACAAACCGCAAGATGCCACTGCTTGAACATGCCTGTTTGCATTAACTAGAATGCCACTAGCAGGCTAGCAAGTTAATTCACAAGTTCTAGAGCACAGTACTGCTTGCTCTATTTTTCTGTCCTATAATGACATTCAGTGAGTAATATCTGATAGTATATTTCACTACGTACTCGCGCCAAAACATTTTCTTTCCCTGAATTGCTGGTCAGAAGAAAACAAACTTCACAATGAGCACTCTGGGCCCAACAGGATGTGTCATGTAATTTATTTTTATCTAGCCAAGGATGGTGATAAGCTATATTTTAAAGTTTGTAAACCTGCTGATGAAGGTTCATAAAATGACAGAAAATTAATGAGTAAAATTACATATTTTAGTAAGTATTTTTGATATTTTAAATATATAAAATACGATATCTCTAAGTATTTTGTTACAAATTACATCTGATTTTTCCATCCAGCAAAATACAAATTACAAAATACTCAAAAGTAACTAAATGCATATTTGAATTAGATTTAACTGAAATACTGTCCATCTCTGATGATGACACTCTACTAGCTTTGAACTTGGTTTTTACTTGGTTTAAATATTTTTTTTAATCCGCTACTTGTTTAGCCTAATTGATTCGCCTACATGTCCTTGTGACAAGGCCCTCGTCTAGATGTACTTGACACTGAATGCACCGCATGTTTCTGGGTGGATTGCAAAATGCTCCACCAAAATTCTGGTTCATGCCATATTATTGTTCACCTACTACATGCACTAAGCCAGGGGTACCCCAAGGAACTACTTGACCAGGGCACTCGCCTAAACAGTAATCGTTCTACGTATAATGTGGTAGTGTATGGGGTTTTAGTGGCAGTAACTAGCAATTCATTATGGTACTTAAGTGCATATTTCACATATATGTACTTAAGTTGATTTAGTTGTGTAATTAAAACATTTATAGTGTAGCGCCTGTGAAGTGGCTCCGCATTGTGAAGCCCAGTAACAGCATGGAGCATGCTGGGAGATATGTGTAAATAGCCCCTTGTGTGTGTTCTTGTAAATACTTGATGTGTTCCCAATTATTGTGTGTGTCCTTGCCTGTGTCATATATGAATCCAGTCCAATACCCGCGAGTCTTTAGCTACTGTATGACTACCCACCATGTGTGTGCCTTACCTTGTTATTTGTGTTAGTCTTTTTAAGCTGTAGAATGAAAGACCTGGCGGGTTCCTGCTGCTGCGACACCTTGGTCTGCCAAGCGTGTGATACTTCCTACTCTACTACATTTCTAAGTAGCGTTGCGTTACATTTTATAATTACATAGCTGTCTTTTTTTAATTGGATGACAACAGGGAACAGTAATGTTGGGACAGATAATATCGAGATTTCGGAGCTTTTATTGTCAAAGTCAAGTCTAGCAACTCAAAGCAGGGAGTAGACGTCAGAGGTTCTGAATACTGTCAGCTCTTAGAAACTTTTATAAAAGCGAGGTGGAACCTTTGGGCATTGTGTTATTTTTCTGGTTGGTAGAGATAGATTGCGATGCAGTTCGTACCATATACAACACCATTTTATTCATTATGGAACGTGGCTCTGGAAATGGCAAGAGGTGATCCTTGGATGTTTTAATAACGCACACATAGTTCTTTGCGATCAAAATCTCATATCCCGATAACGACACATATCATGATACAGCAGATTTTTTTGTAAATTTAATGAATAAATAGTTTATATAAAATGACCACATGGAAAGATCTATTTCTTATTACATTCTGGAACTGATATCTGAGAGCAAGGGCAATTCACTCTATACCGTGGATTTGATTACAATACAACAGTCGGAGATTCTTGAGGCAGAATTTCCCAAAGAAGCAGCTGATTTCAGACGTACTTTCTCACAGCACCATGCAGCCTTTGCTGCGTCTTTTTGTCCCTTCAAGGTCGCAGTGTGAGGTGGCGGGAGAGTTTCAGGGACATGTGCCGGCACTTGTGACCCACATGGCCAGGATCCGTGGCTTTTATATTCCTAACAATAGCGGAATTAGACTCTTGGCTGCATTGCCACTATGGCATTCCCAAGGAGGTTATTTTTCCATCGTTCCCTACAATGGAGTAGGTAGGCACTCTGAGACATGGAATTAGGTCATTTTGCCGTTTGTTGTTTGAAGATGAGTAAACCTCTTTGTAAGCTCATGAAAACTCACTGCATAAAAGTAATGAAACATGTTACAAACTGATGAAAAAACCATAGAAGGTCCTTCACAGAAGATAGAAAAACGGCGGCTTACACAAAAGGTTCATTCTGATTAATCCAAGGTACTTATATACTAAGAAAGAATGTGGTATATGTGTAGCAGATGCATAACACAAGCACTCAAGTGAGTTTAAATTATATATCAAAGATTATTTTCAGGGGAATGTTAACTAGATCTTCTGATTAGCAGAGAATTGCAGATGAGTGCAGTTTTCAGGCGGTGTGCTTGTCGGATGCATGTTCACTCAAGAGTGTCTTTGCGATTGTGTTTACTTTACACTTTAACCTCCAACTTTAGAGATGTTTGAAAGCCACCAGGAAGTGACAGACGTGGTGACTAGCTGAAACTCTTACCCTTTTGGATGGCAAGTCCCCAGGGCTTCCAGCGACCGTATTCTGGAAGCGGATTTTGAGGCAGGTAATAGCAGACCTGTCAGTTGACTTTAGTTTCTGTTTGTCGGTTCCTTTCTATGACATTTCAGTGCAGTGGATGTCAGTCTGCCGCAGTACTACCTGCCAGCAGGACTTTCTGCCACTCCCATATCCACAGCAAAATGGTCAGGCAGCACTGGAGCACAAGTCTGTTTTCCTTCTGCTTAGTAAACACAGAAAAGAAGGAATAAGTATTAAATATTAAACGATAAAATGACATTTGGCACAGAATTTAGATACAGGGGGCAAAGACTCAAAGCAAAATCTCATTGCAGGAAAAAAAATTGCATGACTCCTTCAGGTTGAGGTATTAATCTGCTGTCTTTAAAGCAGAGCTGTGTTTCTCTCCACTACTTTCTCCCTACTATACCTAAAACTGACATAGCCAAGCATCAGGACTTCTACCTAGAGCAAAAACAGACCTGTGCTATAATCTGTGCATGCTGCCCACCTACAAGCTACACTGAGGACTTTGCAATATCCTCCCACCATGATGTTCTTTCCAAAGCTCTGGAAAGACCTCTGTAGAGAGGGAAGGGGGGGGGGGTATGGGGCTTAGTGGGCTGGGACTCCGTGCCCATGATCAGAAGACCATCGGTTCAAATCCTGAGGCCAGCAGACTGATGCCACCACTGGGCCCCTGAGCAAGGCCCTTAACCCCCATTTGCACCAGGGGCACCAGAAAAAACGGTCGACCCTGCATTCAGACCCCAAGCATTGCTCTCACTGTGCGTGTGGGGAGGCAGTGGGCTAAGTGTCTGTGCCTGTGATCAGAAGGTTGCCAGTTTGAGTCCTATAGCAAGGTCCTTAACCCCCAGCCCCCTGGGTGGTGGTATGGGTGGCCACTTGCACTTACCTGCAGAGAGCAAAAGTGGGAGGCATAAAGAGAATTTCCCCATGGGGATCAATAGTGTATCATTTATTATTATGTCACAAAGGAGAGCAAGATAGGATATGCAAAAAGAAGCATTGCCTCAATGTGCAAATGCATCATTTCATTTTCATTGTGGTCAAGCATAACCCGGCTTGAAACTGTAACTGATTTTTTTGAGAGATTTACTGAATAATGGTGCACAGATTGTGCATCAATTATGCATTGCTCACTTTTAAATTTAGTCCTGTGTAATGCTCAGAATCTCAAAGTTTGGTAATGAGTAAGTTTTCATGAATTATCATTAATAGCCTTAAGCAGAGGTGTTAGGAAATAATCCTGCAGTTTTTTTTTCAAGGATTTGTTCTTTTCTTGTCTTATGTTTCTCGGTGATCCTCTAATCCCTGTTTGTTCCAGATACGTCCCGAACTAATTAGCCTTAATTGCCATTAGTAGCGATTAGATTGTCACTTAAATCTATAATTGCTTAAATTCAGTCTTTGTATGACAAAGAACAGCCTGCATCAAATGGAAAATAATATGTTCCTGCCACTTAAAAATGTACAATAGACAATAATAGCTTTTTAGCTGTGTCCTCTTTAAGCATCCATCCATCTTCCGAACCACATTTCCAGTACAGGGACATGGGAGGTCCTGGAGCCGTTCCCACTCACTATAGGGCACAAGGCTGGGGTACAACCTGGACAAAATGGCAGTCCATCGCAGGACACAAATTCACATAGGCACCCTCACACAGACAATAAGCAAATTAGAGACACCAGTGTGTCCATAAGCGGGTCATTGGTCTTGAGAAGGACACTTCTCCCCAGAAGAAAACAGGTTTTGAAAACCCCAAAACACCCTCCAACTTTAAGCAACCATGAAAAAACAAGCACTTCTGATTTGCATAAGTAACCAGATACACATACATACAGGCAAAAGTTTCAAATTTTCAACAGTCAAAAGATGATTTAATACATTTTGAGTAATGTGATATATTAAAACAGTACCTCAATTGAAGCAAATTAATAGATTAAGTGCTCGGCTGGAACAAAACCGCTTACACGTGGAGACAGAGCCACAAAGCTCAATTAGGAGCAAGCTGTTTCCAGCAGTCAAAATGGCCGCATCTGTTCTTGAAAGGATGTCTCAGAGACACCATGTGTCTACACTAGGGAAATAAATGTATCATTAATCACGACCCGATTTCCCTCCTTCGTAACGTTAATAAATCAGCCAATATTTTTTTTGGTGGCAGGAAAAAAGATGAGCTGATGAACAAAGCCTCTCTCTGATTTACAACCCGATGAATAATATATTCCAGAGAGTTGCCACAGTTAGTTGGACACGTAAACTGCTGAATGTGGCACACTGGAGAAATGCCTTCTAATTTTTTTTTTTTCTGCAATACTCTAATGTAATATCCCAGGCAGGAAGCAACATGAAAGATTCATGTCAAGTCTCAAACTGGGTTTGTTGTTACATTCCAAAGTCAAACAATATTGTTGACTCAAACTTACTTTGCTCTCAAGAGAATCGTTTCCTCATGCTTCAGGTTGACTATTGATTTTTTTTTTCTGGTAGGTTTGATATTATGGGCATGAATATATCAGCCAGCAGGTTTTCATTTTGACTCTAGGAGTCACACTTCGCTCTCTATACACAAGTAATTTATTTCTAAATTAACAAAGCGATGAATGGTTTAATTTGGAAAATGGGCACATGTGAATGTCATCGTGATTTGAAATAAATAAAATTGGAGAATTGCAAAAAGGAGAGTTAGGACGATGAAGTGCTGACGGTGAGATTGTCTTTCACTAATCATTATTCTTATTTTCCCAGCACCTCTTTATGTGAGTCATTGTGTGCAGCTATTGTGAAGTACCACTTTAATTTGTCTTTCAAACGCCCTCGCTCCTTGCTCAGCCTGGCGCTGCCCTGCATGGCCTGAAGGTGCAGTATGTTTTCCTGCGAGACTCAACGTCGCTCTCTGAATGCTGATGCTTCATGTAGCCACCAAGGGGGGAATCTGGAGACTCTTTTGTAATGCATTTTAAATCATAAAGAGAAAACATGATTTTTCTAAACCAAACAGCTGTTTGATATGATTTTTAAAAATGATGAACGGATATGTGCCTTTTTTGTATGTGAATGCTGGATTTCATACTGATATGGGGGGGGGAGGTCACTGTGTAGCCCTCTGTCTTCACACCTCCAAGGGTGGGGGTCCAAAGCCTGCCCCCGGCTCTCTGTGTGCCTCTGGGTGCTCTGGTTTTTGCCACCAGTCCAAAGGTGTGCAAATTAGGCAAATCCGAGTCTCTAAATTGCCCACAGTGAGTGATGAGTGTGGGTGTGCCTTATGATGACCCAACATTTGTCCAGGGTGTTCCTGTGCTCTCTGTCCTGGGATAAGCTCCTATGGAACATGGATCAGTTTCCTAATTTTGGATGCCTAAAACCTGAGCTTCAAACAGAGACGTCCAACCAAATGCATGAGATGCTTTTATGATTAAATGTTATTAAGTGAACAAGCTGATTATCATAGTTACAGCCGAACGAAATAATGGGAGATTGGCAATACATGATAAACACTTGATGGATTTTTGCCCCCGTCCCCCGAATATCTTAGTAACTCTAGTTCCCCGAAGGTGGGGGCACACTGCATTCCTTCCATTCCAGCTGGATGATAAGGGATGGGTTCATTGATTAGATTATAAGAACAGGTCTTCTTCAGGGCAAGACATTAGCGACGAGAGAGGATGAGTCTCATATCCGCTATTGCTCCCTCTGATGCAGTGTTCTGATGTTCTCACCCCACCTGACCACAGGTGGCAGATTGCATATAACAGGTCCTGAGCTCCCGACTGATTTCTCTTGACCTACCGTGGTTTTTTTTTCAGTTGCTTTTCTATTCATTCTTTGTTGCTTGAGGACCATCACTTAAGAGAAAGGCCGCATATGGTAATAAAAACTTAGGACTTATAATCAGCTACATCTCTGCTTTAAAATTTTCCATTGGTGGGCTTAATCCTGAAGGTCTAGATGCTCACATGAGAAGCTCAGTCCATCTAGATTTATGTTTGAATCTGGATCAGACTGAGGATCCAGGGATGAGCCATGAAATGCTGGAGGGACTTTATCTCCCACCTGGCTTGGGAGCATCTATGGATTCCCTAGAATGAATGGGACTCTGTGGACTTGGATAAAGAGGTCAGGTTGGACTGCAACCCACTCCAGGAGAAGTAATTTTAAATTCTTTAACACCTTTTTATGGATCAACTCAAACATTGCAATTTACAATTGGCAATTTGACATGGGTTTCCTCCGGGTTCTCCAGTTTCCCCCCCAAGTCCAAAGACATGCTGAGGCTGATTGGAGTTACTAAATTGCCCATAGGTGTGCCTGTGTGAGTGACTGGTGTGTGAGTGTGCCCTGCGATGGGCTGGCCCCCCGTTCGGGGTTGTTCCCTGCCTCGTGCCCCTTGGTTCCGGGATAGGCTCCGGACCCCCCGCGACCCAGTAGGATTAGCGGGTTGGAAAATGGATGGATGGATGGAATTTGACATGGGTTGTGAGACAAATTCAAACAAAAATTCCTTCTCAATAACTGAAGAAGGCTAAATATGATCTATAGCTGAAGTTGTTTGGTCATCAATCTGCATTAGTGGCTGTTATATATTGAACTGGATTAAATGTACATTCATCCATCCATCCCTTAATCCATTTTCTATACCCACTTGTCCATTACATGGGTCCGGACCCTATCCTGGAAGCTATGGGCACAAGGCAAGGAATAACCCAGAATGGGGCACCAACCAGTTGAAGATTAAATGCATTTATTAAAAAAAAAAAAAAAAAACTATATGCCACATCACCTTGTCAACTGGAAACTGGACTTCTAACGAAACCAATAGTTAGCATACTAAAATGCCAGTTAATCATCAAAACAAACAAAAACAACAAACAAACATGCTTTATTTGTCATTTGCACAAGTTCATTGGAATGCTTCTTTTTTGCCAACCCCATCGTGCTCTCCATAGCTTGGTTGTTCTAACACAGGGTCAGCCAACATGCAGCACCCCTGGAGCTGGGAGTTAAGGACCTTGCTCAAAGCCCCACAGATATGTGACTGTTCTGCTGATGCTGGGGCTTGAATCAGCAATCTTCTGATCACAGACACAGAGACGTAGCACACTGAGCCACTCACAGCCCTCAAATGCTCAGGCTGGGTATAGCTTAATATGATAGCTAGCACACTAAAATGCCAGTTAGTTTATCAAAAGATCCGGCTGGGTATAACTTAATATGATAGCTAGCATACTAAAATGCAAGTTAGTTTATCAAAAGAATCTGGCGGGGTACAACTTAATATGATAGTTTGTATACTAAAATGCCAGTTAGTTTATCAAATGATCCGGCTGGGTATAACTTAATATGATAGCTAGCATACTAAAATGCCAGTTAGTTTATCAAAAGAATCCGGCGGGGTACAACTTAATATGATAGTTTGTATACTAAAATGCCAGTTAGTTTATCAAAAGACCTGACTGGGTATAGCGTAATATGATAGTATACTAAAATGCCAGTTAGTTTATCAAAAGAATCCGGCTGGGTATAACTTAATATGATAGTTAGCATACTAAAATGCCAGTTAGTTTATCAAAAGAATCTGGCGGGGTACAACTTAATATGATAGTTTGTATACTAAAATGCCAGTTAGTTTATCAAATGATCCGGCTGGGTATAACTTAATATGATAGCTAGCATACTAAAATGCCAGTTAGTTTATCAAAAGAATCCGGCGGGGTACAACTTAATATGATAGTTTGTTTACTAAAATGTCAGTTAGTTTATCAAAAGATCCGGTTGGGTATAGCTTAATTGGTTTGGCTTCTGTGTCAAGAAACTCGTGGGTTTAAATTCTCATCATTAATCACATCTCTGTTGGGCCCACGAGCAAGGCCCACAACCCCAGTCTCTGCAATGTTGTTGGGTGCTCTCTGATCCTATGCTTTCCACACTTGTGCATCACTTTGGACAAAAGAGTGTGATAAAGAAATATGCAGCACCAACGAAAAGTCTGGACATACCAAGCAGCCTACAAAGGAGAGCGATAGAGTATCACATCACATGATCTGGCCACATGACTTAAACGCAGGAGAGATGGTTTTGGTGGAGTTTGACCAGAGAGTGAAGGCCAGTGAGTGCTCAGCATATGTGGGATCTCCTTAAGGACAGCTGGAAAAGCATCCCAGGAGGCCACCTCACGAAACTGGCATAGGGGAGACCATAGGGTCGGCCTGGAGCAAGTTAAGGGCCTTGTACTCAAGGGCCCATGTGGTATCACTCTGCCAACCCAGGAATTAGAACCCCCCCCCTCACAATAAAGTAATTATTCTCAGTACATTTTCACTTAGTGCACAATTTCATGTATGTTGTATTATAGTTTTGATGTCTTTATGATTATTCTACAATGTAAAATATAGAACAAATAAACATTTCTATGGGTAGATGTGCCCAAACTTTTCACTGCTGCTGAATGTGAAAAGGTCCGGTCATGAAAGTAAAGGAAAATGTTGTTTGGGTATAAAAACTCATGTCACAAAAATCTGAATATCTGGATAGCCACCTTCTCCAAATTGAAGGACTAACATTTGAGCAGAGGTGGAGATTTCAGGTCCAGAGAGTACAAATCCAGACCAAGATTTTGTTTCAACCAACCAGTTGAGTACTC
>JAODJW010000094.1:23906524-23938990 GCA_026777045.1 Hyperopisus bebe
GACCAAGATTTTGTTTCAACCAACCAGTTGAGTACTCTGTGACTGTGACTCCTTGTATTCTACTGGTTGGTTGAAATAAAATCTTGGTCTGGATTTGTACTCTCTGGACCTGAAATCTCCACCTCTGCATTTCAGTGTGTTGCATCCTGCCAGATGTGTCGGAAGACCTCTGTGATGAAATGAGAATTGGGCTGATCAGTAATTCTTTCCTTCAGTCTCTTGCCAAAGTGAATTCAGAGAAGGGGTGAGGTCTGCATTCAGCATCACAGCCCTCTTCCGTCATCTTTGTACACCCCCATGGATCACACAAGAACAGTCTCCATCTCAGGTGTTACATTTAATATTACAGCATTACAACAGTATTCCAGCATATTTCATGCAAGGTCACGCTTAGCAGATTGTTTCTCTTTTTATCTTCTTTCTCTCCTTTATGTCGACTTCGAGTTTAGATCTCAGTTGCCCAGGGCAGTAACTCTTTAAAAGGTATTTGCTTAGAGTGTGTCACTGGGCCACTTTACACAGGAGCACCGATTGGACACTGAAATGAGTCACTACATCTAACAGAAAGTATCCTTTAAATTTTTATTTTTGTTTCATTCCCCCCCCCCCCCCCCCCCAAGTCAAACGCTGTCTTATGCCCTTATTTTTACTCAGGTAAATAAAACAATAAAAAGAGACAAAATGTATGAAAGCCACTGCTATGAAAGTATAATGATACATTGTACTAAGTATTTTGATACTAACATATACCCCAGACTCAAAGGATAAGTATGGTCTTACTATGGAAAAATATCTGTCAGACTGAAAACATATTTTAAATTAACTGAGATTATTGTTACTTTATACTCCACATAATGGTAAAGTAAATCAATCACCTCTCGGGCCCTTGTCAGGATTGAAGATAAAATTTGAATGATTATATTTGCTTTGAACAGACTGCACTCATTATAACAAACAGGAATAAATGACTGATGTATGAGAACTGAATATGTAAATGTGGGTCGCCAAGGATTCGCATACAGATGTTTTTGTTTTCCAGTTTGTTCTTTTCTTCCTAACCATTTTTCGATGCTCAGTAGCGACGCGCGTATCTTCCACCACCGCAGGGAGTCTTGATGGGGCCGGCGGGTGAGCGTGTTGAGATGAATTAACAGAGGGATATGAGTTTGCGGCAGCATCCCTCAATACCTCCTGCCCATGTGGTCAATGCAAAATTGTTCTCTCTGATCAGCAGCCATATGGCAGCAATACAAAGCCCAATCTATTTCAAAGGCAAAATATATTTAAAACAGCCCATACCAGATCATTAAACAGTTATTCATCAATATGTAAATGGTTGTTTCTAATACAGTCACAGGATCCCATCCATTTAATGCCTGGGGTCCATTCTGTCACATGCCTGTGACTGCTCCTTATTCTGTCTATGAACCATTGAAGAGCCACGACTTCCTAGAAGAGCAGGAATGCTGATTAAAATGGAAAAGACCTTTTTAAAAATGATGTGAAGTGGATTATTCAAAACCTCAAGCGTTCTGTAATCGGCATCAAAATAAGGCATCTGGGATAATCACTCCAGCAGAGATGGGGAAAAGATACCATGTGACCCCAAGGTGGAGTTTGGGGCTCTTCTGGTGACTGGGCACAGTGCAGTGGGGATTCTTTCAGTTTAAGATGATGTAATGGATTCAGGACAGGCATTAAGGTCACTACAAGCTGACTCTGCCTCCTTCACGGTGTTATTCAACCAGATTCCAAAGCCACTTCCAATTATTAACATTGTGGTTGTTAAGCACACATAAACTATTTAATCCTTAGGCAAACATTTAAGTAAATTTGCATGTGTGCAGGTGTGGGATAAGCACAGGAAGCTGGAGCAGGTCGGTTTCCATTAGCAGCATGGATACAGTTTACATAATGCTAGATTTATGGGATAAATTTAGACAGGCTGAATTTACCGATAGGCCTAGTTAACCATATTGAATCATTTCTCTCACTAATGAGGGAACACAGTGCCAGTGCCACTCCGAGTCACGTCATGAGTAATGAACGAATGACTAATCAAAACAACTGTAGATATTTCAATAAATGTCTAAAATCCCATATAAATGAAGGATGACTTTTATTCTTTCTGCTGCATGGTCTTCTTTCATTGGGATCTCTTCAACGGAAGCAGGTGAAGAGAAACTATTAATATATGACTTTAATCGTCTCGCAATGGTTGCTATGAGATTTCGGTTTCTCAGGTTTTGCAACGGTGCGGAAATCGACCAGGAGACACGCAGCAAGGGATGCTGGGTAGCTCCATATGCTGCTGCACGCCAGTCAATAACATCGTCTGTTAGCTGCCTGCGCACAGATTCCAGATGCCCGTGCCCAAGCTATCGAACGTGCTCTGTGTGCTACAGCTCTGTCAGTTTATCGATATCGCAGTGAAGCTGACGCATGCCGCTGCTGTGTGCATACAGTCACTTCATCAAATCCCACCATCCACTCGTCGTTCGACGCCTGTGTGGCGTACAGAGTATGCAGTACGATGCCTGTGTGGATTAAGTGGACTCTCTACACTGCTTAGCGGGAAATGAAACAATCAGTCACCATCTATGTGACAAGAACCGTATTGTGCAGTGCAGGAAATGGGACTGATTACAGATTCGGTTACAGATAATCCTCAAAACTCCATGTATTTTAACTCGGGGAACAACTTACAGGTGTTGTTGTCAGGAATACAATACACTGAATTGCAAATTGAAGGATGGGGTCAGACCTGGCAGATCATCTGTTCATTTGTTAAAATAACTGCACATGGACGATAAGAGGCCTGTCATGTTTGGAATAACTTAATGTCCTGCATCCCTCTGCTCAGAGTTAGTGTGAGTGCTAATCAACCAGGGACAGGATTCTAAAATCACATGAAAAGTAAGACCAATACTATGACCCGAACAAATCAACCATCCCGTTTAACAGCTTTGTTTTTTATTGTTTTAAGAAAGACTGATTGCCAAAGGACTCCACCATGATTTCAGAAGGAAAAGGACCGCAGACACAGAATGTCATCAACTGCTCTCCTGAACACAGTATTGCAACATTTTGTCTTTATTTCTTGCGAAATTAAAAAAATAAAAACTGTAACAATTTGTTGCTGAAAAGTTCCCAATGCCAATTTTGAAGTGAAGATGATATTTTAAACTGTTTCGAAATCATTCAGTGTGGCTCCACATTTAGACAATGCGGTCTGATACTTATCGTGCATAAATGCAGCTATAAACATGAAATGTCTCTGGTTATTCCAACAACAGGCCCATAATAGCAACCAATTACATTTATACTGTTTCTCATCATTATTGTTTATTCAATAACCAGTGCAAATACAGTATCTAATGAGACCTACAAGATTATACAGAGACTATCAACTGAGCAGGGTGTAGTATGAAGCAAAACTGAACACCTGGAGATGAACCTCCCAGAGCGGAAAGCCTGACAGGAAAAAGATCAGGCAACACCTTAGCATGTCCGTTTGTTGATGCTAGTATACCCTTTATTGAACTTTTACAAAGTTCTGTTTTTGAAATTCTGTTCAATGGTTGTGACAGAGGACTGAGCCAGACACGGACTCTAGAGAATTTAAATATCTTGGAAGACCTAAAGAGATCCCAGTGCTCCCTTCCCAGCATGACCAGTTACTAAATCTTCACCCGACTCACAGATTGCATGCAGAGGTGGACAGACAAAGGCGACAACAGCATGATGTCAGGGGGATATGAGGGGGTGAGCACTGGCGCCCCCTATGCCTGTCTCTAATAGTTATGACAGGATCCAGATTGGTGTTGTGTTTTTTTTTTCTGACTGCAAACAGCCCCAGGATTTCACTTCTAAAACTAGAGTTTGTTATGTCACATCCTCACTAGCAGGATGTGCCTTACCATGGGCGACCACTGTGTGAGAGCAACACAGATTGGAGGGGGATGACATTCGTACCTTCCTGTCATATTTTACGGTGTTGTTTGATCATCTGGTGTCAGCAGAAGTTGCCGGTTCTCACAGCTGATGCTAGTGCAGTATCCCTGTTTCTGCTTAGCCCATTGAGTTTTGTATCCATGCTCAGCCCATCACTGCACATTATCAAGGGCTACGTGACAAGTCCAAAGAAGAGTTGGAATGTCAAGGCAAAGGGCTCTGGGAGGGCGCTCTAATTTTGCTGATGGAGGGGCTTTTCTCTAGAAATTTCTGTCATCCTGTTCAGCCACAATACCACAGTCTGCAAGGGGACAATGTTTATCTGGCATGTGAAGCATGCTCTCAAGGAGCTGCTCCCTGTAGTTTTATGCCTCCTGTAACATGTCTCAGTAGAAATGGGGCTGAGATCCCTAACAGAAACTCTAATAGATTCTGGGTCTGCAGTATATTTCACTGACAAATCATTTGAAAGATTGAGGCATGACGATGTTCATTTCAAGCACATATGGGAGACCTATAGGTATGACTTTGGTTATTGAGACCATTTGCCACCTGGATCAACAGGGATATTCCATATGGTCTCATTCAGTTCTTTGGTACCTGGGCTCCATTTAACTGAGTGATCCTTGGACTTCCTCGGCCCCAGGTCCATAACCCTCAGGTAGAGAGTGCCAAAGGTGAACAGTCCAAATGGTTCAGTTCATGCAAAAAATATTCCATCATTCCAAATATCTACTGAAACCTTACAGTACCATGACCTTCTCTAGTCCTGTCAGCCCTACAGCCTCCAGCCTCTTGGACAGGGATCTGATTTATACAATCCTGAACTTCCCTAGTAGATGGGAATTGCTGTAATACTGACCCAGAGTTAGAACTTGCATCTAATGTATTAATGATAGTATGAAGTAACTTTTCCATAGTTTCCTAGTAGCCTAAAACTATAGCACTAATACCCCAAATCTATCATTCTGTCTATTCTATCAGTGTCTCTAGGATGAATATAAAACGCTTTGAAAGACTAAACCAGTATTTATAATTAAAATCACCATGGGGGTTTTATGATATTGAGTCAACATTTTATACAAAATAAATAATGCAACATAAGGAATGTTTAATAGGATAGAAGGAGCAGAAACTCCTTCAGAAACTCCAGAAAAAGAGATTCATTTTTAAAAGTTCACTAGGTATAATTGTCAAGAACATTGGACTAATTACCATCATATGCCTACATATTTTACTGACAAATTAAGAGACCACTATTTTTTAAAAATCTGTATTTTTAAATTCTGCTTTTATCCTGTTCTGCTGGCAGAAGGTTACACTGTGGCAGGTTGCTTCCAGGCTCAAAGGTTCTAAGACAGCAGTACACAAGAACAAGGGGAAGCAGGAGACGCTGAGAATGACCAGAAACCAGCCAGGTAAAGGGTAGAAGCAACTTTCCAATGCCAGAGATGACTGTCAACTTATCTGGCAGGGCCTCATATATTGGAGGATGACCTCAAGTGACCTGCAAAAAAACATGGGAAACATTAAGTGATGTGACGTGCACTGCTACGCCAATTCATAACAGGCTCCTACAAGCGGGACTGAAGACTCATAAAGCAAGGAAGAAGACCTGCATCAATGAGAAGCAGGAAAGACCCAGGCTGCAGTTTGCACAGATGTATTCCCATAAACTGAAAGATTTGTGAGATGTGAGTCCAAAAATGTTGCTACATCTCTAAATTTTTCCAGCATTCCCATAAACTGAGAAATATGTGGGACTAAAACTGTTGCTGTGTTTCTTTATGTTTTCCAGAGCAGTATATGAGGCAACAGTCAAGGGCCACACTGCATAAATAAAAATAACAAAGATTATTAAAATACAATGAATTATGTCTGGTGTATAGCTGAATAAACATAAAGGCAAAGAAATGTCAGGGGAAGTTGTCAATGATTGGATTTTTTTTCCAGTCTAAAACCCAGTATCAGAATCAAGCTACATTCTCATTTTTCCCTGTCCTGATGACCAGGGGCTTCAGTAACTTCGGTAACAATACAACACAAGTAGTGGAGCAAAAATGCACAGTCAGCAGGCTTCACCTGAAGAGACTGAATGAGGTTTGTCTCTTTCCGGAAAGAATGTCAGACTCTCCCCGCCACGGCGGCACTGTCCCCGCCGCGACGGCACTCTCCTCGCTCCCACAGGTTGGCAATATTCTCCTCTGGTCGCTCTCATCATTAACCAGGCAGTATTGAACGGTCCTGTCTTTCTTTCAAACTCACTAATCATTATACAGCCCTGGGGCAAAGGATAGTCACCAGCACCACAAAACCTAAAAACAACATTACAAGGACAAACAATAATGCAATATGCCACTCTAACTAGTTTTATTTGGCTGTGTGCTGTGCACAATTTAGAGGGCTTATTTGGAGAAATACAGACACTCAATAGTATAAATGGAAATTAAATTTGCTTGGCAGAAACAGATCTTTTGCAGAGAAAGTTGAAGTCGGAGATGACATGCACATACATTTTTCTGTTTTATTCAATATAAATCATTGACCAAAAAATGTATGTGGAAACATTTAAACAGATTATAGGACCAAAGGGAATCTATTTGCAGTCCTTTACACAGGAAAAGACAATATAACTTTGCAATTAGACTATTTTTTAATTGCCCCCTCCCAACAAAATGGAATTAGAGGATGGTTTAATATTTAAAGACAGTCCTTCTTAACCCAAGGCATATCGATATAAACTTCATGAAGACTTTTCCAAGCAATTTCCCATCCATGTGTTTTGGATAAATGCTAATCCAGGCATGGCAGTGGATGTCCAGAGCCTATCCTGGGAAGCCCAGGAGATTTACTCACCAAGTTATACGTTCAGGAAATTTAATTTCACCTGAACTGAAAATCTTTAAACTGTTGGGGGGATATTGGAGCCTGCGATTTTTTTCCCCCAGCTGATATCCTAAGCAGACATTAAACAATGCCATTAAACGAAACAACACTGGGTCAAACATCATATACTAGAAGTCTTTTTTATTTTGTATATATTGTGCTTATGTTCTGACTATACCAGGGGTCTCCAACTCCGGCCCTGGAGAGCTACTGTCCAGTAGGTTTTCTATCCTACCTGACTTCTGATAAGCCACACCTGTTCGCAGGTAAATACCAGGAACAAGTGTGGCTCATCAGAAGCCAAGTGGGACAGAAAACCTACTGGAGAGTAGCTCTCCAGGACCGGAGTTGGAGACCCCTGGACTATATAGTACATTTCTTCTTATTAAAGTCTGTCCTATATCCAGTAATAGAACTAACAGAAGTATATATGGCGATCTTAACTGAGTATCACTTTTTCCTTATCTCAAAAAAGCAAGATTCCACGTCATTATATGTGTAAAGATCATGTTTTTCAGTAGATAAGATACAAGTGGGAGATGGGAGACTGGATCTCATCGTTGGTTTGTAGTTCAGTTATATTTAATCAGGGAGGCTGGTTTCAGTTTAGTAACAGTTAATCAGCAAGGTTGGTTTGCTAATTTGACTATTTCCATTGATTTTTAACTCCCATAACCTGCAGAAAACCACACCTAATACAATTTTCATTAAAATTGATTTGTTGCCAAAACAGCAATTAATATTTCTGAAGGGCCATTCTAGAGTGCTGTTAATTTAGCATAAATCAAATAGGCCAATGGCACTGCTGTGTAGTATAAGGATGAATACATTGGAGTATTGTATATGTTCATCTACGTACTGCCATTCCTGCAAGATATAACTATTCCCACGAAGTTGGGAGCATGAAATTGTCCAAAATGGCTTTGAATGCTGCAGCATTAAGAGTTCCTTTCACTAGAACTAAGGGGCCAAGCCCAACCCCTGAAAAACAACCCCACACCATGATCCTCCCTCCACCAAACTTTACACAATACAGTCAGGCAAGGACCATTCTCCTGGCAACTGCCAAACCAAGACTTGTCCATCAGATTGCCACACAGAGAAGCGTGATTTGTCTTTCCAGAGAACACGTCTCCACTGCTCTAGAGTCCTGTGGCGGTGTGCTTTACACCACTGCATCCGACACTTTGCATTATACTTGGCGATGTAAGGCTTGGATGCAGCTGCTCGGCCATGGAAACCCATTCCATGAAGTTCTCTATGCACTGTTCTTGAGCTAATCTGAAGACCACATGAAGTTTGGAGGTCTGGAGCTATTAACTCTGCAGACAGTTGGTGACTTCTGCACACTGTGCGCCTCAGCATGCGCTGTCCCCACCCTGTGATGTTAAATGGCCTACCACTTCGTGGCTGAGTTGCTTCCACATCGTTATAACACCACTAACAGTTGGCCAAGGAATATTTAGTAGCGAGGAAATTTCACGAATGGACTTATTGCACAGGTGGCATCACGGTACCACACTTGAATTCACTGATCACCTGAGAACAACCGATTCTTTCACAAATGTTTGAAGAAGCAGTATGAAGGCCTTTGTGCTTGATTTCATACACCTGTGGCTATAGGATGATTGGAACACCTGAATTCAATGATTTGGAGGGACGTCCCACTACTTTTGGCAGTATAGTGTATTTTCATAGACTTATGTAGTGGCAGGAGCATTAAAGTTATAATCTGAATAAATTCTATGAAGCAAACTCCACTACACTCAACTGCCCTATTTTAGCCAAGACAATTCTGGGCTTGTGGGATACACAGAAGTGTTTAATATGTCTAGAACAATTTCTTACCTCAAAAGTTTTTGTATGAACTTAATAGCATTTTCCTCAGGTGGGTGACAAAACCACAAATACTGTACTCATGTTTATTGCAAAAGCAGTGTGGTTCTGACCAGCATTTAAGTTCAGCTTGCAATTTAAGTTCAGCTTGAAAGCATCTACTGTAGTTCTACAGCACTGATAAGTAGCTTCCAACATGTGATCAACAACTTGAGCTGGGGATCCAAATGCAGATCACCCAGGTATCAAAAACGAGAGGCAAAATTCAGAGTCAAGAGAATAAACCATGATTAGACAGAGAGAGAGTGTCCTGGGGATGTGAGGTAAGGCAAGCACATATGTAGACAAGGGAGAGCTGAGCCTGAGACACACCAGGTTTGTGTACAAGTAATGCAACTGTCATCCAACGGGGACCTATACAGTGAGGGTTCAATAAGGTGCAGGGTTAGGTTTAGGTGAGCAGCCAAGGCAGCATCAGTGGAGTTCCCAGCTGAACCAGAATCAGGGCTGTGGAGATACATATACCAGAGTCACATCAGATGACAGGTAAAGGGAGTTATGTTGATAAGGGTAATATACCTTACCTGAGGGCTCTGGGGATTCCCACACTGACGTGGAGGACGGGAGGGGCACTGGGAGATGATGTGGCCGGCTTGGCCACAGTAGATGCAGAGCTGGTTCTTTATTCGCCGTTGACGTTCAGCAGGAGTGAGCGGCGCTCGCCCCACCTGCATGGGTTTGGTTCTGGGGGCTGATAATGAGACATTTGTCAAAAGTGTGACTGGGAACTGCAGCTGGTCATTTTGGGCAGGCTGCAAAGGGTGATGCCGGAGGTGGTTATCCAGATGTATGGAGAGCTGTATATATTCTTCTAGTCCAAGGTCTTCTCCCATGCAGGCCATTGCATTCTGCAGCCTGATGTTTAACGCTCTCCGGTAAATAGTAAGGAGTGCTGGCTCATTCCACCCACTGGTGGTGGCCAGGATCCGGAAATCAACTGCAAATTCCGCAGCACGGCGTGTCTGCTGACGGAGATCTAGCAGCTGGTCTCCAACATCTCTGCCCTGGGAGGGGTGGTCAAACACCTCCTTAAGATGCTCAGCAAAAGTGGTGAAGGAGCAGAGAACTGCACTGTGTTGATAGTATAGTGCCGTAGCCCATTCTCGGGCTTTTCCAGTGAGGAGCAAGATGACAAAGTCCACCCTGTCACTGTCGGTGGTCAGTAAGGCACCATTATGGCGGATAAACAATTCACATTGCATTAGAAATCCCCTGCAGTGTTCAGGGGATCCATCATACCGCTCTGGAATCAGGAATAGACAGGCAGGACCAGAGACTTGGATGGTAGCTGCAGTGGGTTGAGGCAGCGCCAGGGGTACAGATTGGGAAGCAGATAAGTCCTCAAGGTGCTGTTCTAGGTGGTCCAGTGTGCTGTGGAGCTCTGCTGGATCCATTGCTAGTGAGGATTTGATTTAAACACCTTGGGAACCAAGGATCTAACAGCAAAGCAACCAGATATCAAAGAGTAGAGGCAAGAGTCAAGAGAACAAGCTGGGGTCAAAAAGTCAGAAAGAAAGAGTCCTGGGGATATAGGATAAGGCACATGCAGACAAGGGAGAGCAAAGACTCACCCCGAGAAGGGTATCAGGGCACAAACTTACTCGGGGGGGAACTCTATGACTTGCTCAGCAATTGTGCATTCAGACAAAAATTTCTTGCACTAAAGGAACCAGTTAGACCCGTTAAGTATGCGAGGCAATTAAAAGAAAATCAGCAACAGGAGTGAGACACAGGTGACTCAGAACTCTGATGAGAGAGACCTGACGAGGGGACGTGACTGCAGTGAAGGAGCAGAATCCATCCTGAGCCAGTCTCACCAAAGGCCACTCAGGGGTAAGCATTGACAAAATTAGCATAATCATCAAGGAGCTACTTCATAAAAGACAGATAACCATTCTGCTGCTATAAGGACTGTGGGTGACAAACTTGTGGGCAGCATGTGGCTCAGTGGGCTAAGCCTGTGTGTCTGTAATCACAAGGTTGCTGGTTCAAACTCAGCCTCAGCATGTCTGTGGGTCCTTGAACAAGCCCCTTAACCCCCAGCTGCCTGGGCACCCCAATAGGTGGCTGCCCTGCACAGACAGCTTACTCTGCAAAGACCAAGTTGAGGGAGGCATGAAGACAATCTCCCCACAGGGATCAATAAAGTATTGATTATTAAAATGGTAACTGGCTTTTGCAGATTCTCCATGTAACTGCTCTTGAAATCAGCTGTTACTAGAAACTACCATCTGTAAAGTTATTGAGGTTCTTCTTTTTATAGTCAATAACTATGGATTAACCATCAGTGATTTTAACATACTCTTTTATAGCTCATGGCCATTAACTCAAAACGTATGTTGGGGATAGAACTATACTGAAACAACTAAACACAGCACAGCATTTAAATAGGCTTCAATTAGAAAGCAGAACAACTGGGCTTCAATTATGGTTTATTATATAACATAGAAATAATTAACATCAGTGCTGAACTCATGTGGCTTGCCGTCATTTCATATCATAAATCCCACCCCTCAAAAAAAACATGTTGAACGGGCTAAGCCTCAATGCCTGTGATCAGAAGGTTGCGGGTTTGAGCCCAGCTTCAGCAGTAACATGTCTGTGGGCCCACAGGCATGGCCCTTAACTCCCAGCTTACACTTACAGCACCTGCAATGAGGAACAGGGCAAGGGCAGGAACATGTATACACACTAATAACAAGGGCTAGATGAGTAGCAGGTCAAGCAGGGACTAGGGCCACAATCCTGGGAACCAGGGAGCAACATAACTAGATACCTGCTAAGCACAAAAACTAGAACCAATATAGGAATAAGCACATAGACATGAGCAACTGATAACTAAAATATTCCAACATAGCCAGTCTCAAACCCACAATGATGCATAGATCTCACCTGTGCATTCAGCTGCACAGCAGCTCACACAGCAAAGGAAAACAATAGGGACTGACGCGGGAAATACACCTAGGGAAACACAGAGAAAACAATTGACACCTGCTGGCCAGATGGGGAAATGAAGAACAAGGCTGGGCCTGCTCCTGGCCACAATAACCAAAAAAGAACAATAAGTAACTCTTTGTATGACACTACATTATATGCTAACATTTAAGCATTCCCACATTTCATAAAACAAATGTTGTTATAGAAAAGAATGTTTGGCATTTGATAAGGCAGATAAAATGTACATGATATATAAAAAGACCATAAACAGAGATGGATAGACAGCAAAGTAAAGGCAAATGAAGAGTACAAAGTAAAGCAAAGGCAGGCCCTTCCACAGGTGTGTTCCTTTAATTAATTAAGCAATTAACATCACATCATGCTCAGCACTGTGTGCAAAAAATACTGGGAAGGCCCAATCGCCTGATGCTCTGATTACCATAGCTTGAAGAAAAAAGCTCAGCCTCTTTTGAAAGAGATGAAAGCATGTTGATGTTTCATGAGGAACAGTGGCTAAAGAGGTAGCTATGGATGAAAGTCCAAGCTTGACTCTGATATCCATGCTCTGGTTTCAGAGTAAAGACAAAATTGAAAAGCAGCTCTGAATCTGTTAATTGCAAATTTCAGTCTAAGGGGTGAGTTGGGAGTTTCATCAAGCATAGTCCGTACACAAGGTACTTTGGACTTGCTGCAGCACATAAACCACTTACTATACTAAAAAACCAAGAACACAGAGTACAGGTGCTGGCCTATATGTGGAAGAAGACCTTATGCTCAGATCTTTCTCTGTGTTCTTAACAGTACTCAGGAGTGCAAGCAGGGACCATGGCAGAAGGAGCCTGAGAGAAATGCACTCCGTTCCCCCAGTGAGGAGGTAGATTTTTTCCAGCATAGTGGAGGTCAACTGAGCTCCAGAGAGATCAAGGTAACTGCTAATAAATACAAATCCAGTCATCGCATTCATCATTTGGTGAAGGTTTTTTGATCCTAAGTCCAGAACCTTCCAGCAGAAAAATGCCCCCATCCACAGATTACAATGCTCACAGAATGCTTGTTGAGAATGAATCATGTAAGCCGTATGTTACGGCTGACCCGCCCACGAGATATCAATAAAGAGAATGAGAAAGGGGAAGAAAACAAGTGGCTGGGGAGTCTGTCCTGAGACTGGGGTTTCCCACCACCATCGATAAAACATGATGGGCTTCCTAGTAAATGATCTTGGGTTCCAGATATGTGCACTGCAACTGTTCTGGTGGACTATGGTGGTAAAACAGCCAATTGAGAAACGTTAGAAGGTAAAAGTGAATCCGAATTTTCTTAACAAAACGAAAAACTTTTTCCCTTTCAGAATAATAATAGCTAATACATGTGGTAATTATAACTTGCACATTGTTTCTGTTAATCTCTGATACTTTCAATTCAAAGCTTTCAAACTACATTAAATGTCAGTTAAATAGCTTATATATAATACGTATTACTGAGGCGCAAGCATTCTTACATAGAAGTGCAATACATGAAGTTACTGGTGTTCAAATATCAGTAAAATAAGAAGATAAACAGAAAATTATTCCATTTTATACATATACTGAGACTGCTGCTATGTCAATGAATGAACGGGCAAACACTGGAAAAACAAGAAGCAAAGCCTTAAAGTCAGTCAGCACTGTCAGAGATAAACTGTATTTAAAAAAGTAATTGTTTTACAGCACTCTTTACCACGTCATTTATCGATTCTGCCATTGTTAATCAACTTCCTCCGTGTATCAAACCTTGTTTTTCTACTGCAGTGGCAAGGTTACTGACAACTCGCCTGCAAAGATTGTGAGTAGTAGTGTTTTCATCCTATCCGGATAACTGAATATCCTTTTGACAAAATAATACAATATTGAAACAACTTCTGCCTCATCGATAATGCTTACGTCCAAAGTACATGATAATCAGATAATGATGAAATGTCATGTGGCGTACGGATGCTTGACAGAATGACACAATGTAGATGCAGACAGACATTTATTGGGACAAAAGCAAATGGAGCGAAAAGCACACATCATAATAATATTGTGACTACATTGCTCTTAGCATAATAACCCCTCAGAGATATGTATTTGAAAAATTCACTGAAACTGATGATGTCATGTGGTATCAACCCATGGAAAATTGATAAGGCTGACATTAGACAGCTAGTTCAGTAGATATTGATGTACTTTACTGCCTTTCTCATGCATCCCTTGGCTAATTGTTTGATGGTGACATCACAGACAACAAAAAACAAAGACGTTCTTTTTTTAAATGCATGGAGTCTCTAACACTTGATATAAAGAAAAGCTTCTGTCCATCCTGTGTTTGTCCTATTCAGGGTCAGGGGTATGGGTGCAAGGCAGGGAGTAACCCAGGAGGGGGCACCAGCTCATCAAAGGGCATATTCACACACACATCTGTGGGCAATTTGGTAACTCCCATTAACCTTGGCATGTTTTAGGACTGTGGGAGGAAAACTAGAGAACCTAGAAGAAACCTCATGATGTCACAGGGATAACATGCAGACTCCACACACATGGAACCCTGGCAGTGACTCAAACCCTGAACCTAGAGGGGTGAGGCAGCAGTGGGAACCACAGCACCCCCACGTCACCCCAAAGACAAGCTTTAAACTTGAAAATGAATATTACTGATCACAGGAAGTATGCCAAAATTTTACAACATGTAACAACAAAAAATAAACCAAAAATAGCACATGGTGTGGGGATTCCAGAGAAATTCTGTTTATTCATAATAAAACTTTTTTTAAAATAATAATTTGCTGTGACATGAGACAGCAGAGGTTCCAGAAGAGTCCCATCATATAATGTGAACAAAAACTACTTCAGTTTTTGACAAAAATGCAAAATTTAGTTTTAGATGCAATAATCTTGAGTTATAAAACACCCACAACAAAAAGCTGTAAATAGGAAACAGAAATATTGAGCAGACATTCAATTTTATTAGTAGTTCATCTTATTATCTAAAATACCATACATCATATGATGTCTTCAAACACGACACAAATTTAGGACATATGATAAGAATAAACACATTTCCTTACTCAAACATACAAGTAAAAATGTTCGTAATAATATCAATCCAAACAACTTTTTGCATTTTAGTTGAACATTCTCTGAGCAGTGCTGAGATAACTTAAGTTTCTGTTCAGTTTAAGAAATCATTTTAGGCAGTATGACTCTGCTAAAGTCTCTTTCTGGGTTTTAACTGCATGTCTCTGTCTCATATTACATTATCGCGGTGTTCTCATGTGAACATCCTACATATATAAGACCACGAACAGCATTCATGTGTTTTAGAAACACCTGTTAATTTTCCTTTGCTGTAACTGAAGACTCTTTCTTCACCTGACCATACCAAGGAGCAATTTCCATTGCTACTGTCAATTTGCTTCTGTCAATATGTACCATTATGTGTGTGTCAAGCACTGTGCATAAAGGATGACGACAGAGAAGTCAGGGGAGATGCTGGAAGGACCACAGATGTAAAAGTGTCTGAAAACAGGTTTCGGTTATGGTGGTACTGATGAGATTATACCTGGTCGTGTCTTGTCCTGGAAGCCAAGGTGAGATCTGGTGATCACTTCCACAAGACCTCAGTAGTGCATCACACGGGTCAGACATTCTGGACTTGGAAAACCGGGGATCCATCGTTAACTGAGAGCACTGCGCTAACGTGTCCAGTTCAATGCGATTTGTATGACAGCTAATTCAATCACACCTCAGCTGGAGCAAGATCAGCGCACCCCCACAGCCTCCCAGAACAAGGACTGCCAAGCCCTGGTACTGAAGACGCCTGGAATGTTCCCCATTCTGACCAAATGAGGCGAATGCTTCCACACTGGATTTCCTTTTTTCACAAGCCAGCTGCACACACTATTAATTTTTCTGTGGTGTAAAAAGGGTACAGAACTTTCGACTTATTAAAAAATTGGCCACAAAGCAGTGATAAGTGCAGCAATATAAAAGATCCTGTCAGTCCCAGCCTAGTAAATTTCAGGTAAATAGTTACCTTCTGACCGCATTATTTCAAATACGCCCATTGCTTCTGCAGACTTTTAATTAGCGTTCAGTTAATGTGCATTTTCACCCCAATGGCTGTTGAGTTGAAGCACCGCTTTAAACTCTCTGCAGTCTTTTCTCCAAGTCTGGTATCCCAGTCTCCCAATCAGCATCCAAAAAATAAAATCCATCAAATGAATTAGCAGAAGCAGCTGGTAACAGACCAAAAGGTGCAACCCATCGTTTCCAAATGAAACCCCAGATGCCACAAGAATCCTGTGACTTTCTTGGACACGGTACCACATATTATCTTCAAATTTCCAGGTACCATTTAGCAATCCTTGCAACCTCAGTGGATCTTGGGATTTTTATGATATCCCTGATATATGTCTTTGTTCTCTATTCATACACTTTATGTGTTCCAGTAGTGACATTTCTATTTATTGGTGATGCTGCAAATTTTGCATAGTCTGGAAAACAAAGTATAATGCACTGAAAATAGAATAAAATGTCTGGCAAACGGGAAAAGAATTTAACTTGATGGAATCTGACTAAAAATGCTACTTTTTAGCCTTAGAGCTAAAGCAAGACACTGGGCCTTCTTCAGCTTTCTAAATAGGCAGCAATTACAAGCGTGGCCTGTATAATGTCTTGAGCAAATTACATAAGTGCTTCAATGCCATAAGTGATACTAATCACAAATGTACATATGGGGTTAAAATCTCCACCATTATTTAAATCAGAAGGCACACATGTATTATTTATGTTGGAGGAAAGGTCATTAAAATATAGAGGAATTTTCCATTATCACTCTTCAAAGTTGTTACGGTTGAAATGACCGCATATTCATTCTACAAAAATAAACAGTGGTGGCCTTATACTCACCCTCAAGTGAATGTTGCACCCCATTTGCAGTCACTGGTACACTTATGTTCATTGATTTTAGTACGTAAAACAGAAGGGAGACGGTATACTTTTAACTGATTTTTGTATCTAGAAGAGCTGGGAGCTCATTACAGGGTAATCAAAATGATGCACACTAATAACAGTCTGTCAGAATCAGTTCCTGCCTTGCCTGTTGTTACCCCTTTTGGCCGGCAGGTGTCGCTGGCCATCCTGTTCCTCTCTGTGTTTTTTGTAACTCCTATCCCTAGTATTTGGTTGGTTAATAATGACCCACACTTGTTCCTCATCTTGCCTTTGTTACTAGTATGTATATGTGCCTGCCCTTGCTCTGTTCCCCTCTTGGTCTGTGTATGTGCTGGATGTGTTGGATGGTCTTAGTTTGCATTCCTTGCCTATGACCCATGTTGTGTGCTCCACTTACCAGTTACTTAGTTGGCTCTGTGTACCCCTGCCTGTCCAGTGATTCCTAATTAGTTCTCATGTTGTCTACCTGCTTGTGTTTAGACCATTTGTAGTCCTTTTTGTTTCATGTCTTTTTTGAATGTGATTTAAAATTAAGTTCTCCATTCCTCATCTGCAAAGTGGATTGTCCTTGTCCTTCACCATGGCCCATCGTAGCAGTTTTACGGCAGCTCTGAAAGCCCTGAAACTTCAACATTAACACAACACAAAAACATTATGAAGATGCAAAAAAATAAAGACGACACAATAACATCAAGAAAAAAATTAAGCAAATTTAAAAAGTTTTTTTTTGTTCATAGGCAATCTAAAACCTATGTATCACGTCGGTAAGTGTTTTCTGAATTTGTAGTGTGGTGATATTAATTTGCTGCCATATGTATCAGTGTCAAACGCACCATATCAAAAGTCATATTTCATCCTGTGAAACAAAGGGCTACCATTTTTTAAAATCCCAACACACTAAGAAAACACAATACATCCATCCATTTTCCAAATATTGGGTCCGGAGCCTATCGCAGAAGCAACGGGCACGAGGCAGGGAACTACCCTGGACAGGGGTACAGCCCATCGCAGGGCACACTCACACACCATTCACTCTCACATGTAATTTAGTATCCCCAATTAGCCTCAGCATGTCTTTGGACTGTGGGGGGAAACTGGAGTACCTGGAGGAAACCCCATGACACCACAGGGAGAACATGCAAACTCCACACACATGTGACCCAGGCAGAGACTCAAACCCAGGTCCCAGAGGTGTGAGGCAACAATGCTAACCACTGCACCACCATGCTGCCCCACACAATACATTTAAAAATTAAATTTGCTTAATTTTTTGTAAGTGCTTTTGCGCTGTCTTTATGTTTTGGTGTTATGTTGTTGTTTTTGCATTGTGTTGTTTTTGCATTGTTGACGTGTTCTAGGTGTATTCCAGGTGGACAGACAGCTGTAACTAGACACTCAATGAAAATCGTAAAGGTATGGATCTCAGTCTTTCTTATATTTTTTATGAACATACTTTCAGGAAACGAGTTTCGACCAGTTTAATGTAATACTGCCAAAAGCGATTACGACCATCGACTAAGACCAGATCTTTTCAAAAATAAAAAAAAATGGAACAGAAAGTCATTTTATTGAAAACAAACAAAAAAAAAAAACAAGTAATGACCGTTCTGAGACTTATTCAGATAAGGTTCAAATCTTTTTGCCTTTAGAGATTTAACAGTTTGCATTAACTTGAACAGTACGTTTCTTAATGCCACCAACCTGTAAGATATAAAGATAACTTTCAACACATTTTTGAGGCAGCAAATTTTATTCTTGTTCCACTTTATAAATCTTTATTAAATGTAGTAACTAACCTCCATGTAGCGTTCTTTAAATAATTCAGTACAGTTCCTCTAATTACAGTGTGACTTATCATAAACATACTGTAGGTAAGCAATACAATTTAAATGAAAGTGGAATAATTAGTTTTAGGAGATGGATGTTAGCAATAATAGCTTATATAGGTAATTGAGGCATCGGTGGACTGATTCCCAGCCTGCCTGGTGTACATGGAGCTCTCCCTGTGTGTGCGTGAGCTCTCTACGTTCCTCTCAAACCCCAAAAACCTAATTAGATGAATTACTATCTCTAGAGTAGCCACTGTGCATGAGTGTATGTGCCCAGTAACGGGCTGGCATCCTTTCTACAGCATCCCCTGCCTATACTGGGAATGCAGTACTGGTAAATGGACGGATGGGAGTAATAATAACAGCTATAAAAATATAATAATTATAGTCCATCTGTCCATGCATCTCTTTTTAATAAGCACAGTGAGCAGCAGGCAAGTATGGATGAGTCTACTGTGGTCCAGATCAGCATTTGGGAAAGTGCAGGGTTAGGATGGGAGAGGATACAAAACGCCATCAGCCACAAAAACACCAAAGAGCATGATTGCAGACAAAAACTGTGGTGGCATTTATGTACAGTACAATGCACAGCCACAATACCCAGGTCTCCTGACGCTTCCACCAAAGATGGACATTAGCCAAGCCCCCCCCCCACTCCCACACCCGTGATGTGATGAATCACAGTCAACGTACTGTGCCTGATTGCTTTCTACCTTATGAATAAACTATAAGAATTTTTAATTAAAATAATTCAAAGAAATCTTAAAATGCCTCTCATACTGTATAACCACATATAAGCATTAATGATATACAGAGAGGACTATACCACCGGATGAATCAGAGTCACAGATTTAAATCATTTCACAGAAATGCATTAAACAATTCGAACAGTATCATTAAGTTTTAGCTTAAATCAATGCTGCCATTAAGAAGCAGAAAATAAGCTGATTGGTAATATAGCAACGGCATGAATTTTCAATACACTGCGGAATAAACTTTGTATGTGCCTAATATTTTAATGCCTTATATAGGTAGACTGGCCAATATAAAAGTAGATATATTCGATTATTTTCTAAATGCATTAACTTGTGAGGCTTTTTCAGATTCCTGTAAAATTCTGTGTCATGGTTCTAAATGACAAAAGTTACATTGTTTTGTAGCAATTTAATATGTCTCCATAAACTGTATACCAAACTTACTATTTACTACAGCCTTTGAACAGCAACTAATAAATACACAATAGTCATGTAATGCATTTGCTATATATATGCATTTATCTATCCAAGCTCTTTGTCCTGGTCAGCATCACAGGGTGTATCTATACAGTATGTGTTCTTATTGCTGGTCAAAATTAGGATTTTGCATATAAAATCTATGGTATGGCATACAGCTTCAGATTGAAACCTTGGTCGCATCACCTGGCCAAGATCTCTCACAACTAAAGCTTTTAAATAGAGGTTTGAATGTACAATTGCAATATACTAACACATACATAGCTCACAGATTATAGGATGGCATGTAGATGTATTGATTTTGATTAAGACATTGTGGCATTTAATTAGTCGAGGAAGTCAGCTAAATAAGGTGATGACAAAATAGATGAGAATTCTGAACATAGCGGTTCTTAATTAAGCCCGGAGTAATGCCCCAAACAGTCTACGTACAGTGTATGAATGCCATTGAGTGCATTCCCCTGGCTAACACTTCATATGTTCACTCCGTAATATTGTTTGCCTGAAGCATCGCAGTTGAAACATTTCAATCGCAGATGACAAGCTTGGTCTATCAATGCAATTCAGTTCCGGAGAGAGCGGGAGATAGATAGTGATACATTTGGAGAATTGTTCTGAGAATTATATTGTGATATACTGGCGGCAAATTCAATTTAGGGTACTCTTTGGTGTTCTATCATTTGTTCACCTCCTACAGATCGGGATAAAACATTGTTTTGGGTAGCATTCTGTGTTATTGTCTCTAATTTTTGCCCTTGTCTTATATGTTTGTATTTTTGTATTTCAACACATTACAAATATTATTATTCTCACTGGCTGTGTATGTTGCTTTTTATGACACAGTAAACTACTTGTGGATCCATCTCCCATGCATCTTTTTGCGCATTAATAAATGGTTTTTAATTAAATCTTAATTAAATTAAGATTATTTGCATAGTTTCATAGTTTTCTTTATAATGAGTATTGTTTTATTGTTTTTGTTCATGCACTTCATGCACAATTAGTAGTATTAACCTTATGTTATGGTAAATAAAAAAGCAGACCTGTTTAATTGGAGGAATACATTAAGACTCTACACCAAATGAAGAGCAGCATTTCTTCTGTGATGTCCTATCGTTGTCCTTTCCATCGTCAGTGTAGCCTTTGCAAAGAACCAAACCTGTTGCAGCAAGATTCTAGGTTCTTATAGCAGCCTGCAGGTCTGTTATGTATCTGCTGCTCATGTCTTTACTTACACACTCAGCATCTTGGGCGATTTGCTCTTGCCACAGCTAGTGAATTAGCTACATTCATTATAAGTCCTAAATTCTCTGTTTGCTCATTATATACCATACCAACAAAGCTAATAATGGAACTTCTGCCTGTTATTGAAAAAACTATGTTACACATTATAAATGCATCATTATCCTCTGGATATACTCCCAAAAGTGTCTTCAGAGCTATAATCACGACCAAACACAGCAAGCCTTTATCTTAATCTTCGTGATCTTTCTAGTTACAGGCCTATCTCAGACCTTCCATTTCCATCTAATATTGCCCAGAATTGTCTTCATACAATGCAACAATATCTATGATATGTTTCACTCAGTGTTCAAGCAAAGCCACAGAACTTGACAGCACTAGAGTTAATGAATGATGTAATTTTCTTCTCTGACTGTGGTAATATCTGTTCTCCAGCTTCTGCACCTAAATTCTGCTTTTGACACCATAGATCTCTATATTCTCTTGTTGGTCTCAGTGGACAGGTGGTTTCTTGGTTCAGGTCTTATTTGTTATTTTGTTACCCATTTGTTCTAGTAAATGATGAATTACTAAAATACTCAATGTTCTAGCCTGGAGAGCTCTCCTGAATATATTGCTGGGCCTACTGCTTTTCACCCTATACCAGAGTTTCCCAATCTGGGCGGGAGCTGAGAGCAAAATTGTGGCCCATCTGTGGGGCCCCAGGGACTGGATTGGGAAACAGTGCCCTTTATACATGAAATGGATATTTCTCTCCCACACGGTGTTAGTTATCTTACCTATGCTGATGACACATCAGTCTCTCAAATTGAGTAAGTTTTTACACAGTTAGAAACTTGTATGAATAATATTAATGGCTAAATAAAAGTGTCTTGCTGATCTCTGATAAAACATAAATGGTGTTAGTACCCCTAATGATTAATTGTAAAACGCCATTGTAACATTCTGTCATATTTCTGCACTAATGCTTCCCTAAAGAATTTCATTCCCTTGTTTTTATTTCCCTTCACACAGCAGGTAATACATACAGTAGTGTTCTGATGATGGATCCTTATTTTAGCAGTCTTACAGTCATCTACATTTCCGACCTATGTTTCCTCTCTTTAAAAACTGCATCATCAGACCTGTGGCCGGTACTACGAAGCAGGGTTACTGGCTTATCAGGATAACTTGTCGGACTTAAGGTAGTCTGGGCAAAATGTAAGTGAACGAATAGGAAGTCCATTTAAACGGTGGTACCTTAAATCCAACAAATTACCCCGATAAGCCAGTAACCCTGCTTCGTAGTACAGGCCCCTGGTTGCTCCCCTACAGTTACTGTCTTCAAGGCATAAAAGCATTTCATCTTCGACATTATGCCTTATTTATCTCAAAGAAATTGTTCCCAAAAACTTGAGAGCATAAAATGGTCCATATTATGTTGGCAGGCTAAAACATTGAGTTCTCTTCACTGAAACTAAGGGGCCTATTTCAACCCCTGAAAAACCATCCCTCTTCCACCAAACTTTGCAGTTGGCACGGTGCAGCCAGGCAGGTAACGTTCTCCTGGCATCTGCCAAACCCAGACTCATCCATCAGACTGCCAGACAGAGAAATGCGATTTGTACCTCCACAGAACAAGTTTCCACTGCTCCAGAGTCCAGTGGTGGTGTGCTTTCACCACTCCATCCAACACTTAGCATTGTTCTTGGTGATGTGAGGCTTGCATGCAGCTGTTGAGGTACCATCCTATGACAGTACCACACTTGAATTCACTGAGCTCTTCAGAACAACCCATTCTTTCACAAATGTTTGTAAACCTAACTGCATGCCTAGGTGCTCAACTTTATACACCCTTGGCAATGGGTCTGAATGAAACATCAGAATTCAATGATTGAGAGGTGCGTCCCAATACTTTTGTCCATATACTGTATAACAATATATGGCATGGGGATTAATGAGATTCCAGAAGAATTCTGTTTATTCATAATAAAATTGTATTTAAAAACATAATTTCCTGCAACATGAGACATCAAAGGGTCTGTTATATAATATGCACAAAAGCTTTGACGTATATTGACATTTCAGATTTTGATATAAATGCATGTTTTAGATGCAATAAACTTGGTTGTAATTGACTATGCAGTCCTCTGCTTGGGTTCAGTGTAAAACACTGCAAAACAAACCTGGACTGTAGGGGGGAAACTGGGGAACCTGGAGAAGACCCCATGATGACAGAACATGCAAACTCCACACAGATACTCAAATTTTGATCCTAGAGATATGAAGCAACAGCTCTAGTCACTGTGCCAAGCTAAAGTTAGTTTAGATTGTGGGTTCCTAGATAAGTATGCACACTTAGCCATGCATGAAGTGCACTTACCTGTTGGTGAATTTTGGCCTGTCAATTGCAGGGAAACACGAAGGGCAATATTATAATGTTCTGAAGTGCATAGTTCATTTAGGGCGTGGCCAAATCCACGTTTGGTTGCAGCACCAGGTGCATAGTTCAAAAGGGTCAAATTCCAGGGCTGCATCATTTGAAGGATGTGGTTTATGAAGGCGCAGCGTTTGTAGGCTGCTTGCGCATTATTACGCCTCCCTGTGTGAGTAACAAACAGTCCGCATACGCTGTCCACCTGCCCGTGTAGACGCATGTTACTATCCTGATGATGCATTCTTAAAATAGCAGTGAAATACTGCACCATTGACTTCAGACCAGGTTTTTGTTGGTCCATCGCACAACCACTTTCCACGGCCTCGAAATAGCAATGTGCGTGACACCTCATTTTAAGACCGACACGCCCGTGGGCGCTCAGATGCGTGCAAGTACATTTGCCATTTAAACAAGGTGGGCGCTGGACAGGAAAATGACACCTGCACTGGGCTCATACTGGTAATGATGCCTGCATTGCGCCTGGCACCACTTTGTGCTGGGTGTATGACCAGGCCGACAGAATCTCCACACATGCAGCTATGTTTTCTCTAACACTTGTATAGTACATGTTGATACTTAAGGTGGTGTATTATGGCTAGGACAGCTAAGAATGGGTATTTCCTCCCACATGATGTCCTCTAACCATAATATGCATTGCATGTGCTGCCAGTCCAGTTGTGTCAATTCACCATCTCCTGATTGATTTGGCACTGACAAGCAGCTCTTCTCAAAATGATGTAATTGAGGACAGCTGGTGCCTAGTAATTTACATAATATATATAGGAATTTTGCATTCCGTTTATGGTTTTCTAACGAAAGTCCATTTTTGGCTACTCAAGGGTTTTAAAAGTAAATAGCATTTTTACTTGAGGGGGCAAAAATAATTAAGCTATTACTTATGTATTAATTAACCACAAACTAAATCTTAGTTACATACTGATCTCATGTTTGTTCATCATGAATGAATCGCTACACGCTTTTACTTCAAGCAATTACTATATTTGTTGCTATGCCTATTAATTCTGCAAACCTTTGTGAACTACTGAAGGAACAAGTAATGAGTAACACAAGTGAAATACTGATCTCATGTTTGTTCATCATTAATGAATCATGATGCATCTTTTATTATAGCATTTATTATATCTGTTACTATATATGTTAATTCTGTACACCTTTGTGAACTACTGAAGAAGCAAGTGATTTGCACATACACCTTATGTTGCAACCTAGACATATATCATCAGTGATGTAACCTGGACTTATCAGGTGTTTCAGTTTTTCAACATATATATTTCCTCCAAAGCAATTTATTCCCAAAGAATAATAAACTATTCTTATTTCAAACATGATTGTTGGAGCATATCTAGGAAGGCTGCTGGAATAAGAAAGTAGTAACTCAGAATAAGAAAGTACCAACTCAGTAGTAACTGAGTTACTACTAAGTATTTGTGCCCCCTAAAGTAAAGTGTACTCAAAGACGTTATGTACTGTACAGTGAAAACACCAAGGAGGGATCAATTGGTAGAAATGAAACAAAATGACACAGCTGTGCCTCTTTAGTGGGGGTAACTTAGTATTAGTTTTTAGCCCGACAATTTACTGATTTCTACCGTTTGACAGAAAAAAATCAGGCCCACTGTAATTATCTGAAATTATGACCTACAATGAGAAAACAATCCACTCCAAAACACTCCAAAATCACTCCAAAACAATCAAACACACAACCAAATAAAGTTTTGTTTCTGCAAACAATTTCCAGTGTCCATGTTTTGAAGGTATCTTGAAGAAAGATTTTTTGCCAGTGTATTATAAAACCATTGCTAATGTAGCATAGCACCTCTGAGACTATATTTAATTTGTTTTGATGAAAGTAAGGCACTTTGAAAATATAATACAGCATGATAGAGAGAGTAACTACATAGCTGAGGGGGGAAGGTTTAAGTGTTTTTTTTTATTTCTAGTAATAAACATCTGTTGCCTTTTGCCATAACCCGTGTGGATATCTTCAAGTTTAGTATGCTGATGTAAATGGTGGTCAGTTGGCTTTTTATTATTGTTTATGTGAAACCACCCTGCAAGGGTGTCTAAGCAAAAAGTTAGCTGTGCATGTTTGTAAAATCTTCATCTGGTTCAGATCACTTAACCTTTTGTTTGATAATAAATCATCTACATATTTCTTATTCCTGCAGCCTTCCCAGATATGCTCCAACAATCATGTTTGAAATAGTTTATTATTCATTGGAAAAAAAATTGCTTTGGAGGAAAGCAAAGGGTTTAATAATATTCCCAGTTTCTGGCTTGGGGTCTAAAAGACCCCATTCATTTTAATGGACTTTCTTGGGAATTTTCTCAGACAGGTTTATTTTTCAGAAAGTAATTTATTGCATGTAGCTCTTTCTGTTCTAAGAGAGATGTTTCACAAGATAGAATAATATATACACCATATGGACAAAAGTATTGGGACACCTCTTAATCATTGAATTCAGGTGTTTAATTCAGACCCATTGCCACAGGAGTATAAAATCATGCACCTAGCCATGCAGTCGGGTTTACAAACATTTGTGAATGAATGGGTTGTTCTGAAGAACTAAACGAATTCAAGCGTGGTACTGTCATGGGAGGCCACCTTTATAATAAATCAATTTGTGAATTTTCTTTCCTGCTATATATTCCACAGTCAATTGTATTATTGCAATGTGGAAGCATTTAGGAACAACAGAAACTCAGCTACGAAGTGGCAGACCACGAAAAGTAACAGAGCGGGGTCACAAAACTGCTGAGGCGCATAATGCATAAGTCGCCAATGCGCTGGCATTAACCCCTGCACAATAACTGTGCGTCAGGAGCTTCATGGAATGGGCCTCCATGGCCGAGCAGCTGCATGCAAGCCTCACATCACCAAGTGGCAAGTGTTGGATGGAGTGGGGTAAAGCACAACGCCACTGGACTCTGGAGCATTGGAAACATTTGTGGAGGTACGAATCGCATTTCTCTGTCTGGCAGTCTGATGTACAAGTCAGGATTTAGCAGATGCCCAGAAAACATAACCTGACTGCACTGTGCCAACTGTAAAGTTTGGTGGAGGCAGGATAATGGTACGGGGTTGTTTTTCATGGGTTGGGCTAGGCCCCTTAGTTCCAGTGAAAGGAAGTCTTAAGGCTTCACCATACCAAAGCATTTTGGACAATTCCCTGTTTCCAACTTTGTGGAAACAGTTTGGGAAAGACCCTTTGCTGTTCCAGTGTGACTGTGCCCCAGGGCACTAAGCAAGATCCATGAAGGGATGGTTGGGTGAGGTTGGTGTGGAAGCACTTGATTGGCCCACATAGAGCCCTGACCTCAACCCCATGAAACACCTTTAGCATGAACTAGAATGGAAATTGCGAGCCAGGCCTTCTGGTCCAACTTCAGTGCCTGACGCATAAAGTCCATATTGATGCCAGTAGATTTAGAATGGGATATCATAAAAATGGGATGTCATTACACCTGTTGGTGTAATGGCCAGGTGTCCCAATACTTTTATCTTTATAGTGTGTACCGGTTTTGCTATACTTGTGAAGACCAAAGGACCTCAAAAGTCAGCAAATCTTGATACAACACACACCAGATGTCACGATCGCTGGGAACGGGCAGGCAGGAAATGGGGAAGGACGAGGCAGGTAGGCAAGCATGCAGGAAACGGGGTTTTATTAGGGAAAGACAGGGCAGACGGCGACGAACATCAATGACTGATCTGGGGAATACTGACTCAGACGCAGACTAAATACACAGGATAAGCACAGAATCACAGGCAACAGGTGATCACAATCAGGAACTAACACAAGGTAACGAGGGGGGTGTGGCACACAGGAGGAGTGAACGAGCAGGTCAAGACACCAGAGGCTGTATAATTTTAAGGTAAAATTTTAAGATAATATTATAAAGATCTGTGAATGCAATCAAAAATCTAAAAATGCCAAAAGTCTTGTATTTTGTTTGGTTACTTATGGTTAATGTAGGGCCGGGTAAGGGTTGTCATTGGGAATATGGTTGTAATGAATGGAAGGTCCCCATTTGTGATGATATTAAGATGTTTAGGTAATATACAGTATATGGGAGCACTAGTGATACTGACAGGGGGCGGAGTAAAATGGGATATAGGAGTGAAGAGTACATTGTTCAGGAGGTTGCAGACATTAATAAAGAAGCCTTTTCCCTGATACAGACAGAGGGTATCATTTATTTCTAAACCCACACGTGACATGATGTCAGAAATGCTGTGAATGTCTTTATCGTGTTGGCAGTGAAATCACCTCAGTGAGCGCAGGACACAGCAAACACATAGCGGGAAAGTGTAGGGCGCTGGTGGCCCAGGTGCGAGACAGAGAGACTTTGTGAGAGATTAGAGTTCTGGTTGTATTGTTTGGTTTATGCTGTTTGAGATTAAGAATAACTGTTCACTTGTATATAGCTCACTTTGGGTTGTTTGTCAGGTTGGGTCGGGTTAGTTGTCCACATCCCCAGTTGCTTTGTATATATACTTACCATTCCTTGTTTTCCTCGTTGTATGGTCACTACTCACTACTGCTCTTAGTTACTTGTTACTGGTTTTCTCATACATGTACATTGTGCATCCCATTTAGTAATTGTTTGTTAGATACACTATAGGTTAGAGGCACCACTCTTGTAAGTTTTATTTTGTAGTTAGAGCAGTGTCGTTAGTTAGGACTTTTGTTTAGAGACTGAGATAGAACAGATTCTAAAACTCAGAGTAGGTATTGGGATGTTTTCTTTTGTTCTTTTCGTTGGTGTCATCAATAGGCCCAACCTGTCCTTGTACATATCATCACCCTTCATTGTATATACACCTAAATTATAGATTAAAAAACTGCTTCAACATATCCCTGTTTTTGTGTCGTCTCTGTGTCCGTCTCTGTGTCCGGCTGTGTATACCCCAATCTCCGAATCATAACAGCGTATCGGCGTTGATTGAATCAAGCAGTATGCAGGGAGAAGTATATACTACCATCTATTGTGCAGATGCTTGATAAGCTGGCCGAGGCTAAGGGGTTTAGTAAATTAGATGCTAACATGTGCTTCTGGCATATCCCACTGACTGCAGAGTCTGCATAATACACTACCTTCATCACACCCTTTGGACGATATCACTTCAACAGGCTACCCTTTGGCATTGCTTCAGCCCCAGAACACTTTCAAAGGAGGATGTCACTTGTTCTGGAAGGACTTCCAGGCACAGTGTGTCACATGGATGGTGTCCTTCTTTGGGGCACAACCAAGTCTGAACACTGTGTGCTTGAGAAGTTGCAGAAGGCAGGTATCACACTAAATCTGGCAAAATGTGTGCTGGGGTACCAGGAAGTGAAATTTCTGAGCCACATTCTTTCTTCAAATGGGTTGAGGCCAAACCCAGAAAAGACTGCGGCTGTAAGAAGGACGAGGGAGTCTTCAAATGTCAACAAGCTTAGGAGCTTCCTGGGCACGGTGAACCAGCTGGGGAAGTTTATTCCATGTTTAGCTGAAAAGGACAGGCACAGGTGGAGAAAGAAGCTTCTGCCATAGCCTGGGGGTATGAGCAGTTCAGAGATTTCTTTATTGGATGACACTTCCAGTTGGAGATGGACCACAACCACTTGTGAGTTTGTTAGGGACCCAAGGTCTAGCAGCACTCCCACCAAGGATCGCCTCAGGCTGATGAGGTACTCTTACCAGATTTGCCATGTTCCAGGCAAAACTCTGCTAACTGCAGATACCCTGTCACAAGCACCGGAGAAGCATACAGAGGAGGAAAAACAGTCGGATCATGACCTCATGGAAAGCAGAACATGAGAACATATCTACATGGATGCCATTACCTTACCTGCCAGCTCTAGTTACCTCAATGAGCTTCGTGAGTAACTTCGGTCTGACAGCACCTGCTCGCAAGTGATGACACTGTGCCAGTCTCGTTGGCCAGACCGAAATAGACTGAATGGCATAGTGAAACTGTACTGGCCAGGAAGAGCATCTCCCACAGTCAAGAAGGGACTTTTACTGAAAGACAGCCGCTTGGTGATGCCACTTTGAGAAGCTGCATGAGGGATACCAAGGGAATGTGAGATGCAGGGAATGGGTACAAGTGTCTGTTTGGTGGCCAGGATTAGGTCAGCAGTTAATCAAACTGGTGCAGCACTGCAGAATTTGCACGAAGGAGCGAGTCAATCCTGTAGAGCTGTTAATGCCTAGCAAACTGCCAGAGAGACCCTGGCAAAAAGTAGGTCCTGACAACATTTCATAGTGACAACTATTAGTTGTGGACCATTTTTCATGCTTTGTGGAAATTGTCAGACTGACGCCATCCACGTCAGAGGACATTGTAGTACATCTCAAATCTATTTTTACTAAACATGGCATCCTTGGAAGTTCTGATGTCTGACAATGGCCCTCAGTTTTCTTCGCACAGTTTTGCCCAATTTGCTAAATGCTACGGCTTTTGACACATTACCAGCATCCCAAAGTTCCCTCAAAGTAATGGTGAGGCAGAGCGTCAGGTCCAGACTATTAAGAGGATGCTAAAAAAGGTTCAGGATCCCTATTTGACACTCCTCACATAATTAACACCACCACTAGCTAATGGCTACAGCCCAGCATAACTTTTGATGGGACAGAGACTTGTTCCTCAGGCTCCTGCTTCTTAACCGGTATGATTTTAGATCAACAAATCCACATATTTAGCTCATGGCGATTATGTTTTAACGATTGTACCTCTGAGTTTAACTCTATAGCATCATGTTTGCTGAACCAGCTTGATTTTCGTAAATATTACCGTGATAAATCTACAAAATATGAGGCATTTTACTTTGTGGGTGAACTTGAAACTTTCCAGGTACCTTGCAACTTACTGGGTTCCTTGAAACTGCATCATCATTGTACATACCCACTGCAACACTAACCAGCTGTACTCTACAGGTCCTCATCTGCAGTCCTTTCGTTATGGATATCATACCCAAATATTTCATGACGTTACACAGAGATCCAATATCCTAAGCCATTCCATTTTTTCCCAGGGCAAAATTGGGGCAGATTGAGATGTTGTATGTGGGGGATTGGAGACTCTGGTTTGGGTGAGATTGGGGGGTCTGGGGTGAGGGTTGTTGCTGTGAAGGGGCATGTGCTTTTCCTTTAACTTGTGTAATTATCAGCCTCCACTCTAATCATGTAAGTGCTGCTCTAATAACCTTAGGAGGATTATCAACCCCAAGAGCAAATTAAGTACAATGGTCAGTTGCACTGGGAAATGAATAAAAGGAAACATAGTAGAATTCTTGCAGAGTTGAGTAATACATACAGTCATTTTTTTCTGATTGTGAATGTGAATTTTGCATTTTGAAGACATGTATTATTTTTAAATAATATCATATTGCTGAAAACAGAATAGTACAAATATGTGGTAACACTTTCTGTGAATGCCATTTCTATAAGAATCTATGATTGCATTCATAACACATTATAATTAATTCATTAAGCATTATAAACATGAATTGGCCATCATTACAATGCCAAGGAAAGACTGATGGACTTTGTTCTATCATTGTTCTTGCTGAAGCATTATTGAATTTATTTTCTCAGCATATTAAGTCATATTTTTGATTATGACATTATTGCACATGAACAGTGAATATAATGTTAAGAAATAAAAGAGATGTGGAAGTTTAAAGTCTGTAATATTGACTATTCATTGATGCACTCATCTGCCAAAATTAATCTGAATTGAAATATTTTGAAATACTTTCACAGCAAAAACTGATGTATGTGATTAATTTAGATTAATTATTTAGATTAATTAATCACAGTACATGTAATCAATTAGATTATTTTTTTAATCACTTGACAGCCCTAATACATGTATAAAAACTTGTTTCATGTACATTTTTAAAAATCATCTAACTACATTAACCAAATTTAATTGCATTGTCTCGAATAAATATTGAATTCACTTAGAAGTGTATATAAAAAGAAACATGAATACATTTTAATAAACATGATTTCGAGTTCTAAACTGGAACTGAATATATAATCATTAGCTTTATACTCTCATCGACTAATTTCTTAGGTACATTACTTGTTAATGCAAACAATGCCTGTTCTTCCAAATAATGAATCATGTGGCTGTAACTGAGCACATTCAGCACACAGAGAGGGTCAAAGGGTTCAGTTACTGTCTGGTTGAGCATCAGAATGGCCAAGACATGTCATCTAAGCAATTTAAACATGGTGTGATTATTGGTGTCAGACGTGTTGGTTCCAGCAACTCAGAAACGGGCACTTTCTTGGAACTTTCATGCACTATAGTCTCTATTCTTTACAGAGAATGAGATAAATACCCAGTGACAGGGATTTCTGTGGCCAAGAGGTCAGAGGAGAATGGCCAGGCTCATTAAAGCTAACGGGAAGGACATAGGTGGAAAAATAGCAGCTTAGTGTGTGAAGGATGGCTTCTCTGAACACACAATTCATCTATCTTTCATCTATTCGTTTCTTCTAGAAATATCCAAAATCGCTCAACTGAAAATACCAATATATAATATTTTCGGTATATTAACAATGTAATGTGAAAATGCTTGGAACCAATTTCTATCTTTAGATATAGTCACTATAATTTTGAAGATATACACTTTGAAGCCTCATAAGTCTTGGCAAGGAAGGATAAACAGAATAATTACTGAAGGAGTCGCTACTGTTTTAGGACTTTAACTTTTTAGAAGTTTACTTTTTAGAGACGCATGGGAAAAATTGGGCCTTTTCAACTGCTGAACCATAGAGGTTACCTGTGTCAGAGCTCATCACACCACACATAAACCTATTATCTAGCACAGCGTTACGGTGGAGAAATCAGCTGGCTTAAAAATAACCAGCCATTTTTTTTTTTTTTAAACTGTGAAGTCTTTTATAGCACTATAGAGATGTTTTCTTTATTATTAATGACTGACTTTTCATGAATAACCTTTTCTTAATATCCAACTGTGATGTGCTTGTATGATTTATAATTTATTAAATTAGTCCTAATTAAGTAACTAAATTAATAAGTAGCATTTCAAAAGAAGACTATAATTATACACATTGGGGCT
>JAODJW010000094.1:23939090-23955219 GCA_026777045.1 Hyperopisus bebe
TTAAATTAGTCCTAATTAAGTAACTAAATTAATAAGTAGCATTTCAAAAGAAGACTATAATTATACACATTGGGGCTGAATGAGAAATGCAGAAAATGTTTTCTTTGTTTTTTTCCACTACAAACAGGAATTCATACCTGCAAGGTGGTTATGTATCGTTAATAAATAAATAAATATTCATAAAGATGGTCTCGGGGATAATCCAGTTAAAAAGATTAGTCGTTGTGGCAATAATTCTCATGGCAGTGCCTCAAAACCCCATCAGATAAAATGTGCAATAAACAAACCTGATTTTGAGATGTAAGAGAGCTGTCTTGATGGCAAAATGCCTCCCATTTTATAACTATGAAGTGTAATATATGCAAATATCATTGACACTTTGGCACTGTGATAAATAGTTCTTCTATAGTAAATACTCAAGACAGATATGGGTCAATGTACTATATCCAAAAAAAAAAATAAAACTAAAGTTCGATTCGGTTGGTTCTTTTTGACAAATACAGGGAATTTGTCATGTCCCGATTGTGCTGCTCCTCCTGTGTGCCACGCCCCCTCGTTAACCACGTGTGGAATCCCTATGTTACCAGCTGTTCCCAGTCTTGTCTGATTAAGTTTCTGTATTTAAGTGCTTCCCTGTTAGTCTTTCTCCAGTCCTGTCATTAACATTTTTGATCGCTAGTGTCTTTTTGTGCTCCTGAGTGTGTGATTCTTCCATTAAATCCCGAGCTTTGCCCTAACTTCTGGACTCTGGCACTTCTTATGTCAGCCGTGTCTGCAGCGTGTCATAACAGAATAATACTTGTATCATTAATGAAATATATTTCCTAATTATTTAAGCCTGGCATCATTTTAAATAGCTAAGACAGAGACAGAGCTGCTTAGTTTAAAGGGATGAATTATAATCTTAAATAAATTCAAACATTTCATACCCGTCATCCTAACATTATTTCCACAGTAAATGGCTAGACTGTGTTTCTTCTCTCATCAGAAATATAGCTGTCACCTGAGTTGGACGGCTTAAGTCTTCAGATATCTGTCACAAATGCCTCAGTTTGATCGTAACCGCAATAGTCTTTCAGCTACTTTAAAACCAGTAATAAATCTTTTTTTTTTTTCATTCACTCATTGTCACACTGTCACTATAACTTTACATGCAAATATTTCGAAGGCGATAAAAGTCGTAAGATTTTAAATATGTAAAAATTAATAAATAAATTAAATTTAAAATAAAATGTTTTGACCTCATGAGTCCATGTGTCTTTGAAGTTCAACTGCTGGAGCAATACTAAATTATAATCTTGTCAGTTCAAGGTGCCAGTAATGTTCTATAATTCACTAAATAATTCCTCACACTTAGGAAAAAGGATAATTTTGCAATAGTTTTCCTGTTGACCTTCGTGCCTTCACAGTCCTGTATATAATTAATTGTGCAAGATAAGCCCATAAATTTACGATAAAAATTAAAAAAACAAAAAGTATGAAACAAGTTTAAAGCCAAGGATTAAGTTCCTATTTTAAACCGTGATCATCTTGCAGCACCACTGGATCACACTATCTCCCCGCAACAGCTCTGTTCTATCACAAAACCCTGGATCTAGGGTGCAAAGCAAAACTGCTTGGTGCTCCAGTATTGAAGCCCATCATCAGCCCTGACACACCTGCTGGACTGCTCTGCTCAGCAAAGCCCCTGTGCATTCCGAAGCCCCTGCCCTCTCATTCTGCCCTTCCAAAGCCTGCTTACTTTCAACCTTTGCCCCCGGCGATGGATCCGGCTTAACAGCCGCAAGAGCTGCCCGGTTTATTGTTTATGTCAATGCCCAATAAAGGAGCAACTCTTCACACTGTCCCCTTAAATATCAAAATCAAAATGCACCCCTTGATGTTTTTCATAAGCCAGTGCTAACACTTAACACGCTAATGTTAGTTAATTTCACAATTCTATGTTATTTAGCATAAAGACTATTACTTTTCTCTAGAGTGAGTCATTAATTCACACAATGTATTACAATATACTATAATTGTGTGTTTCTTTTCTTTTTTTGCTTTCCAGAGTGCACCCCACTAGATAGGGGTATTGGTTAAATGAACGAAATGCTAAATGATTGAGAATGTCTTTCTAATTAATTGGCAGCTTTCTAACAAGGTCTAAGAGCCATCTGTTGGACTAATGAGTGGAAGATGTGAGGTGAATGAAGTCTCATTTCATTCACTTCAACGGATCCCTACAAACAAGTTGTCATAAACTGCTGAACAGGTGTCTGATGCTGTTTATTATCCCACACACTCATTCTGCACATCTATTGTTTGTCTTCATAGAGGAGCACAATTGGTTTAATCCTCACCCATGACTTCATAATAGTCTATGTGTGGGTCCATGGGCCATTTGTTTTACTGCGGTTAACCCTCACTATTGTACATGTTGCACAAAAAATATACTGGGCAAGGTGAAATAGCTAACATTTGGGGTTTTATGTCCAATCAATAGCTACATATTTAAAATGCGTTTTTTTGTATAATTTATATAATAAGAGCCTGACCTTTAGTTATAGATTATCCAGTAATATTTTGAGAACGATTTTCATTAAGCAATAAGCTGGCCTTCCCACGCCTATAAAATGATAACAACATGTCATATTTTATTCCATTTTTACAATGCCTTCTTCATAAAGGCTTGTTTCATCAGGGCATGGACTCAATAAGACGCCCATCAGGATGGCTGGCCCATACTGACTTGAACGCCTCCCATACTTGGGCTTGGGTGGTAATGGCGCTCTAATCCAAATAGCTTGTTCCATTTCATCCTACAGATGTTCAGTCAAAATTGAGATCTGTTGACTGGCTAGGTCACCGCACTAAGCTGAATTAATTGTCATGGCCGTGGGACCATTTCTAGACATTCTTAGCCTTAAGGCATGAGTCATTATCCAGCTGAAAAAAATCCATTTGCAAATGGATCCACGGCTGTCATGAGAGGATGCACCTGATTGATGATGATGTTCGGATATCCTGTGGCATTCAAATGCTGCTCCATTTTTACCAAAGGACCCAATATTTACCATTAAAATTCACCCTCTAGCATCACACCAATACCACCAGCTGGGAGTGTTGACACACAGCAGGATGGATGTACGCAGTTTTCTAGTGTTCTTTATACCCTAGTGTTCTTTATACCCTAGTGTTCCCATCAGAATTCAGCAGCAGGAAACAGAATTCATCACAACAGGCACCTTTTTCCAGTCCTCTGCGATCCACCGCTATTCTTCCTTAGCCTCCTGAAACCTTTTTTTTTTTTTTTTTTTTGCTGACAGAAGGGTAACTCAGTGCTGTCATTGACTATAATTTCAAGGTGCTGTGAATTCTTTTGAGGCTCTTTTAGCACCAATGTTTCATCATTGTCAGTCTACCCACTGTAAACCATCGTGTAATCGGCTGAATTTATGCACTCGTTTTACTCATACAAAAATGTTGTGAGGGCAGAACGAAAAATAATTGGTTCAAAGAGATAACCAATCAGATTGAAGAGGAATGGGCTTGAGCCCACCTCCTCTACAATTTGAATGGTTATCTCTCTGAACCAATCATTTTCACCAAATAGACATTTGCAACCACTGACCTGCTACTAACCACTCAAGATACTTATGTCCATTGTTTCTTTTGAAAAACCCAATGGCATTGCATTTCCCACTCGCACTCTCATGTGCAATCCCAAAAGATTTTTACTCTCAACTTGTCATGAATGTAAGAAATTCTAGGCCATATAATCATATAATATAGCAAACATTTCCACGCTATACTGAACCTATTTAATGGATTTGAACCTGAATCTTAGGTGTAATGAACATTGCATTGCTGTCCGTTTTTTTTTTCTTATTTACATGTACTATCCATAATAGGATGTTTTCAATTGCAATTGTTTATTGCATAGAGTCAGAATTAAGCAGAATATTGTCCTGTTAATATTGGTTGTCAACACAATTTTATACAGAGGCTAAATATCATTTAGTATTATTTCCTGTATTGTGGCGTCTCAGAAAGAATATGAGGACGCCCTGCTGATTTTGCTCCAAACTGTATTAAGCAAACAGAAGGAACACAGGCGCAGATACAGATTGCTGAGGGAAAATCATACAGAATAGATTAATAACACACTAGCGGTCAAGGGCACAGGCTTCTGTTTTATAGAAATTGTACCGTTGAGAGAGGTGCTGTGACAACAAGAGAGAGAGCCAGATGACCAGAGCCAGATGACTACAGGAATAAGAGTCAATGAGCAGGTGAGCAGGACCACCAAGATCACTGCAGGTGCCTCCTACCCTGCTCATCACTTATTTCAAGAGCTTCCCATTAGAAAATGTTTTTGAGGAATCAAAACCAGTGGCACCATGAGGACTGCACCTATAACCCAGGGGTCTCCAACTCTGGTCTTGGACAGCTACTGTCCAGTAGGTTTCCTAGTCTACCAGTTAAATACCAGGTAAGATAGCAAGGCTATTGGATAGTAGCTCTCCAGGACTGGAGTTGGAGACCCTTGATCTAACCCCCAGGTTACTGGTTCAAATCCCAAGCTTGCCTGAGTAGCCATATTTCCATTAAACCCCTGGGCATGGAACTTAAAATGATTCAGGGGTGCTGGATGAACAGCTGACCCTGTACTCTAACCCCAAGCTTCGCTGTCTCCTCTACATATTCATGCCTTTAAAAGAGGGGATGGAATATGTGAAAACAAGCACATTACTATTCATTTACACAAATGAAGGTTCATTTTTACTGGAAATAAAGTTAATTTGAGTATTACTGCTTAGTTCAACACCTTGTGCAAAACTTTTTTCGCACAGACTATAATGTAAGTTGTTTGTATGTTTGCAATTCTGTAAAATGTAAATGTGCCTTATTTATATGTTCATGTGATGTGTCCCCATTGTTTCCAAACCTTTTTTCTGCCACGGCACACCTTCCATATGGTTCTAACCTCCATCTTTGTCAGGGCCTATCCTAGACAGCACAGGGCACAAGGCATGGTCACACCATGGACAGGATGTCAGTCCATCCCAAGGCATATACACATACTCTGTGGGCAAGTCAGAGACACCACTAAGCGTGACTGAGTGTGTTCGGACTGTGGCAGGAAGCCTCTGTGAAACAAGTAGATATGCAAACTCCACAGGCACAAAGCCGGGGAGAAATCTGAACCCCTGGGGGCATGAGGCAGCCCTGCTGTCCTTTGCGCCACCCTGACATGGTGTTCCCGTCCTTACTGTTAATGGCACTTTTGCACTTGTGGGTTGGTACCAAATGTACCAAAGTGAATCCTACTACTTGGCAAGTACTGGCCAATAAAAGACTCTGATTCTGATTTATTTAGTTCACCTTTCGTTCATTCTCAAGTGATCTGGTTAGTTTTGTCCCGGGAAACCTGCAGAGTATTGTTGATGACTGAAAATCAGCAGTTTTGGCGTTTAGTTAGCAAGTTTGTTTCTGGAAAGTTTGTTCTTTTATTCTCAGCCTAATCAGCTCCTTCATTTTTCCCATAAAATATCCCGATAAATAAATGGATAAAATTACAAGTCATTCTGTATAAAGGCTAAGTGACAATTATTCATAGGAGTTAGGGGAATGATAATAATGCAAAACAACTAAGATTAAGGTAATTAAAGTGTAAAAAATGATAAAATATGCATATTATTCATAAACTGAAACTGTTATAAAGTATTTGGCAGTTTGCTTTCCTTTTTATCATCTGCTACAAAATAATATCAAATGAGATTTTAAAAACTTTATTGGACATTTAGAAATTTTGTCTTTAAAACAATGTTTGAGGGGTATCTTGATCCACCCATAAGGAGCTGGATTAACACTAACAGAAGCCCTGATATCTCAGCTGCTTCTTCTCATGCTGACAGTGGTCTCTGCGCTTCTGGAACTATAAACCCCTTGTTCACAATCAGCCACCATCATTACAATGGAAAATCAGGAAAAGAATTCCTCATTGCTGACACAGTGTAGCATGTGCTAGTCTGGGACCTTCCCTGATTTGCTTATGAAAGCGTCCATCTTTGTCTGCATGTCTAGGGTCACATGGAAACCCGGAGCCCTTTCGGGGCAGCACAGGACACAAGGCTGGGGTTTACCTTTGGTGGGATGCCAGGCCATCACATAGCATACACACAAACACACATTATGGCCAGTTTAGAGATCCCAATCAATGTAACATTCCTTGGATTGTGGAAGATAACGAGAGAACCAGAGGAAAGTCACACAACACGGAATGAACATGCAAACGAACATTCAAACAAGTAAAGGCTGCATTCAAAACCCTAATGCTGATGGAGTGATGCAACAGTGTGACACACTGACCCCATTTGTAAAGCACTGTAATACTTGAAAATAAAAAAATATAGCAATTGGGGAATTACAGATGTCCTACTAGCATTTAATTTACCTGCAACAAGTTCCCAGTTTCCAGCAGAGTGCATTCATTATTAGCAGCCAATTAATGTCTTACAAATTATTCACTTTCCTGATATTCTCCAACTAACTAAGGCAGGCGTGAGCAACAGTTGAGTTCTGTTGATGCCAGGAAGGTTAGAGATCTGTAACTGTGAACAGAAATGCAGTGAGTGACAGAATAGATTTGCTTGTGTCTTATTCTACTGTCATTTGCCAGTCTATGGCTATTAATTAAGCAACATTCGACCAAATTAATCACTTACATCAAAAAGGTAATAATGAACATTCATAGCACTAAATCATGACAATAAAACGAAAGGTTTAATCATGTCAGAAATATAGTAATCAGTTTGAAATGCAGAATAATTAGCAATGATCTGAGCAGGATGAATTGTCTCCTGTTTAAACACTATGTTGATTTTTCATGGAACTGCACTGATTTTCCATGAACCTCACTGTTGCAGTGGAAATTTAACAGATTTAAGGGCTTAAGGGTTTTGACTCAGACGGTATATTCAAAGTTGAAGTTGACTAACAAAGCAAACATTTAGATTGGGTTGACATCACCTTTAGAAACCCTATATTCTCCTTGAATAATATAGGTAATTCAAGAACAACACAGAACCCTTTCTATGTGTTTGCCAGTGTGTTCAATAACCTTAAGTGAACAAGGATGTAACATCAGTTTGCTCTGTTTGCTACATGGAATGGCATCAGTAAGAATCTGACATGCCTCCCATTCTGCTGTGGTGACAAGAGACAGGTGATGTATAGGTGTAAGTGAATCTACAAAAGGACTATTATGGGCTGTTCTGCCCAACATACAGTACTGTGAAAATCTATTTGCTCCCCCATCTCATATTTGCATATTTTTGAATGCTATCAGATTTTCTCCTAAAACTGAATGTTCAACAAGAAGCCCACAGTAAGATACGTAACTTTTATTTTGAGAAAAGAAAGTATCTGAAATCAGAAGCAAGATTTAATTTTATCATTTTAATCAATACTACTTAGAATATACAAAACCACATTTGCTTTCCGGAGAACTCATTATACCAGTGTTCAAGTTGTTGCCATGTTTACATTCTCCTGGAATTTTGTTGTAGTTTACTGAGGTACCCAGTATACATTTTTTCATAAAAAAATGCAGAGATGGACATTTTAGGTGCAGAAAGTACAAATTCAGACCCAGATTTTGTTTCAACTCACCAGTTGAGCATAAAGAGTCACAGTCACAGAGTACTCAAATGGTTGGTAGAAACAAAATCTGGGTCTGAATTTGTACTTTCTGCACCTAAAATGTCCACCACTGATGATATGGGTAGATATACACATCCATAAAATGGTAAGTTGACACTAATGGTAAGTTAATGGTACCAGATCATTTTTACCACATATCTTTTTCAGCAACACCATCCCAAGCCACAAAAGTCTGTATTTTATACCACTCCTATTCACAGAATCCAAACCCTATAAATCAAGTACAGGATGTCTTGGAATAATTCCAGCATTTTCCATGTATATCTACATTTCTTTACTTACAACATTGTGGGTAAAACACAATGATGACTATCATTCTTTTGATGGCCTATAATTCACAATGCTCTGAAAGCAGTGTAGAGTATTGTGAAGCTATTCCTTCCTTGGAATCATTCCCCTGGGCTATTTTGCAGTTTCCCCTAAGATCGTAGTGGATCTTCCATGAAGAACTATTTACACTTTATTTCTCAACATATTCCAAGTTGTTTCACATTCAGAATGACTAAGTTATATAGATATAATTTGTCTTTAATGCCCAATAAAGTAATATTAAAACCTGAAGGTCAGTATTTCACAAATCTTTACTTTTGCAAGCTTCATAAATGCAACAAAACTCAAAGAAGTACTTACATTATCATTTATTATTTTTATGTGTTGGAAATGAACAAGGAATAATTTAAGATGCAATTTAAACTCAGTAAATGGACAAACGTGACTTTGCACTTTTTGTCCCAAAGGCCTTATGATTAGTTAAGGAACTTACAGAGTGGAGCCAAAATAATGCACAGGTACTGTAATATTCACGTAGGTGCTGAACACATGGTATAAATCCAAATACTGTTGCAGGAAGGATTTAAGTAAATCACAGTGCATGATTCTGCTGATTGTGCTTTGTAAATGTACTATATGCATGGATGGATTTGTTCTGCACTTTAGTTACAAGACAAACAATGCTGCTGAGCTTGCGCCCTTTTAGCATGACAAACCTCAAGGCCCCTGTGGTTTGTATGAGCATGGGCCAACATCGTGCAGGGATAAGCCTATCAGGATGTCTGCATTCCCAGAAGATGCCAGCCCAGCACAACAGAGGTGATTTGGCTTTATATTTGTGCTGCTCTTCGGCTTGCTGTGCCAGGATATCTGGGTCTCGTTAGCTTCCTGCCTGGGCCTGAATATCAGGGCACAGCTTCATGGTTAAGAAACAGGGCCACCTGAAGCCAATGATGACACTTTAGTCGACAGATTCTTGGGCCGTTAGCATTAAACCTAAAAGGTATAGAAAGTTAACAGACCAAATGTCAATATGGAGCATAAACGTCAACATATTTTAACAACAAAAGAACAACAGCAGCTAATACCAATCCTTTCTAGCGAGTCATTCTAATTTGTCAAATTGTTTCTTGTACCATAATAGATTGACTTTTAATTTCATTTTCCACTTTAGGTTGATCTGTTTGATCAATTTAACCTTATAAATGGCAGGAAATCACTAATGCTTCACTGATTAGGTAATTCTTTGCATAATTGTACAATGTAGTAGATGCTCTTGGATGATAATTTAAGCAATGCATAAGAAACTATGTAACAGGTAGAAAAATGCATGTTTATCATCACGTTGTTAATGAAGATTTTTTTATTATTATTATTTTACAGTTTAAGTGTACAGAATGCAGAAAATCGAAATATGTTACATTAGAATGGAGGGTCTTGCATTGCTATTCCATTAAAAAATGTAAATTTCAAAAATGACTCAGTAAAAGATGCACCCTTGAAGGCAGAGTGACAGTACAGAATAATGGCTGGTCTTGGGTCATTTCTCCCATTTCAGTGGTGTTTGGTCCCCAACCCCCAGCAGCCCCAACCATATGAGTCAATGAAATCCAGTAGAGCAGTGTGGACTCACTAAGTTAGTGACCCAGGACCAACTGGGTGAATTTCAGGGTCAGTAATATGAGATACATTTTTACTGCATGAGATGGAACCTAATCTACACCTATACCGATAAACCTACACCTATACCAATAAACCTACACTCGTAGTTCTACAGTCACAGTGCAGTGAGCTTTGCTCAAAACACTGTTACATTGAAAAATCAGCTGAAAATATTTAATTAGACACTGCTTAAATCTGTAAGGCACCACAGCACTCTAGTGGTGACAAGGGGAACTCATAAATTAAAATACCCTCTGAGCTACTCATTAAACCTGAGGATGCACTGATTCTCAGAAAGGATCCAGGACTGAATCTACATATGCAGCTCATTGTAATAAATAATGCTATTTAGGTGTGTATTGTATAAATTATCATTAGTGCTTCTGTTAAATATAATAAAGGAAACAGCGTTTTAAGTGCTAATTAAAAACTAATCCAAAAATCCAAACATTAGAATCAATTCAGTTTTATTGTGTTAAACAGTTTTAGAACTTTTAACAAATTGATTTCTCCAGTGGAATTCAATTTCTGGGCAATTTATTTGATATTGTGCTTATATTCAGGTACATCCCTGATGGGAAGATTGTATAATTTAGCATACTTACCCTGCTCTCTGCAGATATTTAAAAGAACCCGCTCGGTGCTTAGGGATTTCTGTTTCATTCAAAGGTTTTTGTCATTTTGAGAGAGTCTATTGATGCTGGTGCCCTTTAACACCTACAGCGACTCAGGTCACGGGAGGCTCCCAAACACTGTTATTTTCAGGTAATGTCTCAATTGTGAGTTGAACACCTAAGTATTTTCATTCCCTGCACAACTACTCCGAAAGCTTTCGTCCAATAGGAATTATACGTGTCATTGCCAAGCCGTTATCCAGCCCGGAATGGAAAAACCTCAGGGATGCTACAATCGATGACTCAACAATGTAATCTAGCAGACGAGTGACCCAGAGTAACTCCTATTAACCTCCACGCAGCTCGTCCTTGAGGATGAGCCGGAGGAGAGGGCCCACTGGAGCCCGAGAGGCGAGACAGAGGCACCTCTCTCCTGACACAGCCCCGCTGTCGACACTGGGGTCCGTGGGAGAGCAATTTGTCGCCCAGACCTCCACCAGGCAGAGGTCTCTACGTATTCAATAGTCAGGTTACACATCAATCCAAGCTTTATAAAGGCCAACATTAATCTGTTTGCAGCACTTATTTGTAGCTTTTATATTTTAATCAGTGGTAAAACAGGGTCGGGCTGTTGCTATTACTTCACTAATTGCTTCAATAACTCATTTTTTTCCTTTATTGCTGCACAAGTTCATTAAATCAGTGTCATTACTGACCAATAAAACTGATCTTTAGCCAGGTCCAGTATTTTATGACATAACTGTTTTAAATGAAATGGCAGCCAAAGCAATTTTTAATGCAAATAACCGGAGGGTTGTTCAACTGGAGGGCAATTACCAGTTTTGTAAGTCCTCTGCTGTAACAAACAGACTATTTGGAAATCATTTTTATGATTTGATGGAAAGAGCTGCTCATGTGATGAATCCAACTTAGTTTCATGTTCATCATCTCACTTTTTTTCATGAATGAGCTAATTATTTTAATCACTTGTGCTGTATGACTCAATTTATTAACAAATAAACAGGTAATTTGCTTTGAAAGACCCACAGCAGAAAGAGAAAACTTGTAAGGACTAGTAATTCCAAGGCTTTGTTTTATGACTGTAATATACTTTTCATGCTTTCACATTAGGTCTGTTATGGTGTAATATGTTATTTCCAGTGTATAAACGGTTTTGGTAAAACCTTTGGATAAAGTCACTGATGAAATGTGAAAGCCTCTCTAAAATCACTGACCTGAAATTGGCTGCGAAACACTAAATGCACTGAATGTAATCGCAAGTGCAAGCCCATTACAGATTTTGACTTTTTAGATGCACTCAGATATCTGAATCAAATAAATTCCCGTTTCCTTAATAACCCTTGAATACAGCGCAGCATTGATAATCATAATATTAATACATTCATGCATTTGTTAACCATGAAAAAGCAAAATAAAAACAGTGAATATGACTAGCTTGAGGACCCAGAAAACTCCTCAGAAGACTGTACATACATTGCTACAGTGAGAAAGGGCCACCAATCAACTGCCATTCTCTCACATTGCCATGGTGACAGATGTTTCTGTCAACAAGATAAGTAAGAGAAGCGCCACCACCTGTCAGTGTAATGAAGGGAGGCAGGGCTGGGAACGTGTAAACACTAACCTTCTTCACAGCCACTGGGCAATAAACGAGAGAGTTATAGTCCTGCCCTGGGACACTAGTGCATATGCAGGGTGTCCCGTAAAAGGCCTATTTGTGAAAAGACTCTCTTTCAGACAGTGGGTTTTTGGTTGTTAATGTTTGTTTTTTTTCACTGTTTTATGTTGTACATTTTCTTAAATGGACCTTTTCCCCCCATTATACATTTTGTTTCTTCAAGATTTTGGGTTTTCAAGCTCCGTTGGGTCTCAGCCCCAAGGAACAGCCACAGTGTGCTTTAGCCCATGATCACACTCCTCTCTATTTCCCATTAAATCCTTTCACAGGTAGCACATTTCACTAGGATGCTCCTGAACCCAAAGGCAATAGTGGTCTTCAGGGGTGATATTTCTCTGCCATGGTATCAAGTATCCCAGCAGGAAGATTCATCATCCTCTCACCTCTACAAAAGGTCTTCCTTAGGTGACATCATCAGAAATGCTTAGAGGTGGCTTGTCAGGATTCCCATGTTAAATCCAGGTTACATTATAAAGCACCTTGTCAAGGGAGCTTGTCAACCTGTCATCTTCTCCCCAACACAGGATTGTGAAAAGACTTTATCATCTCCATTGAAAACCCTCCTTGTGAACCTGTTGACCTTAAGGGGGCATCAGAGAACTTGGCATTTCTTCAACTATTGCATCAGCCATGTGAGTCACTGAAGTGCCGGCGCTTTTTGTCTATAAGGAATGCTGAGAGTTTTTAATAGGATAAGGTCACTCCCTGACCTTTTCCTGACTAAATCATTGTTGCCACTTCATCTTATTCTGCTTGTCATCAATTCTGTGTCCCACTTTGAATGGCAGATTGATAACAGATGTGCCTCATTACATTGTACATCATACACTGAGCTAGTGGTCAAGTCACTGGACAGAATACACAATGATGTAGGTATATATGATGTCAAACCTACTGGTAGTTGAACCACTGTGTGTGTTGTTCTTGGTGCTGTGTCTTTGGCTGAGGCATGTGTGACTGTCAGTTGGCTTCTTCAGTCTGTCATTTAGCTGTCATCATCCTCTGTTAGAGGTACAAAGATCAGGCTTCTTTAGAGTATGCAGCCCAATTCTAGGCTGTCAGTAAACGTGCGGTGAGGTTTTCTACTGATTGACACAACAATAAAGGTTTCATTAATTCGTGAAGCCATCTCCTGGTCTATAGAGGTTGATAAACTGTTATCTGCCACCTACAGAGAATTCTCTGGTTTCCTTCATTCTGATAACTGGCAATGAATTTTAGAGCATTTCCCGAGGAAACATCCATCCATGCAACTCGCAGCCACTTATCCAGTGCAGGGTCAAGGGAAGCCAGGAGTGTGTCCTTTGCAGGCACAGGGCAAATGGCAGGTAACACCCAGGACACATCACAGATTGCACATCACAGAGTGCACATCACAGATTGCACATCACAGAGTACACATCAGCATACATCACACATACAATGACACCACCAGCAATTTAGGGACACCATTCTATTTGCTAATCACAGGGAGAACATGCAAACTACACACACACACACACACACACACACACACACGCTCGCACACGCACACACACACAGGTTTGCAATTATATCTTTGTTGGGACTCTACATTGATTTTAATGGTGAAAACTCTTTTTTGATTGCATTCACAGATTTTTATTAAAAATACGTTTCTATGAAGATGAGTTATGGGGACTGAAAAAAATGCCCTCACAGTGTAAAAATAACATTTGGTTCCTACAATGTAACATATACATGACCAAAGAGCTAGTCACTCACTCATCATGGAAACAGGAAGTCTGTGATGGTATCTCCTCAGTGAAAGCAGGCAGGGACCAGGGCTAAGGTGCAGCACTCTACATTATAAGACTTCATTAAGAATTCACTTTGAGCCACAAAGCCAACCAGACTTATTACCGAATACCAAAACAATAACTGGAAACGCTAAATGTTAAACAAAACTGATAAGTGATAACTGACAGCAGAGGCTTTTCTTCTCATGCTTCCTTTGGATTTATGTCTAATCAAAATTGTTCGATTTTGTTCTGACTCCATAATTCAGGAGACTGAATACAAACATCCTCCAACAATCTCTGCATGTGTAAACACTGATCGGAATAATATTAAAAAAAATTTCAAACACCAATAACAAATGTTTTATATTTAAAAAGAAACTAAATGATGGATGAATAAGGAATACAGGCATAGTAATTAGTGACAGTAGTCAGTGAAATTGCCATTAAGGATCTACAAACAATGTACAAAAAACATTTAAATGTGTCAGGAATTCATGTTTTTTTCTTGATAACACATGACTAATATGTATGATTGATATGTAACATTTATTGCAAAGTTGCTACATCTTTAGATGTATACAGACATGCTGACCAGGCTGTTTAATATCAGTTAGATGAACCTTCATTACTAGCAAATACAAATTAACATTATAAAAGTGGACATTATAGGAACTTCCGTGTTCATTCTTAACATATCTATCCTTCAATCCATCCATCAAATATCTATCCTTTCATCTTGTAACCTCTGGCCAGGGTCATTCATGCAACTGTAAATGAAATCAGACTGCGATAAATAGATTAAATGTGTCTGTGTGTATCTGTGGTCCAGCCTTTTACAGCTTATTAAATAAGCCCAAGATGAAACAGATGGGTTTTGACTTGAAGGAAAGAAATGATGCCGTCCCCACTGAATGCACCTGTCAGGATGCCTACCGAATGGCCTGACGCAACTTGTTTCTATCATCTTAAGCCAGGTGCCCTCTGAGCAAGAAATGAACGCATTCAAAAACAAGACGGGGCAAGTCCTGATGAGTCTGGAACATTGGCAAGTGGCTGCGAGAAATTGGGTTAGCTAATAGTGACAGAGAAAAAGCAGTCTGGGGTAATGGCCCTCCTCATCCTGTCATATTGGTTCCTCCACATTCAATGGTGCTCCTATTTGCATCCACCTCATAGTTTAATGAGATTTTTTTTCCTATCAAGAATATTTTTGTTTGTTTCACTTCCGTGGAAAGAGATTGGGAAATGCTAATTCTGGGGAGAAAAGAGGACCTGTGTTTTTAGTATTCTAGCCTGTTTTCTTGTCTTATCGCCAAAGGATGATCCCTGGAGTGTTATTCTTACTGCTATCATATTAAGACTCATAATTGAGGTGACCTAGGACAACCCCGGGGCTCTCGTCTGGCTGTGACTGCAAACGATGCAGGCGCACAGAAAGAGGCCTTTTTCCAATAAGACATCCACTGCGTTGATCTGCTAATGTGGCATTCTCAGTGTCCTTGGAAAGTGGCATTCCATCCAGTAGGTGGTGTCTTTCACATTTATTAATTTTAGCTCTCACTGCAAAATTTTTTTTTTTTTTAAATTGTAAATTCTAAGCCGGTGTGGTACATAAATATGTAGATTCCCCAGAGTCCAATGCATAAGAACAAAATAAATAATACAATTAAACAATTTTCGCATAATTTGACATTACGCTACTGCACTTTATAATGTTCAGCCTCATATTGTCATGGAATAAATACATTCTAAAGGTAAGAATGGAGGCATGTAAAAATAAAAGCGTAATATTTCCTTACCCATGTACATTTGGTGGCACTGAAGTGAAAAGAGAAAAGCAAAGAGAAAAAGCAAAACTTTCAGCCCTAAAGTGTAGATCAGCATACAAAACAAAAACCTGTGGTCCTGAAGTGCAGATGCAACAAACAAACACAAAAACTTGCAGCCCTGGAGCCTGTTTCAGAAAGCAGGATTTAAGGTAGTCTGGGCTAAATGTAAGTGAACGAAGATTCACTGGGGTACCTTAAATCCGACAAGTTATCCGGCTAAGCAAGAAATTGTATGTTTTGAAAGAGGTCTCTGAAGTGCAAAACACACAAACAGAAAATGCAAAAAAGCATAAACCTGTTGTCCTGAGGTGCCGATGTAACAAACACAAGACTTGCAGGCCTAGGGAGTGTTCCATGAAGCAGGTTCTTGCTTAGCTGGGTAACTTGTTGGATTTAAGGAAGTCTGAGCTAAATGGATTTTGTCTTCGTTCACTTACATTTAGCTCAGACTACCTTAAATCTTACAAGTTATTAGGCGAAGCAAGAAAACACAAAAACAAAATCTTGCAGTTAGGGTGACCAGATGATCCATGTCAGGGAGGACACTCTGAGCTAGGACAGGAATTGTAAATTACCATTTCAATTAAA
>JAODJW010000094.1:23969865-23996465 GCA_026777045.1 Hyperopisus bebe
ACACATAAAATACGTGATTGTGCATGTTTAACTATTCAATATGGAAATACAATACAATACTGCGGGGTTTCCTTTGAAGGAATGCTGTGAAGTGCAGATGAAATGCTAAATGCGCCTTTTTTTCAGCAGATGAAATAATTCAGTGCAATAATATTTACATATTTAGTCAGCTGGTGTTCAGGTCAATGTGCCTTTTTTCTTTCTTCTGACAGAAGAGGAATTTGTACATGCAGCACCTGTGGAATGCTATGGAACTGCAGAATACTACTGAAACATCGTCTACCAACTTAAGTGTGATGTGCCAAGCATCCAAGATAGAGCATTAATGTTAAAAAAATCCAGATTTACATCCAGATGAGGTGAAGAGGCAAGGAGAAGTACATTTAAAGGAAGTGAAACTGCAAAGTAACACTGATGTCTGTCACGATGATATCTAAGAATGCGTTTCCATTATCCATGGGATAGGATGCAGGGAGCGAAAAGTGTGACCTTATCAAAGCCTCGTCAGGGTCACAGAGTCGTCTGATAAGGCGGGAGATCAGAAAGGGTGAGTGTGTGACTCATTCTTGCTTCCCACCTACCAGCTGATAAAAAGTCACCATCACAGTCTCTGATGACTGGTTGCCCAACTTAAGAAGTTTTGGAAGAGCTGAGGCTAAATTAAGACTCTTACATCATGAGTCAGCAAGAACTGGAATAGGTGACCTTTCAATAGCAAATTAGTACTTTTGCTCCGCTTTCCCCTAATAAGGATTAACGTTTCTATCTCATTTTTTTTTGGTAGTTTTGTTTTATGCAATACCTAAGGGGGTGGCTTGGTATTTTAGCAGATAGCACCTCCAGGAATGAGGGATCAAATACCATTGGTCTGGCTGTGAAGTTTGCATATTCTCCTTGAATCACATGGGTGTCTTCCAGATGTTGTTCTTCTGTTCTGCAGTTCAAGGACATTTAGTTAGACAAACTGATGTCTCAAAAAAAAAATAGCTGTCCATAGAGTATGACTGTATGTGTATGTGCTCAGTGATGGATTACACATCATATCCAGGATGTATGCCAACCTCGTATTGCCTGGGAGAGTCTCCAGCTGACCCTGAATGTGATATGTGAGGAGAAGATGGATGGATATAGCTCTTTATGTATCAAAAGATCAAACTATGCATTTAATGAGAAAACGCTTTATTTTCAGCACCTAAGTACAAAACAGGCACAAAGGACTCTTATTTACAGCAATAAATTATATTTTCAGTCAGAGTATGGAAAAATGTTTTGGAAAATATTTTTTCTTTATATATACACAAGAGTACAGCCATCAAACTAGAAAGTAAATAAAATCCAATAATTTAGATAAAAGTGAAAACAACTCTGAATAACTATAAAATGCTAATTAAACTGGATTACGATGCAAAGACCATAGTTTCTGTAAGATAGTTTACTGGTGTTTAAAGTTGTTTAATTGATGGCAGTCATACTGCAGTATGCATCACTACACCATCTGTGTACCTCACAGCGACAAAAAAGAAACAAAATGTCTATCCAGCGTATCTAAGATAACCAGACCATGTCAATCGTCAGATTCTTCAAAATTCTATGCAAACCATACTAGGACACATTAACATTTGTTAAGCACGTCTTTTTTAATTCTTTGTATATCAACGTGTCCAAAGTCTTTTTTAAGCAGCATACTTCTTGTCTCATTTTTAATTCATTCAGTGCAAATTATGCACCACACAAATTAACTGGGATTATGTGTTTGTGCGTGTTTGGCAAAGAGCTTGAATGGTGTTCAGAGCAAACACACAGAGTATAACTTAGAAACTGTTATATATCGAAAATATTGAATAATTTAACAGCGACTGCTATCAGGAAATAGACCATGATGTATAAAGACAGAATGTTCAGTTCTCATATACTGACAAACCGCTTTCAATCATGTTTGCTTATTCCAATACAAATGAAACATAGTACTACAGAGTAAAAACAAAACAAAATCATAAAATAAAAATACAGTACATATACTCAAGATCAGGGCAGAAAAGGAGATATATATTTGCCCCCTTGTTCAGCACCCACATTTATTTCTATTTTCTTTGCTTCACGGCAATAACCAATTTGAGCCCTAAAACAGAAAATGCCCATATTCTCTGTTAGCTCTCACTTGTGTGACCAATTAGCCCGTAATTCAGGGTGAGTACCTGTGGCCAATGGAGAACTAGGGGCAGACAAGCAGTTAACACAGGATGAAAAAAAAAGAATGAGCAGCCTTAAATAAATTTTATCCAGTTACTTTATACTATGTCTTGGAGACACGAGTTCGCCACTAGGTGTCAGTAAAGAAAAAGACACCATCATTCTGCTAATACAAATTCTGTTAAGACAAAACTATTTCTCTCTCTGCTTCCAATAGGAAAGAATTACAGTATTTTGTACTGATCATATGACCAATGAACCATTATGGACAATGAGTCACAAAAAGAAGAGTACAAAAAGAAAATGCAATTATGTTAAATGCTTTTGGTTTAGGGGGTAAGCTTAACACAGAATGTTGTTCACTTACAAGAAAATAAGTGCTGGAAAGACAAGAAAAAAACACCTTTTCTCTTCAAATAGCAGACTGACTATTCATAAGACTTGTAACAATAATTTGTCTATTGTTCAAAGGCTTCTAGCTGCTGGTGAGATTGCGGACAATTCCAAGATTAATTATTTCTAATTTTTGATAGAATCGGGGAATATATTAGATTCTGTTTCATACAAACACTCCAGTTTTAGTCAGGTACATTACTGCATTCATGAAGCTGTATAGTTCCTGTGGGACAAATGTACTTTTAACCCCAAGAATATGTCAAACATTAAAATCTGAAACTGGAACAGTGATTGCTATTTCATATATTATAGGATTAACTTAATATACAGCAAAATAGAGAATGATAATGACCGAATGATTCAAGGAAAATAACACGAAAAACAAAAATTACAAGAGCAAGGAGACCGATAGTAATGCATTAGGCTATACAGCAGCAAAATGGCCCGTTCTTTAATAGCATCTAACCAAGAAGGGAAGTGCAGTCGTCTCCACAGGGAAACGCTAATGCTGCGAGACTCCCATAATCCCCAAGTCTGACATCACTGGGCGGCAAGCAAGCTTGGGCAATGGACCCCACATATCACACTGCATCATCCACTATATCCACACTGGCAGGGGGCGACAGAGATTCTGTTTCGGTGTCAGTTCCCCCCCTCTTTACCCAAATGTTCATGTCTAAAAATGAAATGCAAAAAAACCATCAAGTGCTTTTGACTCACATCAGCAGTGATGCTTTCATGAGATTGAGCAGGAGGGGCGACATCAAAAGGGTGACATGTTCCCACATAAGAGACACGGCCTGTAATTACAGCCAGTTTTCATTCCGCGAAACTCAAAAAATTAGCTATTCATGCCTGTAATGTCTAACCCACAACTGAATATTTTATTTTTCTATAATGAAACCTCCCATATCCAATATGGATTACCTAACACAATACAATATTAACAGCTCAGGAGAAACATAACTACAAAAATCTATACTTATATATTATATATACACAAACACACTACATATATGTTATATAAATTAGCCATGTTCCTTCCTGCCATAACAGCTTGGATGTAGATTTCAGAGTTTACTCAGGTCCTACTTCTCCCTGAGGTACTCCCTCTGACTATGTACGCAAAAATACACTGTGCTTTGATTTAGTTCAATGTTCAATCACTTTTCACCACTGATTTTGGTTTAATAGTGACAAGAAAGTTTATATGTGGCTTGTATAATGAGTAAATGAATAAAAAGAGAAATACCAACTCTACTAGAACAGATGTAATATACCTGATATAAATAGACAGCTCAGGTATCATGCCTGTCTTTGAAGATCGGGTTATGTGCAATAGTTTCACATAATCTGCAATGTTCACTGGCATTTCTACGTGAGGTTTTAAATGTGATTTGGAATCAATCTAAATACCTATTCATATATATTTGACGAAAGGTGCATTATGAGGATGCCATTATGTTTACATTGCCATGGAATGTATAAAACTCACGATCTCGGACGTGACAGAGTATAAAGAATAAGAAATGTTTCAGGCATTACATGAAAAAACGATGCTGGTCTGTACCCATCCACTGCACCATCAGTTTCGATTCTTAGCCATTTCATGTTCTTTGCATAAATGTAACTGTCGTTGGACCAGTCGTCTGTGATCATAAAAACCCTCACAATCATTTGATGTGTCACTGAGACGTGCCACAAGACACCCTGCATATTTCATGTTTTCTTTGCATTACTTCAGGAACACAACCAAGGATGCAAAAAAAAAAAAAAATGTAACTACACTATAGACCAACTCTGCCTCTCTCGAAATCTTGACTCCAGGCCATATTTAAAACAGCTGTGTATATTCAGGGTATGCTTTGACCCACTGCTGCTGTAGATTTATAGCTCAGCTTGCGACGACACTTTAATCGGCATAGGCGATGCAGATTATATGAGGAAGAGGGAACAGATATAGTCTGAGAATGTCAGAATCCTCACCGGACCGTTTAAATGATATATGCATCTGACTGGCAGGAGGCGTGGAAAAGGGCCCCTCTCACAGACCTTCACTAAGAGGGGGTGGAGAAAGGGGCGGAGACAGGACTGTGATTGGTGGACTTGACGATGGTTATGACGCTGGTGGTGGCCACTTTGCTGGGCGAGAGCTGACTGCAGGTGACGGTCCGGGCGAAGCAATGCAGGGCCTCGTACTTGGAGCGCAGCGCATCCAGCTCCAGCCGCATGCTGGCGTTCTCGCGCGCCAGCTTGTCCACCTCGCGCTGCAGCTCCGCCTTCTGCCGCTCCAGCTCCTCCTTCTGCGTGACGCGCTTGATGCGGCAGCTGGCGGCATAGCCGCGGTTCTTCAGCGTGCGCCGCCGCTGCTTCAGCCGCACCACGTCCTCCTTGGTGAGGCCCCGCAGGTGCTGGTTCAGCTCCCGCACCGACATGGCCACCAGCTCGTCGTCGCTGAGGGCGGCCGCATTCTCCTCCGCCTCATTTTTCACCTGGAGGAGCGGGGGGGAGGGAATGGCAACACGCGAGTGGGCGTCAGCAAAGGCCCCTGGGTATGCCTGTATGGGGTTTCAAGATGGCTCTTGATACTGACAAGCCTGTGTTTACCTGTAAAGCTTTAAAATGCGTCGTCATACCCTGCGTGCATCCAGCTGTCCAGAATCCCTCAGAAATGCAACTGAAAAGACAGATCAAACAAAGTATTAAAAAAACTACCATATTACGTTGGGTAATGTTGGAAAAAGTGGAGGCATTTTATTTGGATTCCCCCAAAAATTCCAGTATGTTGCCATTCTGTCACATGGCCTGCATTACACTATTCGAGACTATTGCCTCAGTGCCGTTCAATTACTCCAGAAGGCCTGCCTTCAAACTATTTTTAACATGAGATTGCAGATAAAAGAAATAAACCATGTGCAAGTGATATGGGAGAACAAGCAACCGCTGACCATGTTTACAGCCAACTGTCTTATATTGGATCCGCTGAGCTGCTGAGAAGAAAGTCTGCTGCAACTATAACAAACAATGGTAGCGGTTTTCAAAAATAGAATAGGATTGGTGGCCCTGTTCCATATTTACGGAAGTCGGTTCCTAGAAGAATCATTGGCTTCTGAAGCCTATGCCTTTGGGACCGGCCGCGCTGTGAAGCCCCGGCACGGGGTCTCAGGAAGGAAAGGCTCCCGTCCGCAATGGCCTGCAGATGCCACCGTCCACACTAGACCATCACGGAGCTGTTATTGTCCCTTGCCTGTTGTCATGGAAATATCCAGCAGAGAGAATCAGCCCCCCCACGCCCCCCAACCGCCACCAAGCAACATCAAATCAGTGCCGGAAAATTGGTCACATGGGTGAGCAAAAAGTAAACAGGCTCATTCACAACATGGCCACACACGTGGTAGGCATTAGCGCCCTTCAGTTGAAAGAACCGAGGCGATCCGAAAGGCACATCACAAACAGGACGGGCAGCCCGCTCGACACGAAAGCGCACAAGCCACATAAAATGAACGGAAGAAAGAAAATACACAAATGCTCGCTTTCACATGACGCGACAACAAACACATGTATACTCTTTCCAGCATGCTAACGTTCCGGTTTGGCCAGATTGTTATGTTCTTCATCTGTGTTCACATACTTCTGCACAACTTGCAAATGGAAAAAAAGACCCCACCAAAAGTGGACATTTCACGGAAAACAATTTTTGGAGTGAAGTCCGGTTGTTGTAACACACAAACAAGTGAAAACTTATAAAAGAACTGCATGTTTCCGACAACTCACGCTTTTAAGAACAAGAGCAAAATCTGCATGACGTTGACAGTCTGCATTGCATTTCTGTGAGACAATGCTCTTTATCAGATTTAGGCCTCGACTCTGCCAGCGAGATCCTATTACCCAGCACGCTATGCAAGAGCACCTCACGTTTCTTTATTTAACTTTCCTGGTTATATTTAACCTGACAGACTGACAAGCTTTGCAAACTCGACCCTTTGTCTACAGCAGAAAATAAAATAATAATAATAATAACAACAATAACACCACCACCACCACGCTAAGTGGGGGATTCCTCTTAGCATTTTTTGAACACAAAGTTGTTTTTTTTTTGTTTTTTTTTTTTTATTTCTTTGACTACAGACAAAAGGACAAGACAAAAGGTATCTGCCACATAAGCAGTGTGGCCGGTATCCGACGCCATCTTGGCTCTGGCTGGATTTCTCAGGAATGCACATCTCACTGTCCCCAAGCTGAGGGTGGGGTGTTTCCCCATCAGACACACTGGTTACCATCGGACACCTTCTGCTGCCAGTCGGTACAGTAGATCTAAAAATTATATATTTTTTTTTAATCGTCCACACATAAGGTGATTTTGTCATTACAGGAAATATGACATACAGATTCATTACAAGCACAAAGTCAATGGTAGAGTCAGCCCTTCTGGTCTTAACAGGCGTCATCTCTCTTTAGGGGTATTTAGAAACAAACAAGGAAATGCGCTTGCTTTGCTGAGAGAGGGGAAGGAAAAAAGCAGGAAGATCCATGATTCTTTTCTAGTTCTGGTTTAATCGGCAAAATAACCAGTGCACACTGCGAGCAAATGGGAAGAGGCCTTGACAGCACCTCGCCGGGGGGGGGGGGGCGCCATGTCAGGGGCAGCCAGTGGGCTTCTTTCTTCACAAATAACATTCCGTAGCACAAACTTGAATAACACTTTCAGAGTCTCCGTTTAAAAGGACAGAATTGCTTCATAATATATTTCACAGATATGCAAACATATGTGTATAGCCCCTACAGTATATACTTATTACTACATTTAACAATGCTTGACACGTTAGACTTAATTGCAACTATAAAAGAAATTAATACGTGAAGATCAGGTCAACCACAGAGAAAAATGTGTCTTCCTGGTTTGGGAATTATTTACTTGAAATGAAAGTAGTACGTTAATCCTTGTCATGTTTATAGGTAAACATTCATGAAAACCATATTCCAGTATGTTCAACCACTATTCCAGTTCTTCTAAAACACTATGAGGCTTCTTCTAAAACAATTAATATGTAAGCCTATCTGTCAGGTAAAAGTCGTGACTGTATACACCATATCTGTGTAGACAAGAGACACTGGCAAAAATATTGGAGGGATAGCAGTGTTCAGCTCATCACGTGGTATCAATAGTTGGCCAAATTATGCAAGTCATGCAAATCTGAACAGAGATCAGACAAACTGTAACATGCTTAAGAGGCAAAGACCTCTGAAGCTGTCAGTGTGATTTACAGTGTGAACCGGAGGCCTTCTAACATTTAGCCAAATTCCAAGCCTAACTGAAATCCAAAGAATGTATTACACTGCAAAATGGGGGAGATGGAAAACATTCACCCATTAGATTACCATAACAAACTTTGCATCTTGGAAACCACTGGGCCATCGGGGATCTCTGATACACAATGCTCCTGACGCCAAAATAAGAGGCGTGCAAAGTCAGCCTGAGAACGGGACAGCCTCCTGCCCACACGCGGCAAACCGCACGGCTGCAGAGCCCAGCGCTGTGACATAGCGTTCCTGTGAGTCAGCCGCTCCTAACCTTCACTGGGAAGCTGCAGAGGGAGAAACAGCCCATGATCAAATGTGTCTGTCGCCCATCCTCACTCACCACCGCCTGTGGGCTTCCATACACGATTTACAGACAGACTGTAAACCCTGAGAAACTGCAGGAATTCATCTTCAAATAAAAAGACAAGAGATGTAAACATCTAGCAGGAATTAAAGAACTGTAAATTTCAACAGAACGATGTTTACAATTGGGATTCTGGTTAGACCTATTTCTTTTTAACCTGTTTATGCATTTTAAAATGTCAAAAGCTATAACCTCAATGCAAAACTATTGTCTATTTACTACAGTTCAGAAATTTTAACATTGAGCCAGTAATCAAAAAATGAGCAACGAAAATCTCGTTTTATTTTTACTACTATCAAAACAAATATTAAAATTGCTGAGAAAACTTTCATGGGAAAGTTGGCTGTCCACATGCGTGGTTTGAGTTTAGAAGGTGAATTCTCATCTTGCCACACAGATTGCAACTCCAGACTTCTCCTCAAAAATACATGCAGTTCATCTCACATCAACAGTGAACCTGCCTAGTTGGTTAACTACCAATTTCAACAGCCAGCTTTGTGTACAAAAATACATTTCTGGCAAAATGATACTTCTGAGCAGTGACTACGACACAACAAATAAAACATTCAAAACGAGCACAAATTCCCAAAGCTTGTTTCTTTAGACATCCAAACAGTTTAATTACAATGAACAAAGTTACTGAAACAGCCAGTTTTACGTAGAATGTGTACAGAGGCTTACCTCACCGCACTGAATCAGAAACCTGCTTGACGGCCCCTGCTTTTTCCCCATCTCTTTTCGTTCAGCTCAAACACTCCACTCAGCAGAGATCACAGGAACAGCGTGCTGGTCTCGCCACAGCTGCTAATTTCCGTTTTGTGAATGCCTAAACTTTTTTTCTAATCACCGTGTGGCTTTCACGTCCTTACAGGGAGGGAGAGAAGCCTTTTTTTCCACTGTTTACAGCTCTGCTTGCACAGCAGCGCAGCACATTTGATGAAATATTATGTAAAGAGAAAGCATAGCATTGCTATGAGTCACGCTGTTTACTGCAAGGAGCGGGACCAGAGACAGGGGATCACACCCTCTTAGCTAACGTATCCTGGAGGGTCCTGTTATTCAGCTGGACGGAAGGAAAGGTCCAGCGAGCTGTGGGAAATTACTTGGCATGGCTACAGGAACTTTGCGACCGGGAGGACAGGAATACCTCTTCTTTCCAATTGGAATTCAAAATATGTCAAGAACGGGGGGAGGGGGATTCCAAAGTTTTCTATACGATAAGGGAAGAGGGCAGACCTGAGAGCAATAATCAGCAATAGCACCATTTTGAAATATATATTGCGGCATTTCCTTCTCTAAAGCGAATGCACATGTTTGTAAACCACAGCGTCATGGATTTGGCTTCATGCTACACAGCCAGTAAGTGATGAGTGCAGCAGTATGATCCAGGGGAAACACTGACGGCAAACAAGCAACTATTTTTGGATCAAGTTTTAATACCAAAGCAACAACTAAGAACTAAGGCTATATTCACAGAAAACAATTTTAAAAATAAGGCAATTAAAACAATTTCAAAATTCCGAATAAGTTGTTTCAGATTGGCTTTAATACAAATTCAATAACTACCTCAGATTTGACTTCAAAAGATTACATCCTTTAAGGCATTCACTGAACGCTAGCCAGATGGAATTACAAGAACGCAAACAAGTAACGCATTCATACACATTATATATAATCTCTATAAACAGCTTCAGATTTATTTGATTACGTTTTTACTAAGATCACCATAAAAAATAAAAAAACTCGACTTCCATTTCAATATGATAATTATTTCAGATGTGATAAACCGTTTAACACGTGCAAGACTATTTATTATGGAATAAGACAATGAAGAAATAGAAGTGACAAATAGGCTCATACTACAATAAGACAGAAAATTTTAGTTTTTTAACCTTAGGAGTCTCCCCAGACGTTATTCCTAGCAATTCTTCTGCTCTTCATGGGAATTGCTAGAAGTGACAAAAATACCGCTCTGGATGTTTTTTTTCCCTCGAAAAATTGAGAAGGTTTTGTGCAACACATTTGGAGCGTGTAACTGCAGGAAAGCTTGCTCATTTTTGGCACATATCCAAGAAGTGCGGAGCAAAGCGGAAAATAAGAGCTTCCGTGAGATACCAGTTTACCAAAACGGCCACTGTGCTGTGCGAAGCACGCGTCCAGCACCAACGAGCGCGTGACAAAGTGGGCTGTGCGCGCGTGGATTTTCATGAGGCAAGGACATGGGACACCGTGCGGGAACCCAGCTGAGGGGACACGCGGATCCCATGCTGTCAAACCAAAGCGGTGAACGACCGCCGAAAAAGAACCAGGTCACCAATCCCTCGCCTAACAACGTTTGATTCCTTTACTAACAATAAAACGTTAAGTTAATTTCCCTTTTAAAGTACCAATAAAAAGCAATCCCAAACCTTTAACCCCACGACTTGTAAGGGGTGCGCAGTCACCGGGAAGATTAGATGTACATCGCAATGTAGAAAATTTATGCATGGAATTAAGGTCATTTTGTACTACATAAATAATTGGCAAAATTATTTATTTCTACCGGTTTGTGGGCAAAAATAGTTTCTTGTTGCACCAGTTGCATGACTTACATTTTCCTGCAATGCTAAAACGCAAAGTTGGGAATGAGACACCACGACAGTTTATTCAAGGTTAATGCTCAAGAACCTAAAGCTTTCACTTATGAACATGACTCTCATGCAACTACCCTAAAATCTTCTGTTCACCACGCCATTAATGTTTCTGACACAATCCATACGCTTTCCCGCTGGACGCTGACTATAAACATTATTTAAACCGTGCCATGTTAAGTTCTTTCCCGTAGTTCCATTTATTCCTCTAACAAATTGAAAGACAATTGTGAAATTTGCCAAAGTGGAAATGAATCACAATACCCATCCATGACTCACCTTTCCTAAATAACAGGGTGTGGTTCCTCAGTGGTAAAAGAAGTCCAAAATATTTTGATTGGAAAACTGAAAGATTCCTTAAATTCATAAATTATAACATAGTATTTGTTAAATATACACAGTCCTTCGACAGTGTTGATATTACATATTCAGCAATATACAGATTTTACAATAATTCGTGTATTGTCATTTACCGACCTGAAATTAGGAGATTGGAACAGACCGTAAGAATCGCATTACATACGTATAGGGGACCGACCAAATATGACCTATTTTTACACCGACGAAATCACGACAACAAATGTTATAGAAGATCATGGTAGCAAGTCTGAATTGCAATGATAATTATAGGCTCACTCACAATTGCGATTTTCCAATGTAGCCTAAAACAGTTCTTTAATGCATTTAGTATAAAGAAAACTAATCGTGTAATCGCTCGAAAATCCTCAAATCAAATGATCTTGAGAATAAGTCAGTACCGTACGCTGCTTTCTACGTATTCTTTTCCGTTTTTAAGTTCAAATCTAACATAACGAATCAAAGCAGGTGAATAACAATGCTAAACTGCTAAAATGCGTTAAAGTGTCTTTCCATAAATTTTCTTTTTCAAGCAGTTTCTTTTTCCCCTTCAGGGAGTTTATTACCACGCCTCCCTTTTCAGGGACCCCTCAAATGTTCAAACGGCAAACGGAAGCCTTTCAATTTACTTAAAACGCACTTCTGTAACTTGATAGTAAGTGACCTACCACCCAAGACACCTACTCCGGTTATCTTTAAAAGTATCCAAACTATCACCAAAAACTTGCAAAAAAAGTGAATCATGCATTTCCTAAAGTAACTCCGCGGCTGACGCTGAGATTTCACTTTACTGCGAACACGTGTTCCCGACTTTCCTCCAGTATTTCTGTAATTAAAATACAACAAGCGGATCCTAAAATCATCTTTCACCCTACTTCATTTCTCATATAAAGCTGAATAAATTACCTTAACCCATCATTTGTTACGGATAATCCCACATCGCTAGTTTCAGAAATACTTGTCGTCATAATGTAAACACCAGCTACTAAAAGAGGAATTTCGACAGATATTTTTAGAGGAGAAAAAAATACGTTACCTTGTAATTCGCTTGTTTTACGAAATTAATAGGCCTTGCAATATAACTAGTTATACGGTGCTGTTTGGTTCAACCCAGAGAGATCTTGCTGCAATCGAAGTGAAATCTAGCTCTAATCCAAAATAACTACAAAACAACAATGTATCGACATTCCACTCTATGCTTCCGCAAGCACTCACGTCACCCGCTCCTCGTGACCGCCCCTTCCATTCATGAAAATAACTTTGTACTGACGTCATTCCGGCGGGAAACTAGTGGAAGCCAGAAATAGCAAGATCTCCGAAGACACAGACGTTTAATACTACATCATATCAAAAAAAAGATACTTGGGATAATAAGACTGATTGGTTGTCGTGCCAACGACTCCAGTTACGGTTGTCAACGGCGCAGCTTTTCCGTTACGCCGTTAAGACAAACGATTAAGACGAATGATTATTTGAAATGAGCGAACAAATTAGCCAAAACACCGTGTTAATATTGCTAAGACAGACACATTTCCACAAGTGTTGGGGAAGTTACAAAAGCAATTGTACCTGAACTTTCCACCTCTGTCTGTAATGGATTGCTTTTGTGAGTAACTTCCTAAACCCTGAACACAGTACATGTTGTTTGGCATAATTTGGACATAGTGAATTGTATTAATAAAAAACTAAGAAATATAATCTGTATAGAAATTGGTTATTTATCAGAAAATGCACTAGGGCAGGGCTTAAATCTGGTCTCAGTTCCAAATCCAGGACGTGTTTCCAGTTCTTCCAGATAGTTAGTGGCTGACAGGTAGAGGAAAGCTGGCAAATCAGCAGTGCTCGGACCTTGGGGACTATGATTTGAATAGCCCTGCACTGGGCACTATTCTGTAAATATATTGCAATTATTTGAGAACACCTTAGGCCTACTAAAATTTCTGCCAGAAGATGTAAATTGTAACAGAGTATGCCAATAAAATACAATGCCTGAAACAAATCTACTAAAGCCGCTAATGTCAGGTTTCAGAATTCTCTGTTAGAAGCATAAATGAAACTATGGGAAACAAAGTAACATGGTACAATTCATATAACGTTTACAAGCAACGTCCAGTAGGAAAGTCAGGGTTTGTGTGATTCCAGTCACACTCCAGTGCTTGAAGTGGGGAGAAACAGATAGGTGCCGGTACTCTCCTTGGTATTCAGTACCAGGTGCCGGTACTCCCCTTGGTATTCAGTACCAGCAGATATTGAGAGGTGCGACTATTTCGAAGAGAAAAACAAAGTAGTGCTGGTACTGTGTACTGGTGAGTATTGGCCCACTTCAAGTACTGACTTCACGCATGATTTTCTGTTTAAATCAGAATCAGGACTATCGCCATGTTTGGGATGTATCTTGTAGATAGAAGTGATATTTTTTTAACTGTGTAATACAGCAGTGATATCATGAATATCTCTTACAAAGATAGTTTGAAGAAAATACAAAACGTTAGCAAAGTCAGGTAATTAGTGACAAGCTTTTGACTCCTTTCACTGTATTGGTCAGTCATACAGTAGTCTTGTTTCTCACTTACCTGGAGACTTAGAGAAGCCGTGTATGTCCACACAACAGTGATTTTTTTGTAAACCACTGACTCAGAGGTTGATGTGAGTCCAGCATTTAGTGAAAATGTGCCTAATTTCAGCTGCATCATTGTTCTGCTGCTAGATAGACAGACAGACAGACTTTATTGCTATTTGCACAGGTACAGTACAGGGTAGTACAAGTACATCGGGGTTAGCCTTCAAAATAGAGGTGATACATAAGCAGTTAAAAAGAGCACTACAATTAATGATAATAAACTAGAAAAAGAAAAGACACCCTGAGTTATTGCACATTGCACCCTGGATTATTGAACATGACACTCTGGAATATTATACTTATGTACACACATATTTTAGCGCCTCTCTGTGTAACAGAGACCTGGAGGATCACTGGGTGGAGGTAGTAAAGTTTGATGAGTCCAGACCCTGATGTATGCGAGTATAATGTAAAATGTTAATGTTATGAGATTGAGGGTATGATATCTTCTACTTCTTCTTCTTTATAATCCTTTTAATGTCCTGGCCAAGCAGTCTGACCGTGGCTGGGAAAAATACTTGTGGAACTGTGCCTTTTGTGTAGTGATACTCACTGTCTGGTAACGTCTGAAGTTGTATCTAGATTCCTTGCATCTGAGCAGGGGACGAGCTGGGTGGTGGTGATCTCTAAGGATGCATTGTGCCTTCTTCCTGCAGCACTGTGTGTATCCGTAAGGGATTATGGCTGGAAAATAACAAAATTCAAGCATTGGCATGAACCAAAGTATCCAATTCTGCACTTGACAACTGTGGTCTTAAAAGTTGACTGACCTAAGGATCGCCAGGAAGAAGAGTCCTGACCTGAGAGATGGGATCACAGAAGCTGTGGTTTTAGGTCAGCACTTATGGAAGAAGTACGTCCTGAACATATACTGGACCCCCATGACCCTGCGTGCACTGTCAGGAACAAAAAAAAACAAATTGAACCTTTGATGGTACAATTACTTGTCACTGGGGTTGTACCCTGAAGGGTCTGCAAATTGTACCCTAGCTGTGGGTACGTTTACCTTTTAATCTAATTTAAGGTACAGAAATGGACTCTGAGGGACATTTTGGCACCATTGGGGGTATGTTAATGTTGCTTGTACCTTGGGGAACAAAACTGTACCAGGGCTGTACTCTTTTATGTGTCAGGCCTAGAGAAAATGAACGAATGAATGAATCAATCAATCAATCAATAAATCAATTACACGTACAAAAGAATTTTTTGTTATTATGCGGCATTCCATTTGAATTGGGAAGTCAGAATTTCCAAGTTGCCAGTCAGAAATTTCAACTGGAATGCCCCCTGAAGTCGGAATTCTGGCTCAGAAAGTCGGAGGAACCCCTCTAACACTGAACTCAGAATTCAAGATGAACAGAAGTGAAAGTTGTAGTTTTATACTGTTTAATAGCACTTATGTCTTATCTGTGTCTCATTAAATTGGTCATACACACAGTACTGTCCAACCACTATCTGTGGACATGTTGCTACGGTGTCAGTATGAACCAGATACCACATAATGCATTATCAACTGGTATTGCTAACAATGGCTAACAGTTAACCAGGCTAGAACTGGGGCCTGTTTCAGAAAGCAGGATTTCTTGCTGAGCTAGATAACTTGTCTAATTTAAGGTAGTCTAGGCTAAATGTAAGTGAACAAAGATAAAGGCCATTTAAACTGGGGCACCTTAAATGCAAAAGGTTATCCGGCTAAGCAAGAAAGCCTGCTTTTTGAAACAGGTCCCTGGTATTGTTGAGTGGCTTTCTGATTTCACAGTTAACAGTTCACACATTTAACTCATGTGTGACGTCATTTAATTTTTGTTTGTCTCAACCCCTCTGAAAAATAATTATGTATACATGTAGTACTAACTAGGGGGGTCGGGGTACCACAAGAGCAGGGTACCACCTCCCCCATATTTCATCACCCCCTTCTTAAGACCATTCTTAGGAAGTTTTATGCATACCAGCCCTGGTCTTTATTTTAATAATAAAACCAACAATTCCAATATTATTACATTGTATAATGAGAGGCAGACCAGGCAGATCAAGGCATTACAGCGGCAGAAACAAAACGAAACACTCTAAACAAGAGCGCACTTTTCATTTCTAGCTCTTAAAAGGACCAAATACCCACACTGCATTTATAACATATAACATAAAACAGTATATACATGACACTGTGATACGACGCAATAAAAACATAACAGACGCACAGCTGTTGACATTTTTACGCGGTAGGCGCTGGTTCAGCATTCCCGACGGGTTCCCCCAGCGCTATAATACGTTAAATAAGGAGAAAATAACGGAACACACACTACCGCACAACTTACAGTAATTTATGATTAACGAGCAGAAAATGAGACAGACATTATACATATAACCAAACACGTGTAAGTCCATCAATCAGTATCCATATTAACATATAGTTTTTTTCTAGGTGTTTTATGTTGCCTATACAAATGTTTAGTGTGTATACTATCATCTGCTAAAATATATGAAAACTTCATTAGAAGTCAACATGTTCAAACTCAGTCATTATAGTTAAATGACATTAGATCGCCATTAAACCCTTTTTCCTGTAGGCCTACAATAGGACCTTGCGCAGATTAAAGTCTTATCTACTTATTCTAGCGGCTCTATGTTTACTTTAATGGCATGCCGGTGTGAAAATAAGTAGATGAACAAAAGCGATGCAACGCATTTGATGACGTAATTCATTTTTCGTTGGCGTATAGCAAAACTCTTTTTGGCCGTCCGGCTGTCCGTCGTTGCGGCAGGGGTTATTTTGACTGCCAATAATCCTTCATTCGTTTATGTTTAACCAAACTTAAACTGTCTTAGCATTTCTTATGGTTTATTGTAAGCGGAGTTAAATGAGAACAGGAGCTACTCAGTTAGACATACTCTGGCGGTGAGTTTCTGTGTAGTTTTGAGTTCGCCATGCATAGCATTTTGCTTAATTACTTCATGTAGTTGTCGGTTTTGCTAAGTAAGAATAGCTTTGTTAGCGATGTCCTGTGTGTGCTATATTAATACATAAGGCAGATGATGTGATCGTAGAAAGATTCAGTTGTAAATAACCTTAGAGGATGGATAAAAATTAGAGATCATAAAGACGGGAGCTGACATTTCACTACATGACATGCTCTGCTGTACGTGAGAAACAGCATTGAAGGACATTACGGGGCAGTTAAATTTCTTTACCAGATGCCTTATGTTGGAAGCTAAGAAAAGTCACATGCCTAACTTCGGGAAAAGGTCAGCAGTTATAATCCCAGTGTAAAAAATAACAGCACGAATTCTCTTGCTTTATGGCTGTAGCTGCAGCAATACTGCACGTCGCGTTATACAAGATATCGGAATGCTTATGTAGCAGCACCCCGACAAAATAGCTACTTAATGCATGTATACTAAAGCAACATATGTTCCGTATATACCTATACTTGACATTTGGGAAGAATGTCGTTTCTAAGAGGAAAGCCAGAGCGTAGTTCCCCTTTTTAAATTACAAGGATAACGTGAATTACTCGTTTGTAAGATCCTTCAGAAATATTTTGGAGAACCATTGTGTTTCATTCTGGTTTTAATGCATCCAGCTTTTGCATTTGTTTAGCTGCCTAGGATTCATAACAGCAAGATGGTATCCTACAAACTCCTAACTCCAGAGGATGTGTACTTTTCTGGCTCTGCTTCTGCTGAGGAGCCACCGGAGGAGCGGGTGGAAGACAACCCCCCCGAAAGCCCCCTGCTGGAGAAGCAGTCTGTATGCTCAAGCTCATCGGGATTCATGGCCCTTGGAGCTCTGCTCTTGGTGGTCTGTGGTGTCTGGTTAATCGGCACCATTTTTTGGCTGCACAACCCGAGCAATCAGTTTCCCCACAGACCGCCGCCTCCTGCTTCAGCTTCAGCTTCACGAGCTCCAGATAGGGTGGCCAATTCTCCGCAGTCCTGCAGCGCCATCCCTGAGAACTGGCGCTTTGACTGCTACCCAGAGAGAATCGTCGTAACACAGGACCTCTGTGAGGCTAGGAATTGCTGCTTCATCCAGGTATCTCCAGAGAATCCTCTGTCCAAGAACGGCATCCCCTGGTGTTTCTACTCCCCAGACTTCCCTACGTACTCAGTGGCCACGCTGAATGAGACTCACCTTGGCTACACAGCACAGCTGAAGAAGGCAGAGAAGACCTATTACCCCATGGACATTGAGACCGTCCAGCTAGATGTCATGTTTGAGACTGACTCCCGCCTCCATGTGAAAGTAAGATCCTACCAGTATCTGCCTACACCTACTACTACTCCAATCAACCATATTTGTGATGCAACTCAAGGATGTCTTTGGTGTTAATGTTTCCCAAGCTTGAATGCTGCCGTTGCACAGTTGACTTTATCATTTGTTTGTGTCTCTTGTTTATCTAAGATTACGGATCCTGCCTCCCACCGCTTTGAAGTCCCCATCTCTGTACCTAACGCCACGAAAAAAGCATCCAGTCCTCTTTACACTGTGGAGTTCTCCAAGAATCCCTTTGGCTTGAAAGTGAAAAGGACGACAACTGGAACTGTGCTGTAAGGATTGCTATTTTTTATGCTACTTCTACATTTTCCAGTGTTTTTTTTTTTGTCCTATGAATTTTTCATGACCTTTCATTTTTCTGCATTTTTAACAGAATTGATACCAGCGTGGCTCCTCTGTTCTATGCAGACCAGTTCTTACAAATAACTACTTCCCTGCCCTCACGTTTTGTTTATGGCCTGGGGGAGCATCGAGCTGCCTTTCTGCATGATGTCGAGTGGAACACGCTGACCATGTGGGCTCGAGATGCTGCACCGGTGGTAAATAGTGATGTCACTGTTTGGCCCTTGAGCAAGACCTTCTAAATCTCTGTTGCTCTGGGGATTAGCTGACTGACTGTGCTTCGTCAACTCCGTTACTTTGGAATAAAGCTTCTGTTAAATAAATCAGTCTAATGCAAAATGTGAATAGCTTGCATTGCATTAAATATAATGCATCTTTCTTTAGATAAAAAAAAAAGTAAGATGGTGTTATAGCTGGTGCTTTCAACAGGATTCCCCAGTTCCGGTCCTGTAAGACTCGTTTGCACCACAGTTTGCTGATTTCCCTACTCAGATGCACCTACTAAACCTGGTAATTTTCTGCAAACCCTGTAGGACCAGAACTGGGAAACCCTGCTATACGATCATGACCTGTGCCCCCTAGCAAAAGAGAATCATATCGCTTAATTACATTTAGCTGCATTTTCCCTAGAATTGTGGTCTGTTTTTTTTAATGCTAGTCTTGTGGGACCCATGCAATTGTTGAACTTTTGTCTAACCCTGCAGAAACACAGCTTATTTCTTTACTAAAGGGCTATATGTTCAGGTTTTCCCAAGACTGAAATTATTACCAGCTGCCCCAAACAGACTGTTTTTGATCATGTTGTGTGAGAGCTGTTGCAGAAGTTAATGAAGCGGTAATGTTCTTCCTTTTGCCTAATGTTCTCCGAAAGGAAAAGACTAACTTGTATGGCGTTCATCCTTTCTACCTGGGCATGGAGCCAGGTGGTTTGGCTCACGGGGTTTTCCTGTTGAACAGCAACGCCATGGGTGAGTCATCATGTTAGCCGTGTGCTAATGGGTCTTATGGCTTGGGGATCGTATTGGGGTTATGCAGTCCTTTGCCCTATGGACAGCAAACGAAGCTAGAAAGGTTTGGCAAATGAAGAGCATTCATTTTCATCTGAAAGGGGCCGAAGGCTCTTGCATGATTTCTCCCCTGACCCCTTAATTTCACACCACATTGGTGGGACCTGGTTTTGATTTGCAGTTCAAATCGTAAAAGGGTATGTTACCAGCTGTGAATTGGAGAATTTTCCCCCTACATCAACTTACGCAGTTATATAACAGTGTTATTTTCTCTGGAAGTGCAGCTTCGTAGCAGTATGATGGAGAATTCTTGATTTATCACCAGTCTAAGAGCAAATGTCCAAACACCCTCCCCCAGATGTGGTGCTGCAGCCGGCTCCGGCCCTCACTTGGCGAACCGTTGGCGGTATCCTGGATTTGTACATCTTCCTGGGCCCAGATCCCAGCTCTGTAGTGCAGCAGTACTTGGAGGTTGTTGGTGAGTCTTCACGGAAGACCCAACAAAATGTGTCCCAGATCTTGAGCCAGCCTGAGTCACATTGTTAATTCCCTGTGCAGGCCTTCCTGCCATGCCGCCTTTCTGGGCATTAGGCTATCACCTGTGTCGCTGGGGATATAATTCCAGTGATAATACGTGGAACGCTGTGAAGACCATGAGGAAGTATGGGATACCTCAGGTACTTCTCGATTATGAGTAATTGCTGTTCTATTAATCTAATTTCTCATCTTGCCTCAAGTTTACTTAAGCATGAGTTTGTGTTTCAGGACGTACAGTGGAACGATATCGATTACATGGACAAGTCTCTGGATTTCACCACCGACCCTAAGAATTTTGCGACCCTACCAGATATGGTCAAAGACCTCCACAGTCATGGACAACGTTACGTCATGATCCTGGTAGGAATAAGTTTTAGATGTCTGTATGGTTTTTCATATTCTTACTGTCCATATTCAAACACTATTACATCTTTAAGCATTAACTTAGTTTTTTAGCATAGTTTAAACAAGCTATGCTTAAATGTCACCATGGCTTCCATTTCTCATGTAGGCAGATTTTTAATTTTCTTCAAAGCATGATTAGTGAATTTGAATTTGAATTAGAATTGGGTCACGGGCCTTTTCCTTCACAGTTTGCTGTGTTGGATCATTGTCTGGGTGTTGCAGGACCCGGGAATCAGCAGCACCCAGCCAGCCGGCTCTTACTGGCCTTATGACGAGGGCTTGAAGAGAGGCGTCTTCATCAATGACTCCAGTGGGCAAACCTTGATTGGAAAGGTGCTGTTTGGGAGTTGGTATTATCGCAAGTCATGGTGAAATGATCTTTGAAGTATTCTCAGAAGAGCTTTGGGGTTTTACCTCTGAGTGTTTCTTGTAGAAAACCCACACTCGCTTTTATGAACTATCTGAGGAAAAAAAATGACAGTATTTGATTTGGAATGAAATCTTGCATCTTGTGATTCGTGGTCTTATGATGCAAACCGTGCTTCCAACTTCTCTAAACTGTAGCCGTTGTGCAAAAGGGGCATTATGTTTTCTGCGTCCGTTTTTCTTTACTCAGAAATCGAGTTTGACACAAACATGTCTGGCTATTCACTCTGTTACCACCTAATTCATCAGTCTTTGGAAGGGTTACACTGAAACCACCAAGTAGCCATTAACCCAGCTGGTTAATTCCACCCAGTAGTCTCCAGCACCTCCTTGCCATGCTAGATCCTGTCAGTTTGACTTGTTCTGGCCTCATTTTCCTCTGACAGGCCATGTCGAATCAGGTGTCACTTGGTTTGCCGCTTTCTTGCTGTGTCTCAGGTGTGGCCCGGCTTGACTGCCTTCCCGGACTTCTCAAACCAGGAAACACATGAATGGTGGTTTGAGAACCTGCAGAGGTTTCAGGCCAAAGTGCCCTTTGATGGAGTGTGGATTGTAAGTCAACGTTGTTTTGTTTTTCTCTCCATTTGCTTTAGTTTTCTAAGCTATCGGAAAGAAATGTGTATTTTCTACACTTTCCGGCAGGATATGAATGAGCCTTCGAACTTCTTGGACGGATCGCTGAAGGGATGCCCATCCAATGAACTGGAAAACCCACCGTACTCACCTGGTGAGCTTAAGTAGACTGTAAGATCTTCTGGAAGAACTAGAGAGTATTAACCTTTTAGATGGTTACTGCAGAACTTTCTGAGCTTTTGACCTCAGCAGCTGAACCAAAAGCTTCACTTGGCACAACCCCCCCCCTTTCCTTTCTGTATTGTTTCCAGGCCCACCTTGGGACTGAGGCAACTTAATATTCCCGTACATTAAAAGCCAGCCTTGTCATTTTGTGTATATTTGGCCTTTTGAATGTAGACAGCAAAGGCAAGTCACTGTGAAAGCTGTCATCATCATTTGGCATTTTTAGGGGTTCTTGGTGGGACACTCAGAGCCAAAACGGTCTGTGCTTCTGCCCAGCAGAAAGCATCAGTTCATTATAACCTCCACAGCTTGTACGGTCTAATGGAGGCCAAAGCTTCCTCCAGGTCAGTATTTGTACTGCATTTACTGTGCTTGAAATCAATTTTTGTTTGTGTGCTGCTACATAAGTGTCTATTTGGCAACTAAAAACATGGTTCAGTAGCAAAATTGAGACTTCATTCTTGACTTCATACTGGCATATTTTTTGTCTTCTTAGTGCCTTGAAGAGGATTCTGGGAAAGCGGCCGTTCGTCATATCACGCTCGACTTTCCCCAGCCAGGGGCTCTACTCGGGACACTGGCTGGGAGATAACCAGAGTCGGTGGAAGGATTTACACACGTCCATCTGTGGTGAGCAGCCGTTACGCGTCCCACACCACGCCGGGGCTCGGCAGGACAGCTGATCACCTATAGAGGCTTCAGGAACTGAGATGCATGTGTTCCTCTATCCCAATGTTTCCAGGCATGCTGACCTTCAACATGGTGGGTATCCCTCTGGTGGGGGCTGACATCTGTGGCTTTGGGGGCACCACCACCGAGGAGATGTGTGTGCGGTGGACACAGCTTGGAGCTTTTTACCCTTTCTCCCGCAACCACAATTCCATCAACCAGAAGGTGCGCCTTACCCCTTGCAGCCAGTGGGTGGTGCTGTGGAGCTTATGCCACCATCCCTGTCGTGCCTGTTTCCTGTTGACCGGTGTGCTTCTCCACGACAGGCCCAGGACCCCACCGCCTTCAGCCCCGCCGCGCGGACGGCCATGCAGGAGGCGCTGTTGCTACGCTACTCGCTCTTCCCGCTGCTCTACACGCTGTTCCACCACGCCCACGTGGACGGACGCACCGTGGCCCGGCCACTGCTCTTTGAGTGAGACTGCCGTTCACTGCCGGCAGGGTAGCTGCAATAGGATTTATATTTTTTTTAGTAAATCCATCCATCCACCTTCTACCCATTTAGCCAGTTCAAGGCCATGGGGGGAGGGGTAGGAGCCTGTTCTGGAGGGTTAATGTTTTATTTATCATAGAAATCTTGTAATATATTGCATCACTGTTTGGGTCGAGTTACTGAGAACTTCAGAGAAATTCTATTTTTTCAGCTGCGGTATTACGGAATTTTCATATAAATCTTTTACCATATGTGTATGCTGAAGTGCAGAAAGGTTTCAGGGTTTATAGTCATGCTATCAGATACTGTTCAAAATATGTGTGGTTGTGAATACTCCTAGTGAACTGCAATCCCAAACATCCACAGTACCATTCACTCAAGAGTCATTTTTGTACATTGTTCATCCTAGGGCTGTTTGACATTGAAGGCAGTTATGAAAATTTGAAAATTTTGAAATGTACATTTTTTCACGTAATTTTTAAACCATTCGTATACTTCATACATTTTAAATGTATAGAAAGGTTTACAGTGCAATAAGGAAGTTGTGTTGACTGGAACTGCATACTTTGTACTTCTCTTCAAGTGTTGTAACATTATTGCAAAATCTTTATGACCTTTTATCTAAACTATACATGACTTGCAGTTTGGATGAAGATGGGGATGGTTTTTATTGTTTTGTATTTCAGGTTTCCAAATGACGAGAAGACTTATGCAATCGATCGCCAGTTTCTATTGGGGAAGGTTTTGCTGGTGACTCCTGTTTTGGAGCAAGGTGTCAGTTATGTAGTTGGATATTTCCCCAAAGGGCTGTGGTACGATTTTTTCACGGTAAGGAAAAGCATAGCACCCTTATGTTAATGGTTCTCTCAAATAGATCATTCTTTTTGAGAAATTGTCATCCCCCCATCTTAGAAGTGAAAAACAATGGCACAATATCTAGTTATTTGATCTTTTCTTCCAGTCTTTCCCTCACTTCTGTTTCAATTCAGATTGCAGCAAAAGTGATTTAAAAAATCGTGTCAGTTTGATGGTTTATATGTGGCACCATTAAGACATTGAACTGGGAATCCAGAAGCCTTCTGAAGGTCCAGGCTGTCATGTCAGCATACTCCGTGGGGTTTCCCCGTTGTCCCTGCAGGGGGACTCTCTGAGGAGCAGCGGTGAGGAGGTGAAGCTGGATGCTCCCCTGTATAAAATCAACGTTCACCTACGTGAAGGAGCGGTCATTGCCAGACAGGTAGGAGCGGGGCTGCTTGTCCCTGCGATGGCTGGTTCCACCTGGGGTCCGTCTCATTTTGGCTGTCATTCCCCCAGAGGGCCAACACCACCCTTTGGGTGAGCAGCGGACAGCCTCTCCACCTCATCGCCACACTAACGGACGAGGGCACCGCCTCCGGAGACCTGTTCTGGGATGATGGGGAGACCATAGACACCTACGAGACGAACCAGTACGCCTACGTCGTGTTCGACGTGGCCAAGGTACAGTAAAGCGTGCTAGCATGTTAGTATGGGTCTGTCAGGCTTGGTTCTGAGAAAGTATTTCACTTTCTACCACAGCATTCGTTAACGGAAACTAAAACTGTAAGGACACATTTTCGTAACCTGAAATAAGATATGGGAAAAAATAACTACAACCAAATGAAATCTAAGTATTACTTCCAAAACTGAAATAGTCAAAACAAATGTCGAATACTTTGTTAGTGTTTTTTTAAATTCTGTTTATCTGAATTAATGACCTTTTTATCTTTAAGTACCATTTAACATCAGACTGAAAGCTGAATGTGTCTATCTCTGGAGTTAAAACGACTTAAACGGAAGCTAAAACGCATGAAAACTAAATAGAAATATATCTTTAAAAAAAAATAATAAAACCACACAAAAACTATAGCTAAAGCTAAATGTGATTTCAAATGGAAATTGAAAATAATGTAAAAAAAAAAAAAACTGAATTGAAAAAAAAATCCAGGCTATAACGCTGCTTTTGTCCCAGAGATCTGCCTTACCCAGCACCCCAGATCAGGCCCTTGGCAGGTATTCTCTGTGGAGGCCCAAATCCAGGCTTCATGTCAAGAGGGCCGTTTTTAAATGATATTTTTACGGCCCATGTAAGTTACAGTTAGACTTGTTAAATTTTACTTTACTTTTTTGGAAGTTCATGCATTAATCAATAGAACCAGTAGATCTTTCATAGATCATATTAATTCAATGAAAAATGTATGGGCAAAAATCTGTTCAAATCCATGGATCTGAATATAGATATATATTTTTTGAATGTTCACATGGGGCAGGAAAAATAGCCAGCTTTTTTGCCCGGGTCTGCCTTATGTGGTAAAATTCAGATTTAATTTTATTATTATTATTTTTGTGCTATGATTATACAAAGTACCGAATTTCCATGTCAGGCATGGCTTGGCTGCTAATGCATTATGAGTAAAGCAGATTGAAGCAGGCACTTTGACTGGGGCTCACTGGCCTGGTCACCAACAGCAGGCTGAAACCTCATAGGACAGGATCACATTATCGAAGTCAGTCATTACACTTGCAGTTTGTCATTTTAACAAAGTAGATCCATGTATCAGTTACTTACCCTAACACATAATGTTAAATATTTAGGTATGCATATATGTATGTAAAAGGCAGCATTATTAATAAAAAAATGTATAAACACCCGAATATAAATAAGACTGGAGTAAATTTGTAGGTTTAATTCCAAGATGTGCATGCTGTTATTTTACCTTTTTATACGTTTGTTATATATGTAACAACAGCACTCAATCACTGAAACTTGGCTGAACTAAGGCTTTTGCACATAACCATGTTCTAAATCTCTGCACTTAAAAATATCATTTTCATCTAGAGACTATTTATATCTTCAGAATTACTGTGTAATTATAGTTATATATTTTTAACCTGTTTGTTAAAGTTGGTTTTCAGTGATCTGTGTGTCTTGGGAATATCAGTGTTTCCTAGATGCTGTTTTTCAAACTTTCAGACCCACCATGTAACAAGAGAATTTATATTTTAAGTATCGTTTAAGAAATGTGCTGACTTCACTGAAATATCTTTAAAACAAAAACAGGGAAAAACACACAGCTAGCTAGAAATGGCACAGCCTTAACCGTAGAGGCCTATTTCTCAACGCTGTTGTGTTTTTGGAAACTTGATATATTTTTAGCAGGACAGAAGTTAAACTCTGCCTGACTCTGGTGAAGATTGATTGTACTTCCTGCACGTTGGGACATTCCACTACAAAGGCTATGTAATGTGCAATTTCCTTTTTTTTTCTTCACCAGAATGTGATGACTTCACAAGTGCTCCATGAGAATATAGAGGCCACCTACATCACTTTGGAGACAGTGTCCTTTTTTGGAGTGAAAAAAGAACCGACAAATGTTACTGTGAATTCCCAGGACGTCCCTTTTACATACAAGGCGAATCAGGTAGGTGGCAGCGTCGGCCTGAGTGCTGAGGAAGCGGCTCTGTACATTCAACCAGAAACGGTTATAGGTCATTAAATCCCCACCATTTTTTTGTGTCCAGGTTTTAACCGTGAGAGATCTTGGTCTCAACCTCAGTCAGAACTTCACCATCAGCTGGGCTTAGGTGGCTGTTGGGCATAACCAAGTAATAATATCCTGTGCTGCTGGATCTGCTCTGATTACCAAACTTGTGCTCTGTGTGAAAATCACCTGGTAACGTTCATGGAGTTATAATAGTATTACTGACCTCTGACCTTACAGTGCGAAGGAGAACAGGATGCACTAATTTTGCTCTGTGTTCAACTCTGTT
>JAODJW010000094.1:24009074-24021658 GCA_026777045.1 Hyperopisus bebe
GAAAAACTACTACGAGATATCTAACAACATATAATGCAACATTCAAAATGAGGTAGCAAAGTCATATGTGGCAGAGCAAAGTACCAGTGCAATGTGGAGCAGTAGGTAGAGTAAAAAGAAGGCTGCAGCAACATTACAAAATGAGCAACTCGCTGTGGACAGATACCATGCCACAACCTCGTGCAAAAAGTGAGACCGAAGGAAACGAAGGAAGCGGACCGAGAAGGTTTTCTGACGCTGCCCCCTGGTGGACATAACGTTTAATTCTCCAGATTGACGTGACGTATGCATGCAAGTATAATAAGCAGCAGCGCTGCTCGCCTAGTGACACGATGTGTAAACCCTGCTTGTCTGCAAGTAAACAGAATGTATGATAATAAAATCAAAGTGGCTTCTTGTGCTCTTTTCTTTAAAAAAAACTCGTATATTGAAACTACATTATTTAATTTATGTTTTTTCCTGTCTCAAGCTTCTTATCTCAAAATGAGTGCATTTTAAACGACGTAAAACACATAACTAAAAATATTTTAAATGACAGCTACAGCATACATTATTACTTTTAACTTAATGATTGCCTTAGCTACTTGTGTCTTATTAATCCAAAAATGTACGTCATGTCTTCAGTTTGCATTAGTTATCTATCATTAAACTATACACGTAATACATACGTCTGTTTGCAGCATATTTATTCAAACAAAAGAGTCTAGTTCTCATTCCTTAATTGGGTGTTATCTTCAGAATGACAAATGCAGGTATGCAAGTATAATGACAGAAGCTGCTCTGCCCTAGACTGACCTGTTTGTCTGAAGCAGCAGCAAAAGCTCCTTTTAGCACAGAAAAAGGTGACCTTCCCTGCTCCCGCCACCAGGGGTACGTGTATGACAAGAAAGTCAGATTGTAGCCACAGCGTGTTGTCGTCCATGTAATGCTATCAATGTAATGGTAGCCTCTGCCAGAACATGCCTATTAGCTTTAATGATGCATTGTGTCTCAATCCAACGGCCATTAATGACGTAGCATGTATCAATGTGCTAGTATTTATGTGATACACCGTCAGTGACCTTTAACAGCATATATATGTCCCCACAACATGATGGATACCCATTTTTACCTTATGGGAACTCTTGTATTTTGTTTAGTTACTTATGGTTATGGTTAGGGGTGGGTAGGGGTTAAGGTTCTCATAGTTAGCTTTAGCATTTTTCCCATAGAAATGAATGAGCGGTCTCCAAAAAGATATGATTACACAACTGTGTGTGTGTGTGTTTGTGTATTGAGAAAGTTGGCAGGCTCAACGATTTCAAATAAATGCAAATTGAGAATACAACAATGTTATTGTTTTAGAAAATTAACAATTCAGTGAAATACATGTAGTGACTGGCTTAATGCAGACTGACCAAGATTTGCTAACGCTATGCACAGCGTGCCAGTTATTAAAACACCTGTAATATTTTGCTGATTTTTGTTATGGCAGGTTCTGCGCTAACACGCCTGGTTGGCTACTGTGGCAGCCATATTAGTTCTCAAGCCATGTTTTTCCTAATGACTTCTATATAATTATAATTTTAATTATGATTAAGTTGTGGGAATGTATGGAAAGATATGGCACAGTGGTACTGGATAAAAATGAAATAACATGATTTAGAATAACCGAACACTATGCACTATTATCTTAGTATAAGCAGTTGCCAGGTAATTAATTTCTTGACTTTTTATTGGCTCTGGTTACCATATTGTTTAACAGAGCATATTGCCTTGTACAATTGGTATTACACAGAATAAAAGGTCCTAGAAAACACAAAAATGGCCCATTCTCAACAATGCTTTTGGCACTCTATACAAAAAATGTATTTCAGGAAATATTTTGCATGCATTGAATGTATTCTTTTTCTATTCTTATTTGATCGATGAAAACTTCCATCCATCCATCCCTCCATCCATCCAGCATTATTACTGGACAGTAAAATGTGTCATTTTAATGCTTTTTTGACCTCATACTCTTCACAAGTATGATTTTTATGATTTTTATCCTCAGTAATAGTAAGTGTTTTTATTTCAGTGTGAATTGTTAATAGTTAATAACTTCTTCTCTGGCTTTGCTCTGAGGTAGTGAGGGCTGTGTGATTTTCCTGAAATTCTTTGTTTAGACCAAATCTGATGACAACTTCTATCATATTGGAGCTAGGCTTGGCATAGTCTTGCTTTTCTGGTTTGGATCGATGTACTGTGTACTCTGACATAACAGCAACAACATAACATAGCTGCCTCTCATTGTAGCTGTTGATTTACTCTTTGTTTAAATCCTGAAGACCACTTGACCTTCTGTCTGTAGGGACACTGGTGTTTTTAAAGTTTATCGTTCATTCGTTTTGTCACGATTTTGTGATAATTTCATAATTTCTTCCTCTCATCCCTCTGTCTTGTGGTTTTGTTCAACATCCTGTCCAGAAAGCCACATTTAACTTTTATCTGTGACACTTATTGCTTATTTATTTAGTCTTTTTGATGATTCAGAAATAGAGACTACTTTTGAATGATCTGTTGTTTTTTCATTTGCTCTGTTACTTACTGTTCCTGCATTCCTTACTCTGTGATCTCTGATGTTCCTGCTTACTGTTACTGTTCCTGCATTCTTTATTCTGTGATCTCTGATGTTCCTGCTTACTGTTACTGTTCCTGCATTCTTTACTCTGTGATCTCTGATGTTCCTGCTTACTGTTACTGTTTCTGCATTCTTTACTCTGATGTTCCTGCTTACTGTTATTGTTCCATGTACTATTAACTGACAGTCTGAGGAATGCATGCTACTAAAATGTCTTTTGTACAAAGTACATATGATGATATAATTGAAACATATATGAACATATACATATGAATCCACATTATCATTCTTTTGTGATGTGGTTTTATCATACAAAAAAAAAACAGCTGCAGTTTTTATAGAGGCATAGAAAAGCAATATTCATGCATTTTCTCTAATGGAGGAAGTGGACAAATTGGTATTTGACGTTGGTAAATAATGGTCAGGTGACCAGTTGCCTCAGCCATGAACAATATTGAATCCAACTTGCTCCCGGAAGGGTGGAGGGGCCAGTCACTAGGGCCAAGAAAGTGCTTCACTCCAATTATGTCTGTTGGTATGAAATTAAAACTTGCAGAATTTGCCCTATCTTCTTGGCTGTAGCTGTGATCTCGTTAATAGCTGAGTGTCGCTTAATAAAGGCAGGAGGATTAAGGCAGAAGTTCTGTGCTTGGCCTCGCTGCGAATTGCTACGTCCAAATTAACCGCAGAAGATAGACTTGAAGCACGGCTCTTTGAGGAAGCATAACTCACTTCATTAATCTGTCTTTGGTATTTAAACCACGATTTTATGGGGAAACTTTGGTCAAGGTCAAGTAACATTAGCGCAATAATTACAATATTCTGAGAAACGCTGAACTCTGTTCCGAGGCAGTTGCCCAGTGAATACATAGCCAGATTAAACCAACTCGCAAAAAAACATTAATGGTAGCTCAGTATGGGATGAATGCATCTCTCGTCATACGGAGCTCTTGTTCAGCGTGGTCTGGCTCTTGGATTAGCCGGTGTCGGCTACATGGAGGGCACACGAGCCGAGGGGAATAAAGTAGTGTTACGTTAAGCCTTAAATTTTCTCGCTGAGATGAACGACTTTCATTGTGGCACCATTGTGCTGTAGTCTTGGTCTGATCACCATGGACTCAATGGGTTAGTGTAACTCACATTGTGATACGCATTAGACATCGACGTCTGGTGCTTAACATATCCTTGCAGCTCCTCAAGGTCATTCTCTGCATGCTTGTATCTAAAACAAAAATAAACATATTGTGATGTATATCTCTTTTTATTCATAAAGCGCTTGCCCCTGTGAAACACAAGTCTAATGGATCCATTGTTATCACATATGTACCTGGCCCTCAATACACAACATTTTACTATATAATGTTATAAATGCAGATTATTGTTATTAAACGATGTATATACAGCAACGCAATCGGCCCCTCCACTCAGGATCGTGGTTTGGGGGAGGGGGATGTCGGAGCCTCTTCCAGGCAGCGAAAGGCTGGGGTCCATCCTGATTGGGCCACCAACCAAGAGACGAGGAGGAATATGATCTTATGTTATGGTAAAATATTATTTATAAAATTCTCCGTCTTCACCTAAAGATCATTATGCTAGCTGGAGCCTTGTACTTTCCCCCCAGATGCAGTTTCTGGCTCAGTTGTGGTCATTGAACACAAGGGGGCGATGTTGTACTCTGTCCTGCCTGGTCTCCTTAGCCCCTGGGTTTGGAAAGCAACACAGTCCATTGAGCCCACACTCACTCTGAGATATATATTATTTACAAGAAATCGCATATCCCTAATTACACAAATAAACATAGTCAAAAACTGTATCCTAATAGCTTATCTGCATATGAGTAGTTACTAGCCTTATACCTACCATAGAGAGATATGCAGTTTTCACTTGCAGTGTTGCAAAACATAACCCAATCATAAAATGTTTATACATCTTTTGCATGCAATATTTTTACTGAACTAAAATGATGTTGACATTCAAAGGGCTCGATAAGATTCCCCGAGAGCTTGAGCAGTGTGGAATTCCATCCCAGTGAGATTAGAGGTGTTTCTGATGGAAGTCCGAGGACGTCGCTTAAGTGAAAGTGTCAAGCCGTCAGTAGGGCCCCACTGAACGTTAATTAGGTGGAGGAGGTTTCCCTTTCATTGCACGAGACGTCATACGCAGCACGAATCCTGCTAACATGCTCTCTAAGCTCTGCGGTCTGTTTCAGCTTCTGCTATGCCCGTTGCCTGAGAAATTCAGCAGCCGATTTTCCGCCTGCCTGCTCCCTTGTCTCTGATGGTACACACTTCATCCAGAAATCTGCCTATAGTTACACTATCACGCTATTATCTCCGCAACCCTTGTTTACTCACCAAAAGAATCCAAACTTCTTAAGTGCCTAAAACGTATCTCCACATCAGACCCTTGCAGATCTACTCATAGGATCCAATGGACTTCTTCCCTCTTTGACTCATCTGTAATGCATCTAATGCCCCACAAAGAAAGGGCTCTAAATTGCAGCAGTGCCTATGAAACTTCTGAACTTCTAAAAGGCTGCAGTTTCTATAGCTGTTTGCAAACTGTTATGAATGTTAGCATTGTAAGAGCAGACTAAGGAGTTCAATATAGGACTTAAAATTATTATAACAGATAAAACCTCCATGCATGGAACTGAAAAAGTACACAAAGTAACCTGTGCTTATGAGGAATGTGAACATAATACTATGGTTTCTACACATGATTGTGATCATATTTTATATTGAATTCACCATCTGTCTGCTTATTCAGTGCTCCGGAGTGAATGGGAGGGGGGGGGTGCCCCTCCTTAATGTTGAGAGATATTACGTCATATGTCATGTTATAGGCGAAGCTTGTCTTTGATTCAGTTGTTGTCTTTCTATAAACCCACCAAGAGTCTGTAACTGCATTGTGAACATTGGTGTTGATCCGCAGGGCCTCTCTTCGGAAACGCAGCGGACACTGACCGCATATAGCGGGCATAGCTCAGGCTGCTGCTTGGGTGTCTATTCAGACATGTTTTTCCCCCTTCGGATCTACCGCTTATTTCCTGTGCTTATCGAGATGAAAGTGCTTTATTGTGGAGTTGGTAGTGATCCACTAACTAATATCTGAATGTCAGTGACTGGTTAAACTTAGATTTATTTAACATGTGCTTTTATCCAAAGAAATGTACATTTGAGAAAGCTGGGTCAGTCACTCTCTGGACCAACTGGGGTTAGGGCCTAATGGTGAAATCACTCTGCAGACCATGGGATTCAACCCAGCAACCTACTGAGCAACCTAACCCACTGAGCCACACACCATCCCTGAGTTCAATATGGCACAATGTGTGTGTGTTTAAGATTTACAATCTAAGGTGAGAGTGGTTTTATTGGTAGTAGACGGAACAGTGTAATCCCGCATCTGACGTATGCGTGAAATTAACAGTACTTTTCACTTGGCAAACCACAAAAATCTGATAAAGACTGCTCAGTGTGTATGAGCACATCTGACTGGAAAGATTAAGATCAAATACAAATATGTTTCCTGTTTCAGTCTATACAGCACAATATCCTTTAGTGGTATATAATTATAATTATGAATACTATCCATCTATTTCCTACCAGGAAAGGGTCATGGTGAGATGGTGAGCTTGGAATCTATCCCAGGAAGCACAGGGCACAAGGTAGGGGTCACCCTGTATGCAATGCTAGGAATTATAATTTTATATATCATACAATATCCTTACTTATCTGAAGAACTTTGAATTGATCTGGCAACCCAGGGTGCAGTCATGGCTGCTGATGTAAGGGGAAATTCCTGTCACGGCGTGTTCACCTGTTCCCCCCCCAGAGGTGAGCGGATACTGCAGTCCCGAGCAATTTGCCGTAAAATCTCAAGGTGTTTTCTGCCATCAGGAAAGGGCCGGAAAAGGCATGCAGGGGCATTAGCCACATCGCTAATTGTTAAAAGACACAAATGAGTCTCCCAGATGCAGGATGTGGAGCCATTTTTTCACTTCTTCTGCTGGGATCAGCTTTCGGTACGGGAAGCAGAGTCGAGCCTCTTGTTATTCCGAGTGAGGATTAATATTATCCGGGGTGAGGTGTACCCACACTGAGGGTAGGGGGGGGGGGGGCGTGACCCGCTCCGGTTGACGGGACATCCAGACAGCTGAGACATTAGGCCCCGATGAGAGGCCCAGCCGTCCGCACTAATCCATCCCGATACTCCGCTTCCCAAATGCCGTAACCGATAACTGGAATTTCATGGATCGGTCACTCCCTGCTCACCCCAGATCCTCCATGCCGTAATAAAATAATAACAGCTGAAAGGAAACACTAAGCAGTTCCTACAAATTTCTGTATAAATCGATCAATAATCTTCTCGACTGTATTATGCCTTTTAATACAATGTGGACATAATTTAGCATTATTTAGCTTTGCGTTGCCTTTTCCCCTAAGACTGTCTTAGCAGACAATATTTCCAGACTAATTTTAAGACTAGTTAGTACATGTTTTCAAAGCAGACATTCTTCGTCATCTGGCTTGAAAAGAAGAGAGACAAGCTCCCTCCCTTCAGCGAGGGACATGATGATTTGCCTGATCAGTACGTTGATGCCATCATTTGCTTAGTGGTTGATGTGTCCTGTTACTGTTCCTGGCACCTTTTGGTGTTACACAACATGCTACATTTTTAATTCTTTTTTTTTTTTTTCCTTTTTCAACAGCCTGCAACAGATACATCCTGTGTCTGCGCTCCGGGCACGGAGCCAGCGACCGATTGGCTGGTTAGCAGTGGGGCGGAACAGGGCCGAGTGACAGCTTGTGAGAAGCTCTCCTCCGTCGGGGTCGCTTGGAGCAGCCTGATGGGGCAGTGACACGCTGACAGGCCCTGTCTCTTTTATCACCTTGTCGGCTCTCTACGTCTCTCTCTCCCTTTCGCTTGGTCATAACATGCTGCTCCTCTCTCAGTGCCTCCATATGTACATGCTTTTCTGCCTTGGAATGGACCAAGGGTTTTTTTGCGTTTTTTTTTTTTTGCTCTGGTAGGAAGCACACACTGGGCGTGAGCCCCTCTCGACACAACGACGAGGAACTGGACTGTACTTCCTTTAGCTGCCCGTATAGCTTTACACAAGCGGAAGAGACTTTGGCAGGAAATTTACATATATTCCTGTGGATTCACGAATGGACATATTTATTTCCTACTCGTATGTTTGTGTAGACAAAGTAGTAAAACATAAAACAATGTAAATCCATGAAAGAGAAAAACAGGTGGAAACAAGTGGCCTCATTTAAGTCTTTACTAATGAATAATCCTGGAAACACAAACGTATTTTTTCAAAAATACAATAAATGTAGCCTAAACATAATGCTTATCAAAATACTCAGTTTCAAGAGAGCTACAAAATTTAGTGACCTCCCATTTCCTAAACCAGGGGTGACCAATCCTATCCGCAAAGGGCCGCTGTGTATGCGGGTTTTCGCTGCAACTCCCTAATTAGATTACTAATTAAAAGACTGATTGGCTGAGGACTCCTCACACCTGGGTTTGAACAGCTGACGTACAGGTCATCCCAAAAACCTGCACACACACTGGCCCTTTGCGGGTAAGATTGCCCACCCCTGTCCTAAAGTAAGACATTTCTAACAAGCATTACTTCATCACAGCCAGGTGTTGTAAAAAAGAATGAACTGTTGATCATTGGTAGGCAACAAATGGTACTTCACTGTCTTTACATGGCTGCCAACTAGACATGAAGAAGAATATCCAATAGCAGCTATTCTAAACGAAACCAATTAATCTCTCACAATCAGTGAGATTTATTTATTTATTTATTACAATAAATTTATTACAAGATGCTACCTAACTAGCTCTTCAAGAATGACCCAAACTGATGCCAAAAGACGAAACTTGCCGTTAAGCCATCGGCATATTCAATATTTCTGCGTTGCGGACGGCAGTACACTGTTAGCGCAGCTTGACATAAACATGGGCAGGACCAGCAGATGGGCTGACTGGTGACTATGGCACTCTCGAGGTCAGATTGTACTGGGATATGTCATGACCTGCCCGAACACACCTGCTCGCGCCGCTGTCTCCACTCGCTGCCACTTTCCACTTATATCATCTCAGTTCCTTTTGCTTCCACGCATGAGTTGAACTTGGCTAGCGTGAAAAAATGTAAACGGCCTTTTTCTCCGTGCATTTTCCACCTTTGAAGTCTGAAGTGTGATTGTTTTTGGGCCGCTGCCGGTTTCTGTCGAAGGCCCTGACATGAAAAAGCAGCCAGTGCTCTCAAGTTTAGCTCATTGCCAGTGATCCAGGGCTAAACCAATCACCCTGCTGACTGGCAGATATAGTTACAAGAATGAAAGAAAGGTGGTGAAGGCATTGGGGTGGGGGGGGGGGCCATGTCACAACTCTTTGTCATTTCTGCTGGGGGGTGTCCGCACTGCGGAAGATTCGACAGCTACCCTACAGCCCCTGATACTAATTTCACTGCTTCCTTGAAGACCACAGAATGGCGACACTCAGCTACTTGGCAAGATTGTGAAACCAAGTCAGTTTTTTAATGCTTGTCTTTCACGCGTTTATTCCAAAACGCACAAGACAGGCATCCTTCGCTTAGCCGCGTAACACGGTGCTCTGAGAATGGCTCTCAAAAAGAATTAGGCCTTGTGTCAAATCCTTGGCCTGGCCTAGACCTATGCCTGTATCACCAGTGTTACAATGCTGCGCTGCATAAATCATTTCTTTCTGGTGCTGAAAGCAATTAGACCCGCTAAATTATGACACAGTGTCAGAAATGGGTTGAAACCAAGCGTGCAATTTCAGCTGCCCCTCGCATCATGGGAAAAAGGCAGCATTGTTTAAAAGCAGCAGAGCATTAGAGATGTTCGACAGAGGCTGCGAACACAAAGCTACCGTAGCTGCATACTGTAGCAGTCTCTCTAAGAGCTAATGGCGCATGCCCAATTTAACAGCGAGGATGCCCATCTTATTCTCCCTCGACTCCACATGAATTACAAGGCAGTGAAGTCATTTATTCCTTACAATTTTCGCTTTATGGAGATTTGCATGTTGACCAGAAGATATAGCTGCTTTTCCCACCTCCATCAGGCAACTGCGGGAACAAGAGAAAATCACATTCTCCATCCAGCTATCCATTGTATTTCAACAACAATAACCGTCTAACTTGTGCTGAAAATGGTCAATTTTATCAGTATATCTTCCTTATTTTACATCCATCCATTCATCTTCTGAACTGCTTATTCTCTTTAAGGTTGCGAGCCTGGAGTCTATCCAGGCAGCACAGGCCCCCAATATTTCTCAAGGCAAAACCTAAATTAAATTAATTCGAATAAATCGCATTTCCCGAATAAAAGTCGACATGTTCAGGTAAAGACCGTAGTAAAAACCGTAGTATTACAGTGTTGTTCATATCATTACCATCGATATTACACTGAGAGTTAAGCCTTAATTTGGGTTACAAATGGATATCTGTAAAACTGACAAATGTCGACAAGTTCCTTGCTATATCGCTTCGGCACCTCGTTAAATTTAATTTATACCAGGAATTTATCGTTGATTTCCAAATCCTTTTAGGTGCTGTTGGTAAATATACATCCAGATTAAAGCCTACCGAAGCGTCTACACGATGTTTATTTAACGTGTATAACTAAACCGTCAGCATATTATTTTAAAGCATAGGTTATGCATTTATTCAAAGTGACTTTTTTATCCTAATTACAGCCTTCCAGAGCAATACAGGTTAAGTATCATGTTCAGAAACATGACGTCCTCTTTTGGGACCTAACCCTGCAACCTTCACTTTAGGAGGTTTACGGTAATATTTTACAAGGATCTTCTAGAGAAAAAAAAGCTGCTTATTATATAATGACACATTAGTGTATCTTCTGCAGCGTTACATTCCTGCAGTGTTTATCTTTGTGATTAATTCTATAATGATAGTGTTTTGCTTGGTTTGGTACTATAGTTCCCATGGTGCCTGAAATGCAGAAGTATATCCTTTATGTCCCTAATTGTTATTTTTTTTTCTTTTTTTTTTTTTTTTAAATGCGCAATTGCTGGAAGCAAAAACTGTCATTACTGTTGGAGAAAAACTTTTCGCGGAAGAATTAATTACTTCTGTAATCAACAGACCATACATGTTCGTCAAACCTAATCTGATTTCGATTTTCAAACACCTTAACGGAGAGCTTTAATCGCGCCAACTTCAGCCTCAATGACGTCTTTCTATGTATTTCGTTTCTTGAGCTCGATCAGATATAGCCATGTTTCTAGAACCTGCTCAGAATTATCCCAATGCGGTTTCCAGGTACGATGGGTGTTTTTTTTGTATTTGAGAGGCTGTTGCTTGCAGGTAAGATGAATCAGTGCATTAGGCTGGGATGGGGGTCCAATACCGCACATGTCTGCGGCTCGACTCAGTCCAGCTGCCTGTGCAACGCGAAGTGATCAAAGCCAGCTTGGCCTGTCGGTTAGTAGTGACAGCAGTGACAACAGCGTGCTGTCTGATCCGATTAAGCACCGGGGCGTGTTTCACTGGCTGATGCGGTCTAATCGACACACCGGTGCTGCCTTTTGGACCGTCACTCATGAACACTCATGCATGTGAGACAGCCCGCTTTCCATCACTCTTCGCTGGCACCCCTCACAGACCGCGCTATCAAAGCTGCATTTTGTGAAATGTGACAGATTTCACAGGTGGCTTACATCTTATAAGCTATGAAACGCCAAATATCTACTGATTGTTTTATTATAACCGATTTGCAAATGTTTCAAATGATTACAATACATTTAACTCTAATTAGGGTTCTAATTAAGCTCCGTATCTCTTCGTTCATCAAGGCTGTAACTTGATGTATCTGTAAAATAAAGTAATTGGATACTTTCTTTTTGGAAGAAGTGAGAAAGTTCTGTTTGACTGATTCTGGTTATTATTATTGTTGCTAATAATAATAATAATAATTTTATTACAACATTTGGAAACCAAGATGTATTGTTTTGGGAAAGAATGCACGTCTTTCTCATGTCACGTGGCGTTTTATTGCTACATTCTCATGTATTATTGGGCGATTTTTTATCATGTGTGTTCCGCGGCTGATTAAATGGTATCCCTTTTTGCCGCATTGGAAAAAAGAAGCCCCGTTTGCTGCCTCGTCTGGCTGGCACTGAGGTGGTATTTACACGTAGAATCTCGTCCTCGCAGCATCGGAGTCCTGATATAACTAGTGTGAGTTTCACCCAAGCGGATCCCTGTCATTAAGATAGGAAACCTCTTTGGGCAATAAAGTCAAATTAGTTTGCCTTTCTAATTATCTTATTACTGCTTCCTGTCTGATTGTTTTCCACCACGGAGTTCTCCTCATCCAGGAACAGAAATAAAGCTCAGATTACTTTTAATAATCTGTTATCTCTTGGCTCCAATATTATATTGATGTGGGGGAAAAAACAAGGGAGGCGTCATGCTGTTCAAAAAAATAATTTACTTTTCTATATTTTATGTAGAGCTATTGTGTTTTTCGACATGTCCAGTAAATGTGTTTACATTTGAACAAACTGCACACAATAAACAAGGATAAAAGTATCTCATGAGGCTGATATGTCTTCTCCATATTTGACAGTATGCATATTTATTAGTAAGACTATCTATCTAAGTATATAACAGATTAAACAGATAAATAATTCTGGTGAAAAAATGTGCTCTTCCCATTTTAGTTTGGACATCTGCTACCTAATATTAACTGGTGAAAAAAAAAAAAACAAATGGGACTGAACTTGCCAAATGTAAACATTAAGGAAACATGCCTTTTCCAATTGGAAATTGAAAAAAATAATACACTTGCTTTGTTTCTATCAGGGAGACAGCCAGTCTTTCACATAAGTGCCCAAAGATTTCACTCTTATTACATCCATTCTTTGTGTTTCCCCCTTTTCTGGGGGGGGGGGGGGGGGTGGGGTTCCTCTCATT
>JAODJW010000094.1:24029173-24043839 GCA_026777045.1 Hyperopisus bebe
GGAGCCTATCCCGGAAGCAACGGGCACGAGGCAGGGAACAACCCTGGACAGGGGGCCAGCCCATCGCAGCTGTAGCAACCCAAACAGTAAAATATAAAAATTAAGCATTGAATTAATTGAAGACATTAGAAAAACTGAAAACATGCAAAATGTTACTATTACTTTGATTTATCAATTGCTTATAATTACTGAAGGAATCACATGCAGTTACTTTGTTATACAGAAATATGTTTACATTCCTTATTTTGTCAATACTTCAAAAACCAAATTGACTGTTTTCCCTCAGTGTGAATCACACACAGTGAAGTGATCATTGATACAATAATGTGGTTGATACTCTGATTCTATATTTCTATAACTTAGACCTAATATGGTTTTACTGCACAGCATAGGTCCTGATTTACAGCTTTTTTTCAGAGCATTTCATTTGCTAGAAAGAATCAACATTTTTAAAACACTTGTGAGTGTTTACTATTTATTAGTTTACTGACATGAATGGAACGACATATTTGCCTCGTTCCTTCATGGGTGTCAGTTTGATTCCCATCCCATCTATGTGCATGTGGAGCCCGCAGGTTTGCTCTGGGTGCGCTGGTTTCCTCCTCAGCCCAAAACCATCTGGTTGAGGTGAATCAGTGTCTACCCTCTGACACTTTGGCATCCTGTGCTATGCCCTCTGTTTCCTGGGATGGGCTCCAGACTCACTGTGAACCGGGAGTGGAGAACTGGTTATGGAAGAGGAAAGGTTGTATTTTCAACATTATTTTCTGTTGTTGAAATAGCAGAGTAATATATTCAACAATGGTGGTGGTTGAAATCCAACCTTGAGTGTTTAAAAAGGAATTGCTGAAACCAGACATCACGATGACGTCAGTGGGGAGTGACATCACGCTCTATACAAGCTTAATAACATGGTTTTATATCACTCTAATGAAAATTATTTATGCTTAGGTTTCGTAATATACAGGTATAAACTAATAACGTAAGTAATTTAAATTTACACAGGCGTTTTATTAACTTAAAATATACATTACAGTACAGTAATTACATACAGTAATTAATCTCCAATTTCCCTTAATAAATATTCCAGGGTTATTCTAGTAAGGAAAACTCAAATGAAAATATGAACCCAAGGTCACCAAGGCAGCGTTACTCGTAAGTGGACCGCTCATTATCGTCAATGGAATTTTGTTTACGTATTTCTCATTGAGCAACGCAAAACCTGCAATGTATTGCATAGACATGTGATTCAAGGTTATGTTCAAAGCACCATTTCCCGTTTCGTTTGTTTCTAGGTCTACCGAAACGAAAAAAAAACGAAAATAATTTATTAATTATCCGTATTTAGAAATATTATAATGTTTAATATCCCGTCATCTTGTGATATGATAAATAAAACTGTACACACATAAACACATCTGGAATTAATCAAATTCTGATTTTTGCCTGTTTCAAAGGTAACTTTAATGCAACAGTAGTAGTGTTTCTTTTCACTTTAACTTCCTCTTAAGCATATTGTTAACGCTTTCGGATAATCTAGCTCCTCCCACAACACGCCACGACGGTAACTTTTTCCAGGTACTGTATTGTTTCACTTTGTGGCGGAGCGAGCGAATAGTATTATCGGTAGTACGTCTGTGATGCTTGTTAGTGCGATTGCTGTTGCGTTTGCGTTATTTCTAACTCAGTTTAATTTGTGATCTGGATACGCGCTTAATTTTGTAAAACTTCAGATTAACGCTTTAAACGCCGTGATTTTTTACTAGGGATGGCTGCCGTCAAGGCGCTGCAACAGTGGTGCCGGATCCAGTGTGAGGACTACCGGGATGTGTCCATCACCAACATGACGACCTCCTTCAGGGACGGATTGGCTTTCTGTGCCCTTATCCACAAGCACAGACCGGACCTCATGTAAGGAATGGCGTGATTCGGCGTCTTTATTAATCTGTCCGGGAAGAAAAGCGTCTGATCGGATTAAGAATGGAAAAGGATCAGGCGTTCAGCCTTTCTGCATGTTTGTAGAAATAATGCTGGCATGTGTTACTGGAGCCAAACAAACATGCAAACAAAACTTTTAACATTTACAAATAGTTACAAGCAACGAATCCGATAGTAGCCCCTATTTGAGGCAAACTTTTCACTAGATTATAGCAAACAAAGGTCTACCTAACTGATAGACACAACATTAAAAACTTGTGAGTTAATACGAATATTGAAAACAGAGAAAAGTTAGTGGGTCGGCCGTTTTAATGTTTTTTTTTCTGCCAGAGCGTGGTCTTTTCACTTAAAAATTCACTGTTCCAGAAAGTTGGATTTTGTTTTATTGTAACAGCTGTTAGACATTACCCGTGAACAAAACACTCAAACTTGCCACTGTCTTTAGTGAAAATTCCATTCTGTTTCAAATCTAAAGTTTATTTGTAAAAGTAAATCTTAAAACTAACGTCTTCCAGTGAGATGACAGTCCACAAAAGCATTTCTCAGTTTTAAGCACTGTATAAGGGATCATTTTATTGGGGATAAAAACAAAATAAGTTTTTTTACATTGACATGAATTTACCAGTAGCAAATATTTTTTGTCTAAATTAGTTCATTCTTGTTTCATCTTTGATCTGATTTTCCCCTTTTTTCTCCTTAGAAACTTTGACTCCCTTCGTAAAGAAGATATTTACGAAAACAACAAACTGGTAATTTATTTCAAAACTTAACAAAATACCATACAGAGAGATTCTCTTAACACTGTTGTGAATATAATGTATACAGCCCAGTGCACTGTTGTTACGAAGGGTGACAGTGTATCAAAGATGCCAGAATCGCTACAGACAGCATTTCAATACAGTGGCTCCATAGCTTAACGTCTATTTAAGTAAAAATCCTTTAGATGGTTGTCGTCTTGTGAGGATATGCATCCTTTTGAAGGTTCTCCCTTAACTCAGAAGTGTTCCAGATTGCTTCCGTATTTCTTTCAGACATTTTTACCATGTCATTCCATCACTGTAGCTCTGTGGTAATAGGACCACGTGCTTTGCAGTAGACTGTAGGGTCACCACCCTATACCATCAGACACACAAACACTGCATGACTCATACAGTGGCTGTCTAAAAAAAAGTTTATCCTGCAGCACAATTAGACATTTATTTCTGTATTGTCAAGATTTTGCATCGCATTGAGGAGGATTAAGCTTTTATTTTCTATATGTTAATATGAGCCAATTGGGCTCTTTCTGTATATACAGATGAAATAAGGTGCCTTGTATATGCAGCATTGTAAAATACATGCTGGCTTTTGTCTTCATCCCCTTTGGGTAATTGATGATGAAATTAGAGGGAAACATCATCTTAACTCAACAGGTAGATTAGGAAAATCAGGGGATCTGTTGTTTAGGGAAAGTGAAGATCTTTGTGAAATTTACTGGTATGCAGAGGATTGTATGAGCGGAGCAACCAGCCATTGTTCAGTTTCATTAATGCAAATGTAGAGAAATGCACGAGTTTTAGTGGAATTGTTTAAATGTAGGAGGAAATGAGGACTATTTATTGGATGTTGAATGAAGTAAATTATCCCGTGTAGAAGTGTAATTTTATTTGATAATGCAAGAAAGCAAAGTAATGTAAAACTTTATCTGTGTTTGGTATTGTGCATTTAATTGGAGATGAAGCATGGCTGATTAGGTGTGGGATATGACTGTCCCCTGTATGAATGAAACCTTAGATCTGAAAGGGAATATCAGGTGATACAAGCTAAAGGGCAGCTGCAGAGATTACTTTCACCTGGCTGCTGTTTCACTTCAAGCTCTGCTCCTGGTGCAAGTTCTCTCTCATATGCGGCGCTGCTTCTCAGGTTCTGAACCGTCCCGTCCTGTCTCCCGACGCGTGTGAGGCTGTCTTTGGAAGGGTGCCGCCCCCACACACCCGATTGTGCAAGTGACGGGAACCTTGCAGCCTGCAGTGGTGTTTCTGTGTAGACTTTCCTGTTTTCCCTGGAAAATCGTTTGCTTTAAAGTCTGAAACCTCCCGGTTTCAAAAAAAAGAGAGAGTGGGAAAAAAAACAACAAAAGCTTTCAGCGTGGGAAGAGAGACAGAGCATTTCCCTTTATTGCGTTATTGCCTCAACAAGCTGCTCTTTATTTTTGAGCCCCCCCCCCCTTTTCAAACATGCTGTAGCACCTTAGCTATGCATAAATGCACAATTGTAGTAGGCAGGATTTAGTTGTACATCACGACTCTCAATAGATGTTTATGTGACAAAAGCAGGGACCGATATAACCCCTGAATTCAAAAGCTATGAACCTACTTCAGGAAATATTTACTGTGGGCTTATGTTGTTTTAAAGGCTGTGAATCAGAGACAGCTGTGTTTTGTCACTATAAATCTGAGGCTGTTCCTCAAAACTCTGCACTACTTATTCATAGGTCAGACATGTATTATTCGCACGGAGGAGCATTACCCTCAGGGAATACAGTGGAAGACATGATTCACCGCAGCGTCGAGGGCACGAACACGTGTAGTCATCTGTGAAGAGCCGGCTTCCATCTGAGCTTGCGGTGTTTATAGGTGCGAGTGTCGCGGCCCTTTCCACTACTCACCTGTGTAATTGGCCAAAAATAAGGCTGTATTTCTGTGCTCTTGTATCCTCACTGGGTCATGCTGTTGCAGGCGACGTTTGGCATTGGTTCTGTGAGGTTTGAGCATGTATTACCTTTAAGACAATCATATATTCAGCTAGGGCTATTCAAATCATGGTCCCCAAGGTCCGAGCACTGCTGATTTTCCAGCCTGCCTTTAACTGTGAGCCAGGTGTGAAGCCTCTGGCCAATCAGAATCAGTAATTATTAGACTCACAACCTGGGGGAACTGAAAACAAGGCCTGGATTTCGAATCGAGGGCCAGATTTGGAGAGCCTTGTGTTAAGCAGTCGCAAATCTCCAGCATGGCAGTTTCCACTACTCAGCGCTGGCTGTTCTTCTGAATCAGAAAGCATCTGTTTTCAATCGATGGTGAAACATACTGAGAAGGTCCTGTTCGCTGGTACTGACGTTCCCTTTCGTGATCCCATGGACATGTATAAACTTAGACTAGCTAGTCCCCTCCTAGATTGGGTCTAAGCCATATGAGTATCGCTATGGATAAAAATGCGATGTTGGACTGATTAAAAGGGTGAGCTGAATTCCTCAAATAGTTGCTTTAAAAAGGTTGTACTTAGATTTGGACAAAATCTTTGTTCAGAATTTGCCCAAAATCAGTGTTCTTGTTGTTTTTTTGTGCATTTATAATATTCGCATCTTTTTATGGATGTTACAGCTTGTGTTAAAAAACAAGGTACCAAGATTAATAATCGGGACAGTGTGTATCTCAATTTGTTTGATCTGTCCAGAAGGTTATGGGTTCAAATCCCATGGCTTTCAGAAGAGTGATGTCACAGTTGTGACCCTGAGCAAGGCCCTTAGCCCCAGCCACTCCAGGGATACGGGCTGACCCTGCTGTCTGAGCCCAAGCTTTCCTCCCTTTGGACAAAAATGCCTGCTAAATATATAAATGTATGCATCTAAATAAGGTACCACTGAAACAGAAACACAGACAGTTAAATCACTTTTTTTTTGTGGAGATGCAGGGTATTAATTTTCATGAATCTAAGTGTGTGGTTGAAATTACAGGCGTTGGTCTTTGTCACCTCCTGCTGATAATGGCAATTAATTGTTTTTTTCCACTAGCTACATAGGAACAGTCTGCCTGTTGGCTGCTTTACAGTGGCACATAGGGAGTATCCACTATAGATAAGTGAGTCACTAACCCCCAATGCCTCTGTCGCAGAAGGACTCCCTGACTCCCGAGCTCCATGAACATTGTTTTAGGACTGGGACCCTTCTAAAACGTTTCAGTCCTTTGTGTTGGGGTCAGGAGGGGCAGTAGGACATTGTGTATCTGCCGGGTGCTTTTGCACTCGCCGAAAAAAAAACTGCAGGGAAAGAGGAGTTTTCCCATAGTCATTAATCACCGGGAAAGAAAATGCACATTGGTGATTTATTTAATCAGGTGTTTGTTCTGAAGTGGAGAAGGCAAACCTTTGAACTGAGCTATTGTTCAATGTAGCCATTAGGATTTTAGTTATGGAAGAGGTTTGCTGTCCTTTTTACTATGGGATACTAATCGTTTTTCGTAATGACAAAAAACATGACTTCATTCAAACATTCTGGGTAACCATGTAGCTGTCTCAGGGACCTGGTATAAAAAATGTCTTTACAGCTGCTATATTGATATTTCTATAGAAAAATGATCTGTTATCAGGCATTCCGTTTTGTAGATTACATATTTATCATTTCGATATTTGGATTTCTTCCCACAATAGCTAATAACACGTAAAGACAAACTGACAAGACTGAAAATTGAGCTGTAGGGTAACAGGATGGCGCAGTGGCTGCTCCTTACAAACTGGGGAGTGGAATCCCAGCTGTGCATGTGTGTGTGTGCGTGCGTGTATGCGTGTGTGTGTGTGTATGCGTGCGCACGTTTTCCCCTGGTTCCTGTGCGTTTCCTCTGTGTACTCCAGTGTCCTGCTGCAGCCCATAAACATGCGGTCAGATGAATCGGTGTTTCATTATTGCCCATGGGTGTTGACCTGTCATTGTCCCCACTATGGTCTTGTTTTGATCCATGTGTCATGGTTGGTCTCCCAGGCTTTCACCGTAGCTCAAGAGCGCCTAGGAATACCTGCCCTGCTGGATGCAGAAGACATGGTGAATCTTAAAGTCCCAGATCGACTCAGCATCCTCACCTACGTCTCCCAGTATTACAACTACTTTCACGGTCGCTCGCCAAGTAAGGACGTCTCCTTGCACGTGGTGTGATGATTACAATTATATGTAGTGTTCATATATATCCAATTTAACTTCAAGTACAATAAGTACATGCAAAGTGTGATGCAATATAACAAAAAACAACACAAATAAGCATTATTTCTCAATCCTTCTAATAGCTATTCATTTTTCATGAATTCATAAACAGTATAATACTCATTGAAGATGAAATGAGTAGTTTCATCTCCATAAGACACTTGCACTATATCAGAAATTGCAAAATTCCCTAAAGTACTTTTGAATCTATGTACTTGTAATTCTTTGCTATTTTAGTCTTTGGGTTTACATGCATAAATAACAACTGCATTCACTAGTATGTTATTGGAATATTTGTATTGTTTGCCTCAACGTTTTATTTTAATCCCATTTTATAATTATTTATATAGTTGAAATTTTTCAATATGAACTGCAGAATTCTACTTTAGTGTGATTGCAACATATTTTCCATACGCACTTTTAAGTCTGTGTGTGAGTAAGGATATGCCTAACGATGTATCAAATCCAATGAAGATAAGGTCCTTCACAAGAACTTTAGTCCTCCTTGGAATTCTGTCATACCAGCCCTGGCATGTATAGTGTGGCATTGGACCTTGTTGTATAGAAAAGGCTCTGGTTCTCTGAGGGACAAAGCAGGCAGAAATCTCTGCAATATCTGCCCCAGGATTTCCCATATGTTTCAGTGGTCTTTAGGTCTGCTGTTTGGGGAGATTATGGAAGGGGTTTGATGTCATCCTCATGTGCATGACATCACTCTTGAATTTGTTTTGCAGTGTGTATGGGGGCCCTATCGCCTTGAAATATGAGCCCATCAACAATGGCTGCACCATTAGGTTTCCTGGCCCGGTGAAAGGGCCTTGTATCCCCTAAGTGTTATTCAACTATGCAGAATAACAGGAATTGTGACGTCTCTTGAAATGTAAATCAATCTTTACACATTTGCCCAAGAGGTTTTCACCCTTAAATTCTAGCTTTGTGAAGCTAACAACATGTTTTGTTGAGACTGGGTCACAGATGTGCTGATTCAGTTCTGTGGCCTTTTATGAGAGCAGAATTTCAATATAGACTCCCCTAAACACCTGTACTCAGTTATCTAATGAGTACAAGGCAAGTTTGTGTGTTGAGAGAGAACTAATTCTTGTTGCTTAATGAGTTTGAAGCAAGAATTTTATTAAATGTTTTGGGGCATGAAATATCCAGAGACTGCCAATGAAATCGCCCCATTTCCTCATCCAGTCCTTTTGCCCCATGGGTCTTTTCATCATCTAGATCTGGGGTGGCCAATCTTATCCGCAAAGGGCCGGTGTGTGTGCACGTTTTTGGAATAATCTGTAGGCCAGCTGATCAAACCCAGGTGTGAGGACTCTTCAGCCAATCAGTCCTCTAATTAGTGAACTTTTGAGGGGATTTCAACAAAAACCTGCATACACAGCGGCCCTTTGTGGATAAGATTGGCCACCCCTGATCAGGATGAGCTGAGTCTTCACACTGTCCCCTTTGATTTTGCAGCAGTTCTGTTACGTTTCTCTCTATCCCCATTGGTGAGCTTCAGTTGGCTACCGCCCCCTTTTTGCTGATGCAGTGTGTCTGTGTGCGACTGCTACTACCCCAGGATAACTCTAGGGGTAACTCAGGGTCAGTGGATGTATACCCGTGTGAAAAGCTCTAGTTAAGCTTTCAGCACGAACAAATAAACTACGCAACACTGCGTTCGTGCAACAGAAATATACTACTTAAGTTTCTCTTCCAGGGGAGTGAAGTGTTTAAGTACAATGACATGCACAATACATACATGTATAGCTCTCTCTATGCCTCCAGGTTATGTATGCGGTCGGGCTTTAGGTAGATAACTGGGCTGGACTCAGGTGGCGCCAAAGGAAGAAATACAATAAAACTGAAGGTTCTTCCCTGTTCTCGATATACACTCCTGTGCTGTTCTAAAGCAAAAACAAAGGGTATGGCAGGGACCAAACTGGCTGGCTACTCTGACCTTCCCTCTCTAACTGAAATACAGGGGATAGCAGCCACTGCTTATCTGGGGTGTTTAAACAGTTGTCACCTACATGGTGTGCGGTGTAGGAGAGCGCTTGTGCTTACCTGTCCAAGCCTTTGCCCCCTCGACTGCTATCATACAGATCACACAAGAGGGGCAGTCATGTGGCCGCATTACTTTTGTAACTTCCCCAGCACCGGTGAGATGTGATATTTTGGACCTGAAACACGCACCAAAACTTTCACAACACGGCTTTCGAAAAACTGGGCAAGAGCATCTTCCTTTTGTCGGTCTCGTTGCGGTTAGAGCTCACTCTCTACAGTCGCTTTTGGGAGTCGAAGTCCTTCCCCTTCCCCCGTCCACCAGTATTGGACGAGGGCGTGTCAGCCAGTGACACGCAACAACCACAGCAGCTATATGTGCCTCTCCATGCAACAACGACCCTCCAATCATTTTGTGGAATTTGGGACCAATGCCCTGAAGTTCAGGCCCAGAACCTTTAGAAACCCTGTTTGTTCCTTCATGTTCCTTCAAACTGCTGACTGTCAGACCCTCTTCTACAGCTGGCACATCCTGCTAATTGGCATTCAATCAAATGTGACTCACCATTGTAGCTACATTTAAGATTTCCTGAGCCATGTCCTGCCCATCATCAGCCTTTAAGATCCTCTGAAAAGGAATCAAAGAAGACTGCCTGAAGTGTATAAAAATAACACAGGTCTTAAGCTTTTACTTAAATACAAGTTGGAGTACATTGTTTACAGTCTTCTACTAGTAATGATTATTTTAAAATTTGTCTATCAGTCTCTGGTTTATAGAGTTGCTGAAGGGCTCAAAGGCCGGTGAGAGAAATTAGCAGGCTACAGATTAGCAATCATATGTCAACAATAGACCTCACCATGTTTGCACGTCTCTTGTTGACACAACTGATACAACAGTTATTATCAGCAAAAACTTCCTGTATGCAGGCAAGCTGCTGTTGATCTGTACTATACATATCCAGGATGGCTGACAAAGATTGACTTGGAAGGAATTTCCTAATATAGAAGGTGCTACGCTTTGATCATTGGGCGTATTTAAGTAGCACTTCCTCTTTGCCTAAGTGGGTTTGTTGGTTTTTTTGTCTAACCAATAACTTCAGTGTAAGTATTTAGAGCAGGAGGCTGCTTCTGGTCAAAATAATATAAAATGTATCTAAATGTTAATCAAAAAGTGTTTCTCCAGCATCATTTCAGTGTGGAAAAACGTGCATTCACGTCGCCATATTTTGTAATATATCACCTTGTGCTCTGCTCCTGCAGTTGGGGGTATGGCTGGTGTGAAGCGACCAGCAGAGGATCCCATGGAGGAACCTGGGAAGAAATGCCAGCCTGTGATCGCCAAACCGTTCTCCAAACCTGCCACAGAAAACCAACCACCCCGGACCACCACGGCCCTGAACCCCTCAAAGAATCCACCCCAACAAAGCTTTGCAGCAAAAGAAGTAAAGCTTCATTGCACTGTGTTTCCCTGTCAACAGATGCCCCTCCCCTGCTTGTGATTGGGAGAGTGATAAAAAAAATCGAGAGTTCAGCAGCCTGTGAACTTAGGTTGGCTTTAGATTATTGTTCTGCAATCTAAACCATTACCTTTCCTACTGCGCAGATGATCAAGTCTAAACAAGCAGGACTGTCTGGGGAAAGCACCTTGGCCGGCCGGTCAGGCTTCTCCAACAGTGTGCATGTGCCGTTCTCTCAGATAAAAGCAAATAACATATTAATTTTCTATCTTACAGTCCAGACAAATCTGAGTGTTCGAATGGACATTTGCCAAAACCAAAATGCTGGTTATGTTTATGTTTGATGCCAGTTAACACTGTCATCTCGGCAGGCAGCATACACCCAGGTCCATCCAGTCACACGTGAAGGACAGCTGAATCGCAGGCTTACTGGTAGGGCTGGCTCTACCTTCTCAGGGGCCCTAGGCAAAGCTTTAATTGGGAGGCCCCCCTACCAAGAAAACTGATGATCACTTCCTCTGCAATGCGGGTAATTAGGGGCCCTAGGCAGCTGTCTATAGCAGAGCGGGCCCCGCTTACTGGAACCACTGGTGTTTGTGGGAGGAGCTTGCAAAGTGATGTTAGAATCTCTTTGAAGGCAAAACACAGGAGCTCTTCACGCGCAGCCTTGGGAAACCACCCTACCTGCTTGGCCACATTGCTGCTGGGCTGTTGAATTAGTTGTAAATACAATTTCAATAGAACACAACCACACTTCAAGCCAGCCAGTTCTTGCTACCATTATCGTGAAATTTTTCTTTGCTGATGTTCTGTTAAAATTTACACACACAGTCATTTCCATTGTCCATCTTGTTTAACTGGTTATCCAGTAAAGGGTCATGGTATATAGACATTTCAGCTTTAAATGTCTTTTTAACCTTGATTTTTTTTTCTTTACTCCAAAGTATGTTTCTGGTATTAGTATTGTGCATTTCAGTGAAACGCAATTTATTTTTGTCAGCCGTTGGTATCTTTCCATATTGGGATTCATATTGCTGTTGATTCCAGCATAAGAGGGGCAGTCAGTCCAGGGATGTGTAGCTGACGTGTAGATTTACCACTAAGCAGTCCTACAGGGCAACATTAGTACGAGAACCAGAGCGGACTTTTCAGTTTCTTTACTATGAATTCATGTTTGTGTTTTGTGACTTTTGTAAGCGTATACTGAAGTATAATTATACATGTATATCTTCGGATAGCATATCCAGTTTTCTATCTTGGGAATTCCTGGGTGTCACGATAGACTCTGCTTAGTGTGCTACTGTTGGGGAAACAAATGAATAACAATTAAACAGGATAAATGCAGGGGTGTGTCATGAGGTATCTGAGTATCTTGCCTCGAGCAACAGGGAGCAGTAATCAGTGGAGCCTGAAGTGACATCAGAGAATTGCTGAGTAACAGAAGACTCTTGTTTAATATTTGCTGTCTTTCACTAATGTGGTTTTGACTTATCTTGCAGGATGTTTTGGTATCGATGTACTTTGATTTGCTAGTTTGTCTGACACACCTGCTCATTAATGCAAATAGCCTGCTGCTGCAAACAGTGAATCACACAGCTGCAACTGAATATGTACAGCGCACACGAGTCGAGAGGGTCAGTTACAGTACGGCTAAGCAATAGGGCGTTAGCTGTCTGATCTAAGTGTTCTTCAGTGTGATGTGATTGCCGGTGCAGTGAGAGGTGGATCCTGCATCTCTGAAACAGCCGCCTTCCTGGGATGGTTTACAGAGAATGGTGTAATACACAAGAAATATCCTGTCGGCAGCAATTTTGTGGTCACAGGAGAATTGCCAGAGTTGTTAAAGCTAAATGGAAGGCCACAAGTGTTATACAGCTCACTACACAATGGTGCACAGAATGAACGCATACCGCTGAGGCAATACTACCTAGGTGTTCCTAATGAGTATTTATTTCTTGTTACTATGTATTTAGTACTTAATTTTGCTTAACAGTGGTGTGTGTGTCTGTGTGTCTATAAAAATGTAATTTTAAGGCACTCTGAATTCCTCAATTGTGTGTTGTGTTTTGTCTAACATGTAAAAATGCTGCTAATAATGCTTAATTGTGTTCTGTAAATTAGTCATTTAAAGAGATCTTTTCATTCTATTTCAGCCGAAGGTTCTTGTTGAGAGCAATAAATCGGGGAGTCTGAACAGTACCTGTATGGTTTGTAAGAACCATGTTCACCTAGTGCAGCGACACCTGGTGGATGGGAAGCTGTATCACAGGAACTGCTTTAAGTATGACCTAATTTTCTTTTGTTATTTCTTTGCTTATTGAGCTATCCGATATGTTTTGTATCCAACCCTACACTCCAGGTAAGGGAACCACTCTGTTTTCCACAGGTGTAAGGAGTGTTCTAACGTCCTCCTCTCCGGAACTTACAAGACTGGGCCGGAACCAGGAACCTTCATCTGTATCACTCACCAGAACCCGATATATATCAAAACACCTACTGTGGCCCAAGAAAAGAAGGGGCTGGTTGATAACAAAGTGGCATCTGGCTGGTCGGGACTCGCCAAACAGAGCGATCATTCATCCCAGCAAGGCCTGGTGAGCACCAAGCCTAGGAACACAACCCCCGCTGCTAAGCTATGGACGCCATCGGCCGAGAAGACCCAGACAGCCCGCCAAAAGTTCCTCCAGTCCACACCCAATACCCCAGAGAACTCTAAAATTACTAACGCGGGCCCTGGCAGTGTCTCCTTCAGCCTGGATACTGAGAAAGACAAAGCAAAGTCGCTAATATCAAAGAAGATAACAGAGAGTAGCTCAAATAACAACAAGACCTTCTACCGCTCGGGTCTGAAATCACCGGACAGCAAGACCCCACCTGAAAGCAGGTACTCCCTATAGCTACGTCTGTCTGCTTGATTTAAACTGATCTACTGATTTGCTTGAGATGCTGGAATTTCAGATGCATGTTAATCTACTTTGGTGCCGATGGGCATTCAGTCTTGGTTTAAATCTTTATAAAATGCTGAACCTGAAACAAAGGTCACGACATGCCTAAAGAAATGACCCCCACTCAACAGACCAGCGTTGAGTCTTGATTTTTTTTTTTTGGTTGACCCATAGTAGCAGATAAATCTGTTATCTGTTACCTAAGTCATTTAATTTTTTCCTTGTATTCACATGGAGCCTGAAAGGTTCTGGATGTTATGCTGAGGAGTCACCATCCTGTAGCAGGGTCTTTTGCAAGATTATATCGTAAAGCCTCTTTAACGTAAGATGCATCATTAGCTAGCATGTTGTTAAGGTGTTAGCTAGCTTGTTGCTAAGGTGCTGTCTATCACAAGGGCCATCCTCACAAACAATGGCTGGAAGCAGGCCGATGCATGGTTGTTATTTTGTGGCTTGTCTCCGATGTGTGTGTTGGATTATTGCAGTTTAAAAGAGCCGTTGATAATGTCACGTTAGTGATTAGCACTGGAGTTATGGACCAAAATGCCCTTTAACAGCAGGAAAACTAACCTGTTGTGGCAGAGAAGTGGTGCTTCTCGTAATACTGAAGCGGAGAAGTGAGATGGTGTCAGGGTAACATCAGGCTCGTAGTGCATTATCTCTAAAGCCTAATCTGTTATCTCCATTACCTTGCGTATCAAAAGGTTTCTGTGTGTAGGCCCTCGTTTCGGTTGAATTACAAGGAAATGTTTTGTAAGAAGGATGATCAGTTCCATTGCTTCGGATAATGATACATTTTGGATTGTGCTGTGTTGTGCTTTGCAAGAGGAAATTGTTCTTATAAGGCCAGCAGAACAGGTGTATTGAATGTAGGTGAAATTAATTTACTTGAATCAATACAAGGCAGTGTTTCCCAATCTGGTCCTTGGAGACCTGCAGACAGTCCACGTTTTTGCTTCTACCGGAAGCTTGGAGGGAGCAATAATCTGGACCGTCTTTGCGTCCCCGAACACCGGCTTGGGAAACACTCATACTACATACAACTTTATTCAAAATAAAGAAGGAAATGAAGAAGTTATATATAATAAAGAATACATTTTCATTAATGGCTACAAATAAGGATGACTTAGCAGCTATAGAAGCACCCTAGCCTTCCATGACATCCATTTCTGCTTACGCAACTGGTTTAACCCAATCCCCTTAGGTTTACCAGCAATACCATAGTAGATGACATACCCAGCTGGAGGAGGACCCTGAACACCCCTGGTGCAGCAGGAGTAAAGGCAGGACCGGCTGTGCAAATCGAGGGCAGCACAGCTAACAAGGAGCCCCAGCGGCTAAAGAGAACCACACCTGAGGCCCCACAACCCACGGGCACCG
>JAODJW010000094.1:24055165-24067165 GCA_026777045.1 Hyperopisus bebe
ATAAAATTTCCTTTTTGAAGGAGCCACTCCTGACAGATGGGAGGGTTTGAGCTATAAATCTCCTATGTAACTTAATTGCACAAAAAATTGGTTGTGTAACATACAAAGAAAGTACTATGGTAATATGAATATTAATATGATTTATTGTATTATTACATATTGTTATTATTTTGAGCTGTGATGGGTTGGCGACCCATCCTGGGTTGTTCCCTACCTTGTGGCTCCGGACCCTGAATTGGACAAGCGGTTACAGAAGATGGATGGATGGATGGATGATTTTGAGGTTTTTAGATTGATCGCTTTCCATTGCCATTTTTAAATATTTGCTGCACATTATATAAAAAAGATCATACATGTTTTTTTTCTCCTCAAAATAATGACCCCAGCAACGGCCTGTGGATTCAGTTCCTGCCATGAGCGAGTGTGCATGTCCCCTGTGGTGCATTGACATCCCATCCAGGGTGACATCCCATCCAGGGTGTCCTCCACCTCGTGTCCCTTGCTCCCTAAGAATGGCTTCAGGCTGGCCGTGACCCAGCACCATGTGAGTGGTGCCCACTGTATTGTTCCTGATTTCCACATGGAAGTTTAATACTTTTCTATTTTGCAGGTATGTAGATGACAGTATTGCTTTGATTTCTGGTTAGCAGAGTGTTAGTCATTATCCAATACAGTTTATGTACACAAATATGGTAGCACCTCTTAGTTATTGAATTCAGGTGTTTCATCCAGACCTATTGCCACAGGTGTATAAAATCAAGCACCTAGCCATGCAGTCAGATTTACAAACAGTTGTGAAAGAATGGGTCGTCCTAAAAAGCTCAGTGAACTCAAGTGTGATTCTGTTATAAGATGCCACCTTTGCAGTCAGATGCCATTTTTCATGTCAGTTCGTGATTTTTTTCCCTGTTAGATATTCCACAGTCAACTGTGGTATTGTTGCAAAGTGGAAGTGTTTAGGAACGACAGAAACTCGAAGTGGCCGACCACATAAAATAACAGCTGCGTTGCTGAGTGCTGAGGTGCGTAGTGTCAAACTCACCATCGCTGTTGACTCAGTAACTGCAGAGTTCCAAACTTCCTCTGGCATTAACCCCAGCACAATAACTGTGTGTCAGGAGCTTCATGGAATGGGCTTCCGTGGCCGAGCAGCTGCATGCAAGCCTCACATCACCAAGAGCAATGCCAAGCGTCGGATGGAGTGGTGTACACTGGAGCAGTGTAAACGTGTTCTGTGGTGTGATGAATCACACTTCTCTGTCTGGCAGTTTGATGGAGGAGTCTGGGTTTGGAGGATACCAGGAAAACGTTACCTGCATGAGTGCACTGTGCCATCTGTAAAGTTTGGTGGAGGAGGGAGATGGTATGGGGCTGTTTTTCAGGGGTTGGGTTAGGCTCCTTAGTTCCAGTGAAGGTTTCAGCCTACCAAGATATTTTGGACAATTCTATGTTTCCAACTTAATAGGAGCCGTTTGGGGAAAACCCTTTTCTGTTCCAACCTAACTGTGCCCCAGTGCACAAAGCATGGTTCATAAAGGCATAGGTGGGTGAGTTTGGAGTGGAAGAATTTGACTGGCCGGTGCATGACTTCAACCCCATAAAACACCATTTGGATGAAATAGAATGGAGATTGTGAGCCAGGCCTTTGAGTCCAACATCAGTGCCTGAACTAACAAATGCTCTTCCGGATGAATGAGCCATAATTCCTACACTCCCACACTCCAAAATCTTATGGAGTGCCTTCCCAGAAGAGTGGCAGCTGTTATAGCTGCAAAGGGGGAACCAACTCCATATTGATGCCGGGATGGGATGAAATTTCCCGTAAGTGTAATGGCCAGGTGTCTCTGTACTTTTGTCCATATAGTGTATGTTTATGAGGGCTCTAACTTCAAAACAGAAGTGTGTAAACAATATTCATTGTTCATAGCTTGCACAGCTTCTTCAAAGTCACTTGCCTAGCTTGTAGCGAATCCTTTTATATAGCTGGATATAATTTGGAGAGGTAACTTACAGTATGTACCTTGCTTTAGTCCTCTGTGGTTCAACAGTAGAGTCAACTTGGGGATTTTGACCAGCAACCAAACATAAAACAGTAAGACAACTGATAGTAAGACAACTGAAACCCCAATGGAGTTGCATTTGCATTGCAGAGTGCAAATTCATTTATGTGATGTAAACAATTAAGAAGCCATCTTTGTTTTGCACTAAACCAAGACCTTGCTGCTACTATGAATGCAGAAACGTACAGTTGTCATATAACTGTTGGGTGTTATCCCCCTTTTTAGCACCTTGAAGCTGCGATAAGGATATTAACCTCATCAGTTTCAGGTAGCTTTAATGCCTGAACATCATCTTTAAAAATCCACATATTTGCGGGAGTCTTGGATTTGGCATTTATGTGACATTTTAAGCCTTCTTGCAGAATCCTGAAAGGGATTTGTTACTTACTCCGAAGGAAAATGATTTAGGCTTTATTTTTGGAGGGATTAAAGCACATTAAATGTTAAAAACAACAATAAAACCAATGGTACAATGTTGCTGAATCAGCGCTGAAATTAGGATATGTGAACAAAACTGAATCATAAGGAGGTGACTTTTTTCACACAATAGAAAAGACAGTATAGCCATCGAATAATAATAATAATAATAATAATAGCTATCATTATGTATTAATTAGAATCAATAATAATGAGGAATGGGACAGAGTGCGAGCTGGCTGTGTGGTTGGCTACCTTGTGTATTAATGCCAGTGGTACTTGGATGAATGAGGCTGGATTTTGCTGTCCTTTTATGTCTTTGTGTTACTTTAAGTGTTTCACGGAGTTCATTTCCAAGCTTCCCTGCCTCCCACATCAATCGGGTTTTGAAAGAGAGCGCGGTTTAATGGGACGCCATTGTGCTGGGGCGGCTTCTCCCAGCGGGTCCAGTGGTGTCTGTAATCGCCGCCACTCCGCGGCACTGCCATTCACGGGCAGCACACTTTCATGCACCTTGTTGTCTTATCTCAAGCCCTGTGAGGTTAATGAAGTGATGGCACTTTAGCAGCAAAAAATAAAATAATATATATAATATATTTTAAAAGGCTGGGGTGATTGACAGAAACCAAATGAGTCTTGGAGATTAAATGAGGAAATCTGAGCGGTACTTAAGTGGCAATCCCAGCGAATTAGAATGATGGTGAGAGGATGGCATCTTCCAGCGCGTCGCCGTGGGTGGTATCGGCACACGTATGATGGCATCTCCAGCCTCACCTCCATTCACCACCGCGTTTTTGGGCCTTTGCTGTTTATGATCAACCGTGACCGTGTTGATGAGCGAGGTCCATGCCACTGTAATTGCAAGTAGCCTCTTTACGTCCACGGCTCTATCATTAAGTTGATTTAAAAATTAATTTTATGACATGGAAAAAAAGACCAATTAAAAGTATCCCTGACCTTCCAGTTAAAACAGTATTAGTAAGACAGGTATTAGTAAGACAGTCCCAATGCACTATGACATGAAACGACTAGTATAGTATAGTAAAAACTTTTCCAGATTACGCTAAAACATTAACATATCCATGCATCCATCATCCATCCATCCATTCCTCCATCCATCCATTTAATAAACCCACTTGTCCTATATAAAACTGATTTTTAGTATATCTTTCTTTATTGCAATAAGCAACATTTTAGCAACAAAGCAGGTATAGCTCAAGCACACATGCATGCGTTAACATTTAATTTGTTTGTACAATGCAAATAGTTATTTGCCTATAGCTGTTTACAAAACAAAATGTTTGTTTATCAAGCAAAAAACAATACCAAGACATGAAAGACAATTGAGGTGTTATATCTTCCTATGTTTTTTTTTTTATTATTTCATTGGTTTTGTAATGTCATACTCTACTTCATTTTGATTTATGTCATGAAATGAGAACAATCCGCAAACATGTGCTAGAGTTTTTTAGTCAAGTGGCCGTGGTAACTGCCTGAAACACAGAATTCATTTTAAGAGAAAGAAACCTATCTAACTGGGTCAGCTGTTACGTAATTATCTTATTTTAGCTTTGGTGTGAGAATGCTTTACAATGAAATCATTATGAGTAATGGTGTGAAAATCATAAAGAATTGTTCACAGTATATGACCACTTGGTCTGAACACTCTTCCGCACTTGGCCTACCATCAAGAACCACTCTTCCTCAATAAAGTAGCTATTCACAGTTTGAACGTGTACCGGTCCCAAGCCTTTTCGTTTCACATAAAAAAATCCTTTAGAAAAAGCAGCTTCTCTGCATGATTCTGTAATCATATATGGGAGACATTACATGCCTCCTGCATTTTCAGCAGTGTTAGCATTCATGCTACTTAAGCTAGCTGGAGTTTTGTTAGCATATTACCCGTGACGTGAGATTCCGTTACATTGGCTTGCAAACGCACTTCTGTCAATGGCTGCCGAAAGCAGAGGCCTGGAAGCACAATGAGGTTACTGTGCCAGTGTTGCTCCTCCAGCGCCTTGTCACTCCTGTCATTCACAAACACGGCTTGGTGATCAATAGAGGAAAGCCGGTTTAATTCACTTGGCCTCAGTGGAGTCATTATAAGGCAAACAAACAACTGATCTCTGTCTTCCATGGTATAACCTCGGTCTATAATTTGCTGCTCAGTTACAAGTAACTTGTTATCAACACGAGCCACCACATTAAGCAGGCACTTTATGGCTTCAGATTGATTTTAATTGGATATGGTTGGTTGCTAAACAACCTTTTCTGAAGTCGCCTTTCTTAAGAGGAATGCCTGGCCAGCATAATGGGGGAGTTGCATAGCACTGAGATTATAACACAGATATAGAATGAATCCGAATAACCTAATTTTTCTTTATTCAGATTACATAAATACCAAAGTTTTTTCCTTCTTCACAGGCACCAAATAAAGATTCTTCTGTAATTCCTTGGCATCCCATGCAAAACCTAAGGGGAGGGGGGCATGTCAGGGAGACTGATCTCAGTGCCAACACCTAACTTGTTTCTCACTGTCATCAGTACGGTGTTTTTGAAAGATGCTGCAAATTTACATTGCACACAGTATAGACAGCACCTATTCTCGGTGTTTAATTCTTATTAGACCAACAATCCTTGGTCCTACAAAAATGCTTCCCAGGAGCGATGCATCAACCTGCCATCAACCTGATACTGTGGTCCTCACACCAGGAAACTAACATCGAAATGGTCATTTTATGGCTTATAAAAATGAAAGAAGCGCTGTTTATTTTAGATTCTTATGACAGTAAACATGATGAAAAACATACACAATTATCTCATTCTGTCTCATTATACCCTTTAATAAAAAGTTCAGCTGTTGTGATCTCTGCATTTGCACTTCCTGTCGATTCCAGTTAAGATGGACTGTCTCTGAATTCTACAGAGAATCATTTATTACAAAGCACATCTGTATGTGTGATGGTATCATTATTATGAGAAGCATACAACAGAACACTGTATTATTCTTACATTCATCCAGCTCCCGCTTTTCCCACTCAGGCTCATGGTGGGGGGCCTGGAGCGCGTCTCACAAGGCTGTGATCCACCCTGGATGTCACAGTAAAACAGTATTTGATTGGTTGCTTGCTTTTGTGTACAATGCTCAAATTTACTTGTGAAAATGAATTGTCATATATTTATATATGTATGTGTGTGTGTTTGTGTATGTGCACACATACATACACACACAAAAACAAAATAAAAACTTGGAATGGTAAATTAATGGTTCTGTATAGGTTTAAATATTATTGAACTACAAAATGTGTTTACACTGTAAGTTTCCATCTTGGACAAACATTACTACATTACTTTATAATTGACTGTAAAAGCATGCATTACCTCTAAAACTGATGCTCTGGCGGGGGGGTGGGGGAGGATGGACAGAAAAGAAAACAGCGATTTTCATTGGTAGATATCACTAAAACCTGTAGTGCATTATGGGGCCTATTAATTATGAATGGACTTGGCATGACAGGATTTGGTTTGCTTTGACATTGTCTGCCGGGTTCGGTGCAAGCTGCTCTTAAATCTGCTCTGGTCTTCATTCTGGTTTTTAGTAAACAGCTGAAATGAACATGTCAGTGAGAGTGAAATAAGATCAACGCTGCTAATCACCCAGAGGGCGTCTCATTCCGCCATGACTTTGCAGTACGGGCTGGATGGCTACCTCCTCCCTCACACGCTCTGTAGTCCACTGTTGCTCTTTGGTTACTTGGGGTGTCAGTGCTCCACAGTGCAGCAGCCGGGCTCAATTTGCAGCATAGCTGTTTTCCGTGCTCATCTGTTGCTATATTAACAGCCATGATTCTTCACGTTGACATCTGCGGCCCGTATTTCATGCTGGCGTGAGTGTCCTACGCAGGGGCGATAACTCAAAATGCGAGGTGATGCGGCCAAACTCAACATGGCTTTATTATATTTTCAGGTCTGTTTATACCTTCCCTGTCAATGGTGCGCTTCAAGTTTTAAAAGCCTTTTAATTGAGCAGCACAGCTGCAGACAGAAAGTGCATTTTTTTCGGGGGGCGGGGGGCGGGGGGGTGTCTTCAAAACCAGGAGACTGTGACCTAAGTTGGACCTGAACTTCAGGTCCTCGCCAACAGCTCATGTCTTGGTCTAATACATCACTAAAGCCATCACTCTTAACTGACATTTATTACATGCTATAATAATCCCCTATTTAAATATAGGTAGATGCCTTAACCGCACAGCTACAACGGTGTCCAAAATGCAGTCCAAACACGCTTAAATGCAAAAACGAGTGAAATATAACTGTTCTTTTCCACACGCCGCTGATTTCACTTGACAGAAAAACTCTGACTCAGACAGAAAGGTCATATTTAAAAGTTAGGCTGGAACATTTTTTCCTGCTACAAAATGAAATAAACATGAATTGTTTTAGTTTTTTTTTTTATCAGATAGATGGCTTTTATATTTTTGATCGGCTAGAAACCACTTTTTCCTGCTTTTCTACTTTTTATGTCATCTGTGGCTTTCAGCTAAGAAAAAGCTAACTTGATTTCCTGGCTTTTGAAAACACTGATGAAGACAAATAGACTGTGGGTGAGTAGATTAAACAGTTAATAGGGGTATATTACAGTGCAGCGTTGGCCTTGGAGAGAATTGACACCCTTACAAAGTACATTAGGCCGTAATCATATTCCTCACTATTCTGTTGCAAATTGAATGATATAATATTCCTCATTTTGAAAATTAAAAACCCCAAACCTTTTAGTTTTGCCTTTCAAATGCCCATGTAAAACTTCATCAGGGCCCCTAATCGAATTATTTTTCAATATCTCCCCTTTCCCCTACAATTATTTACAAGATCTGACTTCCTTGAAGGAAGGGTGATTCAATTTTCAGGAGGACACATCAAGCACTTAAGAATTTTGCAGGGATTGATTGATTATATTTTATCTCGTTATCTTGCCTGGAGTAGTTTGATAGGGCCGCTCTCTCTCCACTAGTCTGTATCTCTTATTTCACATAATTCGGTCCCTCTGAGCTTTTACGTGGTCTCGTTTTTCTTAATGTGTGTGTTAGACACAGATAGGGATGGATAGCCTTGTCCTTGCGCACAGAGAAATTAAGGCGCAGGAATTCCAATTAAGATTTTGAGCTTTTTCACTCACTCCGAAGCATGATATCCTTAAGCGGTGTATATCACTGTTAATATTTTTCATGGTGTCCACATCTCTCTAATACTGTGTAATCAATGAATAATCATTGGTGCATCTTACGGAAATGTGGGGGCTTTTTTTGTATTCCAGCAAGTGTGAAGCTATAAAGCCTATCCAAGCCTCTTAGATCTTTCAGACAATCGTGCACAAGAGCATAGGAACCAGGGGGAACTGGAAAGGGGAGGGTCAAAATGTACCCCACAATATCTGGCTTCATTCGTCCTCCCCAATAAATAGGTCTTTGCATTTAGACTATTAATTTGTGCCCCCCCAAATGTCAAATTCTCCCCTCCACCATTGATCATTGATCGTGTTACTCTGGAATACTGTGGGAAGTTCAAGTACCCAGGGAATGTGCACCCGACAGTCTGTCATCTTCTGAAACGAATCCAGGATGTTTGTTTTCCCAACATTTTTTTCTTCAGTCAGGCTAAGCGAATACATCTTGCTGGCTTGTGCCTTGGCTTACAGGAATCGCTCTTCCCAGATCCTCACAATTCGCCATTGTGTTGACAAACTTGACGAGGTGCGCGAAGATTGGACTGAACACCAGTTAAGACTCGACGAAATGCAATCCTTGGCTTCCACAACTGATTACGCTCTTCGATTAGCGTCGTAATCCTGGTAGGGTTAACAGCAAGCAGCTGCACCGTCTTGATCCTGGCTAAATGTCATTTAGATGAGAGGCGTGCTCTGGTCAAGATCCCCCTCCAAATATAAATTTAATCGCACTGCCCCAGCCCCGCAATATCCTCACCCTAATTAGCACTTGGCCAGCACTGAAGTGTGATCTGCACCTTCCAACACAGACGCCACCCCGATAAACTCAGCACACGCGCCGTGCACCCCTGTCCAACTGTCTCGCTTCTCAAAAAACCGAAAAAGCTACAGCTCGCGTGTCCAGAAAACCGGCGTCCGCGGGCCATGTATGGAGGTGACACGCAATCAACACAACTTCCCGTGTCGCCCCCGTGGAACCAATTCTTTCTCCCGGTGACAATGGTTTCAGTGCGACTTTTAAAACTACACCAAATAAGAAGTTAGGTTGAACGCCGATGCTCTGAGGTCAGGATGGCACCTTCAGGAACAATCCTGGACGTATGACCATGGCCTTATTAATCTAATTAAACATAAAGCAAGCCCCCTCTTCCCGCCAAATTACTGTGCTTTCATTTAGCGAAAATTTAAGACACAACAACAATGGTTATTTCAGATCTAATCCTTTTAACATTTGCTTTATTTAGAAATGTAGGTCTTTGTATTATTATACTAAATGTGCTTTATGGGAAACACATTATGAAACGATCTACCAGGATGGGGATCTTATTTTAGGCAGCGCTTAGCCCATCTACCACAGGGCTCCAGCAGCAGTTAAAGTCAGTTAACGGATCCATATGACATGTCAGTAAGCTTTAAAAGGTGAGTATCTTTTCTGCTGAATCAGGGTCCTGCAGCAGAACGGACTTTCTGTTCATAGACTGCCCAGCCTCTCAATGCCGTGTAAAACTATTTACAAACCATGTACAATAAACGCCTCCAGTGTGAGCAATTATTATATGTCTGAAGTGTTCCAAAAATAAAGTGACTTATGCCTCATTCTTTCTATTCGCGGACATGACTCACGCTTACGGCTCTAATTATTATACCACGTAATGCTGGCATCCCCTGCTGTATAATCAGTTTCATACTTGAAGAAAGTTCACCTCTCTGGAGCCTCGTATTATATCTGGCTTATCACCAGTCTCCACAACATTTAGTCGCCATAAGGGCTGTCCAGTATGCACCAACAGTAGCTTACATATATATAAAAAAAGGAGTCCTAGCTCACGGGAACAATCCTCCCATCTTGTCTCGGTCCCAGTTAGTTAACACACGATCAGGCTCACGGCGCTCTACATAACATCACTTATAGGAGAGTGCGACCTCCGGATCAAGTCCTGCTGCACTTCATAACTCTATCGTATGCTTAAACGTGGTGTGGAAAGACAGAAGTGAGAAATATTTCCCCGCCTGGAACAATATATTGGATCGCCAGATCCACTGTCACAGGTCTTTCTGCTCAGATTGCATGATAAGCTTGTGCAAATTGTGCTTGGAGAGCGGTACAACAACAGCATATATCAAGCTCTGAGGCAATGCAAAAGCACTGCTGTTCCTGCAGAATGCCGCGGGAACATTAGCCCTGAAAGTCATTCTTCTAGGGACTGATGTCCTGTAGTAAGCAGCACTTTCTTCCTAGTTTCTGCCTGTTTTTGAGGATTCTTACATAAAGCACAATACGAGACAGTCCCGAATTCATAAAGCCTATACAAGACATCCTGGAAAATTATTTTTTAAATATTGTAATAAATGTATAAAATTGTAATTTTAAATTAAGTTTTTGAAATTTTACCATTTGTAAACCTAATAGACTTTCTTCCGTGTATTAAAATCTGACATCAGATTTCCAAAACATTTATAGATACTTAATATACTTTACACCTCTATGTGCTGTGATTATACCTGTAAACAATATGCAATTATACACAATGAAAGCTTCTTAGCTAAAGTAGAGTAATGTACATTTTGAATTGATGTACAGGGGGATCTTGGCCATTTTTCTTCCATTTTCATTATACATCATTCAAATCAGTGAGGAAATTCACTTCAGAAGGCCTTACATATACAGACAAGTCCATTCAGTCACAAAGGGCAATTAAGAGTTACCAGGTTACCTGATCCGCATATCTGCCTATTGTATATTGTTGTTCTATAAAGTGCATGTTCCCAATGTGTTAAATGATTTCTTATGATGGGAAAAAATGGGAGCACATTTTAGCTATAAATGCTTTGTTTATGTAAACTGTTATGTATGTAAGCATTTAATTTACAATATCATACTCTGATGTACATAACATCATTTTATTGTTAAACTGTAAAAAAACACAATTATTTAGGATCTTAACCCTATTTACTTCTTTGTGACGCCAGCATCTCTTTCATGGAACTATTCTGTACATTCTCAAAAATGAAATAAATGATTTTGTATTAATGTATATGTGACCACATTTGGTCTTCATCGTTCCACAAAAATGTAATTACCTTACTAACACTTCTGTACTACATCTGAAAAGTCACAATTAGTTGTCTATTCTGATCACTCTACCTATTCTCACATTGGTGTTTTAGATTAACAAGTAAACCTCAATATCTGAAGGCACTTTGGAGCTGGAATAAAACTGATGAACAATAAGTTGTCTGAAATTGCCTTAATTCGATTATAGTGGGTATAATAGCTGTGCAGAAGTACATTGGGAGGCAGAAATCTCAGAGAAACTGCTATCAATAATACCAAATCACCCTTCCTGGACAAATAATGTCGAGTTACATAGAATTACATAGTCAATAGATGGTGCTGTTCATGCTGATTTAATGCATGGAAATACATTCATACATTTCTGCTTCATATAATTTCATATTTGCATAGATTATTTTGTTAAACTTTCACTATTATTTTATGGTGCCCTTACTGCCTTCTGCTAGAAAATACCCCCTGCACCAAACGCACTTGTCACCATGCACATGCGTGCTGCTGCAGAGCAGTGCAGTGGGACTTTGTCTAAACGAGTCTCTTAGTTCACTCGTTTGTTAATAAACATCTCCTCTGACAGCTCCCTGGCTCCATGGTCACATGACCCGTCACCTGACAGAGCGCTGTGACTCTGCCAGCAGCTGCCAGACCCAAAAATAATGACAAAAACAATTAGCAATCCAAGCAGTAGCCTCCCCTTAATTATCTCCTCTGAGTTTAATTAACTAGCTTAATTATCAGCAGTAATGTAGGCATTAATTATGTCAAATTACAGCGTAAAAATCACAAAGTATAGAAAATGTCAATTCAGCTCTGTTCACCTGGCGAGCACGAACGAGACAGAGATGACAGATGGTTTTATTATTGTAAAATATGTGTAAAATATCCAAAAGATAAATTCTCTTCAAATCCATTCAGATATAACACACGGAGAAGATATGAGGCTGAATTATAACGGGGTATGGTGCTGTTTTTCGATGCTCTGGGGAACGCATATGTGTATGTGTGTGTATGAGCTGATGTGTGCCCGCGCGCGTGTGTGTGTGTGTGAGCGGATGTGTGCGCGCGTGTTTTTTCTGCTCCATCACTGTGATGCTAAGGTGCGATGCTCCCACACCAGATGGGCTCAAATGCTGAATTATTAAATTATGAATAGTGTGGTGACCTGGGGCTAGTGGGTCTATTGTTGATTGTTCTTGTTAGTAGTTATTGATTATTTATTAATTGTT
>JAODJW010000094.1:24071449-24083253 GCA_026777045.1 Hyperopisus bebe
GTGTAAGATCCTTGGATCGGAGTAGGTTGTCACTGCCTTAGGTGGGAGTGCAGGGAAAAAAAGAGAGCTTACAGGCTAAATGGAGCCTCTTATTCAATATTTAAACAGCATTATGGCTTATGTTTGACTTTTTATTAAGGAATTTCTGGTCAGAAGTGTTATCTTTTATTACACCTGCCGAGCACGATTGAAAATATGGGTCACCTCCTGAACGAGAGGAGTGAATCAAACTGATTGTGCAGGTTAACTGTAAGTAGACTACCTCAGAAATGGCCCAGCTTGGTTGTTACTCTCTTCATCACATGATCCCTGTGGTTGGAGAAGCTGGAGAAGTCATGTGTGTGTGTGTGTGTGTGTGTGCATGTGTGTGTGTCCATCAGTGTGTGTGTATAATTAGAAGTGTTGGTAGCCTGCCTGACTTTGGCTAAAGGGGAACGCAATAACTGCGCGCACCTCCTGTGAACAGACTCTGTCGAGGCCCAGTCCTGACCAGACGCCAAGCCTGCAGTTGGGACAAAGGATCTGCCAAGCGGCCCTGTGGCAGCAGAAGGTGGCGGCGGCCCCGGCGGCACAGACGGAGGGAGGCACGCGGCAGCCTGCGATGGAGATCAGGGAATGGGGGCGCCAGTCGCGGATGCTCGGGATTAAAGGCCAAAATCTCGGAGCGACACGTGAATCTGCTATCTACCGCCGCAGAAGGTCAAATTAGCCCCAGAAGCGGAGGATTGTGGGGGGAGCCGGCTGCTCTTCTCGCAGGGGGAGCTCGGGAGCACGTCGGCGGCCGATTCATGCGTGCCGTCTAGCCGGGGCTGCTCACGTCATTTCGCGCTAATGGAAGAATAAATAATCGTTTACGCCGAGCCTCGTGCGCATAATGGAAGCTTAATTGCAACGTGTAAAATCGGGAGAGGAATAATGAAAGTGTGAATTACATTTCGGTGGCACGCAGACAGAGCTCGGCGCGGGGAGCGAGCGTGGCGACGCCGCCTGGCTCCCTTTGTGGCTTGCCGCACAACGTTTACGCGCCTTTTGTTCTTCCCGACACCACGCCCCCTTCCCGCCGCGGCCTCTGCACCTCCGCGTGCTCCCGGATCGGGTGGCGGGCCTCCGTCTGAGAGCGGCTCTTTATCATTTTAATGTGTCTTAAAAAAAAAAAAAACAGCAAGAGCGTTGGAGCACTCGTGCTCAGCATCTGTTCTGCGTTCACGGAGCCTCCTCTCACAACACCATATCCCCCCCCGCGTCTATCGGGGGAGCGGCTGGTTGTTAAGGAGGAGCCAGGCGTGATGAATGTGTGCGCAACAATGGGCAATTGTTCAGTGGGTGCTTACCTCGGAGTCCGCCACGGGCTGGGCGTGGGGACTAATTAGGATCTTTTAGTGCGGTGAGCTCTGCGAGGACCCTGGGAAGTCTCGTCCATAGCGGGTTGCTTAGCTAGTTCCTTAGAGCTGTTTTTGTGTTTTTTTTCTCACCCTGCGTTATTTATTTTTAACGCAAAACAAGCTAGCTTACTTAATGTTTAATATAAATTGCGATTGCGGTTATACGTATAAGGTTTCGAACAAATGTCCTCACAGATAGTTTGCACATGTCTCCTTTCACCTCATCCTTATTTAGGCTGAACCGTTTCGCGACGGTCTGTAAACAGAAGCTTCCTCATGTGTCTTGGGAGTCATGTGTTGGACTGAACCCTGCCGACAGCCTTCGGTGCTTCCCGGGAACGCGCGGTCCGCCAAGTGAGATCTGCTGATGAAAGGGGAAGTCCAACTGCCCAGAACTGCCCGGAGAAAAAAACAGAAAAAAAAGCTGGAAACAAACAGGGAAAAAGGTGATGACACGTATATAGTGCTTGTGATTGAGGCGTCCAAGTAGTTGGCAAATCAATTAGCTATGAAACCCTGAGTAAAACAGTAGGATCTGGCTGTCGAAAATTTCTCCAAGAAGCTTCCAGCTGGAGGGATGAAACCCAGCAAAGACAGAACTGGAGCTTCACTGTCTTGGCAGAACTTGGTCCCCTGATCTCCCCGAAGACCATTACATACATATTTTTTTTCCAGCAAAAAGAATAAAGCCTACCTTCATGCTATAAGAGCCATTACTTAATGGCGCATGATTTTTCTGAGCGGTGACTGCCTGTAATTAAGCAATTAATTGCAATGTACTTCTTGATTAGCTTTGGGGGATGGGAATGTTCATGCAGACTGAGATGTTGTGTACACTTCAGAATCATTTACAGAAATTGAAGCTAATTTCACTGTCTGTGCCTATTACTGCATTAATTTAATTTGGGTTGCTTTTAGCTCATTAACACATCTAATTAATTCGTTGACATCACTATTAAGATGTCTCTTTGAAATTGGTGTCTCGTGGTAATCAGGATGGAGGAGGCTGACAGATCAGGCGAGAAGCTGACTGGGAAAATAAAACTCCACTAATGAATTCGCTGTCAGAACGACTTCAGTCTGTAGGAGCAGGATGTTTACTGTCCTCGACTGTCATCTGCTCCCGGCATTTTGCTGAGGCTCATTGCTGGGTTCTGGGCCTGCCAAAAGACACTGGAAGTTTAAGTAAAAACATATTTTATTTGTACCATAAATGTGGCTGAGGCCAAATTAGCAGGAGTTTGCTGATATGGGAACAGGTGCCCAGCTTGTCGTGTGCCTGGATTTGCCACCTAACTGGGCACAGCACAAGGACGGCGTGGCACTGTGGCTTGGTAAGGGGGACCGGACGCTTGTCATTCCGCTCCCGGGAGCGTGACTTTCATCGACTTTCATAACCTCTGGGCCTACAGATTCTGATTCTGCTACAAATATCATGGTCCTAGAGATAGCCCTCAAATTTAGTTAGCTATTCTCTCTAAATCTCCTAATTGCTGAAATTGAGGATTTATGATAACAGTGAAAAGTACCAGATATATCATTCGTACACCCAATCAAAGGCATTACCATGTTTAATGGCCATACCTTCCACACCTTGCTCCACCTTACATTTTGCCTGTGGAGAGTTATGAGCGCATAGCATGATCTACCAAAAGTATTGATTTTAATTTTAAGTTCAAATCATCTAATGTAAAAAGACATCTCCTTGCCTCAATAAATCTTAAGGAGAAAGCTTTCTTTTAAGCCTGAATGTCTGTGTCAGTTGTAGCACCAGGCCTGTCTGGGCGTGTGATGTCATTCATGAATATTCAGCTCCTCGTCTCTGACTCGCTGTCAATAACCGAACCAAAACAAACCCATATGATTTTTTTATATGCATGTTTTTATATGCAATAAGTACCATGCAACATTTTTAATGCCGTCTGCAATGTCGTGGTCGCTGAAGAGGGTAAACCTTTTTTATTTTGGCTTATTGGTAGAACTTAGACAAATGTTCATGCAAGACCTACAAAAATCACATATTGGTATCATCAGTGAATTATCTGTAGTCTGTAGCTACACATTATCTACAATGCCTAACATTTTATAATATGAATCAGTAAAAGGATACTTGCACATTGATGCTTTTGGGTTATGGCATTACAAATGTTTAGAATCCCAATGAGAGTTATGCTTACTTTTTGATGCAATCTTCAAAGAAATTCACGCTACAAATATGCATTTTATTTAGGTCAATCGGCAGAACCTGGCTGTGGAAAATAAAATCAAACTAAGCCTTTTGGATCAGTTCCACATTTGGCAGCTATTTTCAAAGATGATCTTTCCTTTTCAACCATTCCAATCAGGTTGTAGTTCCTGTTCTGTTTACGTCTATTTGTGCCTTTGACTGCAAAGCCCTTTAGACAACTTCTTCAATGAGGTCGGGCACCAAAACAAACCCAGTTTTGTGTATTCCGGGGCTTTGTAGGAAGCCATTGATAGACACTGGCATTGTATTGAGCATTACAAAGGAACCCAGTCAATGGGGATACGGAATCTCTTAAGTGGACCTTAAATAGGACAAGTGAGGGCAGAACAATCCATTTTATTGTAATTGAATACATAATTAAGATGGATACGCAGAAATTATGAAAAGCTGAGGTGGTCACCCCGCTTTCCCAATACACACAAAGCAATTACAGAATGCCTAAATGAGGAAAAATTAGAAAAAAGTGCCATGGGCATATATGAAACAAATTTTGATTTTTTTTTAATAAAGATAGGCACACATGCTCAATTCACCATATTAAGAAAGTTAAAATCACCTAGCCTAATCTTCTACCAGTGCCTATTGTGAGCTAGTCAGATATTATTGACTATCTACTGTGTGTGTCTTTTAGATATATGAATGATTTTCTTTTTTTCATAGAATTGGAGCACTTAAACGATTATGTATCAAAGGTACTGTGATTGAGGATACTTTCAAAGACGCCGAACGGCACAGAACCTTACAAACAGGAAATCCATTACAGCAAAGAAGCAGCTCTATGTGTCTGACAGATGGATTAGCGTTCAAACCTGCAGCCGTTTTTTTTTTTTTTTTTTTTTTGAGAAGCATGTTTGTTCAGGCATTTTTTTTAGTCTGAAAAGCAAAAGAGGCTTCTGTTTATCACTTCATTAAACACTTACTTTAATAACAGCCACTGGGGAGATCTGTTTCCCGCATCATGTGTAAAAGCTATCAACAGCTGCATCAATTAACCTCTTTCTCTCCAGGGAACCATTAGAAGGTAGAACACCCTTTAAAATTGCATATGGCTGCAATTAGACTTGAAATAGTGAGGAACTGATACCTTGCATTATTTGTGTTTCTATAGATTTTCTACTATTCGGTTCAATCGGTGGTGGAAATACAAAGGAAACAGGAACACATGAAAGCTGGTGTTGCTCCACCTGTCTGTAATTTAGTCAACACAGGCTTGTGGATATTAATGGTGTAAATTTGTATGCAAAGGTAGTAGGTAAAACTGGAAGCACCTGCAAAATGACATTAAGTAGGCTGTCAGAGTGCAGTGTGCTGGTGGGATGGCCATGGAGAGCTTGTGCAGTGAAGTCAAGATGGCCATGGAGAGCATGTGCAGTGAAGTCAGGATGGCCATGGAGAGCTTGTGCAGTGAAGTCAGGATGGCCATGGAGAGCATGTGCAGTGAAGTCAGGATGGCCATGGAGAGCATGTGCAGTGAAGTCAGGATGGCCATGGAGAGCATGTGCAATGAAGTTAGGATGGCCATGGAATTGTTCTGCTGGAATTTGGCAAAATTCGTATTAATCTGACGGAGGTTGAAGCCGCTGTTGTGAGGATCTCCGCCGATGGTCCTGTAAAAGGCCTACAATGCTGTGACGCTTGAGAGAACCGTGTCTGCTTGCTATCTGGTGTCTTATCGCTTCTATTTACAGTCTTTGCCCCATGGCCTGGAACATTGCTTTCCGGAAAGATAGCTTCCCTCAGCAGGGGAGAGACGCAGCGTCATGGTAATCAGGACTGTATGGCGGTCACTGCTGTAAGCTTTTGATGGACACCGTGCTGAAAAAAAAACACCCCGCAGTGTTATAAAACCATCAGAACATTCTAGGCTGTTCAAGTCCTGGTAATAACGTGTGCCACCATACTTTTGTTGAAACCATGACAAAATAGTTACGTTTCATTTTTACCTTTTTCCTTGATGTTAGATGCCCATGACCTAAATGAACTCTACAGAACTCCAGTCTGAAAACTGATATCAGCATAATGACTTGGCAATATAACCATATGGCATACATTGTCTCCACCAGTAAACCTTACCACATTCATAAATTCATAGTGTAGCTCGAGCTGTGATGTATCTGTGATTTTTGCAGCCAGTGTTCATTACTTTTGTGTGTTAATATATAAATATATTCAGTTATAGTCAGCAGCCATACCACCTGCAGTTCAGACTTGGTAATCCACTTGAAGCTAAGTGGGTTTGGGGTTGGCCAGCACTTGGATGGGATGCCAGCTCTGAAAGCCGTGTTGTTGCAGGGAGAGGTGTGGAGGTGGGCAATAGGGGAGCCCAACCTGTGGTGTGTGTGGATCCCAGTGCGGTGACAGAGATACTGTGCTGTAAAAATCATGCTGTCCTTCAGGTGCGACATAAAACTGAAGTTCTGGCTCTCTGTGGTCATAAAAGATCCCTGGGCATTCTTTCAAAGAGTAGGAGTGGTACCCTAATGCCCTGGCAGAAGTGCCCAATATGGCCCTATCAAATCTGGCCTCCCAATCATCTGTTGTATCTAATTGCTGAATCCTCTCCTGCCCCTTAGCCACTGTGTGGTGATTGTACTGGTGCAGAATGGCTACTGTCAGATCATCCAGTTGGATGCTGCACAGTGGTGGTGGTTGAAGTGGCTCCCCATTGCTTCTGTAAAGCACTTTAGGTGTTTGAAAAAGTGCTATATAAATAAATCCGGTTGAAGAAACTGGCTCAACATTTCCAGGGAAACATTAGCTTAACTTTATAAATATATTAAATTAATTTAATGAATATCATTGGGTTTCTTAGCTTTGAGTTAGCCCCCCCATCCTGGATTATTCCTTGTCTTGCGCCCTCGGCACTGCTTCTGACCCCTGTGACCCTGCATAGGACAAGCGGATATGGAAAATGGATGGATGGGTGGCAGTTGGGTTTATTTTTGGAGCTGCATGTGGCACACTGTGGGGTCACACACACAATCCACTCCCAGGGTGAGTCTCAGCATGCGTATTTCACTATACTTGTGTTCACATTTACCCGTTTTACATCATCTTCCATTGCTGGGGGCCACTTCCAATATTAAGAACACAAGCACAGAGGATGGTAAAAATCTCTGGATGTTAGTCTTGCTCTGTCCAAAATATCAAGGATGCATCGGCTGCATGTTCGGCAAATGAGAACATCCCATGATTCACTGTGCCCCAAGTTTGTTCTTGGAAGGTGAGGTAGCAAGACCGGTGTGGCCTAGACCACAAGTACAGTCTTTGTGTTCTTGGTTTTGAGACTCACCCCGATCTCCCTACCCACAGTCTTGCCAATAATCTCATTTAAGGAATTCTAATCTTCCCAGCTGATTCATGTTTAAACTGCAGTAGAGAACCTAGTATGAGTCTCTGCATGCATGGAGGGGGCAGGTTTTTATGCTACATTTAGGCTAAATACTTGAGAAGGAATAATCACAAAATTTATTTAATGATAAAAACAATTATTACCGTATAGTTTTCAAATCTGTCCAAACTTTTAATGAAAATGAAAAAAAAACTCTTTTCAACTTGACAACAAATTAATCTCAAGATACGCAGATGAAGAGTTGGGTTTGTATGCTAATAGCATATATCATACAGTATATTGCAGGTTTTAAGTGGGTGTTTATCAGTCCATGTTATACATGGGGTTTGCCTGCAGGTAAAACAGATCATTTTATAGTGTCTTTCTTTTACACCATTTTCACATTACTTACATGTGTTTTTATTTTTTTTTCTTAAAATAAGAGAAGCAGGTAATGAGAAAATGCAGATCTTTATAACAGCAAAGCAGATCCTGAAGCAGGGTGATGCATTAAAACGAGTCCCAGCGAGCAGATCAAGAACAATAAAATCATTTTGATTAATGGGAATGAGTGGCTGTGTTTGGGCACTTAAAATTACAACAGAATTAATGGTAGTAACTGCTAGTGATTGGCTGATGTAAGCGTTTTAATAATTAACAAGCCTCTGGCTCGCACCTCTAGAGGTTCGATTCCTACCATCCACCCAAGTTTAACACTTAATCACATCATTATTAAAAGGGCAAAACATACATTCAGGAAGTGCATTCCCCCCCACCCCGTCCAAATTTCGCCTTACACCTGCCAGTGAATGTGCATTAATTGGCTACTGACATCTGCCTGAGACATACACTAGAGCACAATTGTTTTCTGTCTTTTTTTCCTCCAGTATTTTCCATTTTTTTAATCAGTGCAATGCCTTCCTTACTTCCTCTGTTTACTTATTAGAGCTAATCCAATTAAGTTAGGATGGGCACTTGGAGCAGCTTAAGAACTATGGGACTTTTATGGGGAGGGTTATTAATTTCTTTTTTACTTCAGAGTATCCCTCTCACGCGACTTGCTTCTGACTGACTGTAAAACGAAGCTCTGAACCGATAATCCCACCCATGTCGATAAATGAACAGCACAGAGGCCTACTTTCTCATACACACCAAGCTCCCTAATCCCCAGGGGAGACCCTGCCTACATCCTACTTCAGGTGGGATTTTCTATGCTCCCATTTGCCCAGTGGCTGATGGGAAGGAAGAAGAGAATAAAAAACAAATAAGGCCAGAGATACACCCTTTTTAGGCTCAGGCTGTTTAAACGATCTACTTCCACCTTATTAGGACCAAAGTAATTGAATGAAGGCGGTCAGTGATTTGTTAAAGGGCTGCACGTCCTCTATAATGAGCATATTGTTGTGACCTTTTCCCCACACGCCCCCCTTGGGACCTGCCCTGATCTCCATGGCCAGGGGTCTTGAACTTTGACCTCAGTTGGCACATGCTCAGATGTTAGGTCTCGTTTTCAAACCACTCTTGGCCACGGCTCTGTCGTCCTTACGACTACACTGGCCGTAGCTTAATTTTTCGCCCATCTTGTGGCCATGTTTTAATACGTCTCATATTGAATTAACTGGAATCAGAGTAGCAAATGGCCTGGCTTGTCTGCTCTCGCGCCGCTATTATTATAGTTTCATTGGGCGGAATGATTTAGCGTAATGGTCATTTTCAGGGTGCTGCTTGGGCCTCCTTTAATGCACACTTTTATATATGTCTGCGGCATGTGATAAAAAGAGTCCTTTTCTATAAACTGTAGCCCAGTAGAAAAATGCAAGCTGACCACTTGGGCTATAGAGCAGGCTGTTTGTTTTCCAACTGGCTCCTAGTGCCACTTAAAACGAGGCCTGGAAATCCTGCCAATTGCAAGTGGTGGTGAGAGTATAACATACCTCCATCTTATACCCTATCTGCCCCAAATCATCTGTCACCAAATTTATCCACCCCATGGAGTATTGGCGCAACGAAGAGGGCCAGCATATGTGCATTTAGATTGTTTGTCTACCTCTAATTAGTTGCTGATCAATAAAGCAATTGATTTTACAATATACACTCAGTTTAGGTGCACAGTCATACTTCACATGTCATAAAGAGGGCTGGTTAATTTACCCATTAGAAACTCAGGAAGATTACTCATTGTCCACCATCATTTTGCTACTTCCCGATAGTCCCCAATGCATGATTAAAAGAGTGCACTCTCCATGTAAAAGTGCATACTACTTAAAAAAAACCCTGAAAACACTGTTATTTCCTGTAGCAGAGCGATGCATGAGTTTATATAATTTCCGTTTTTTCCCTTCATACTGTCGGATCTTTTCAGACTGCGGATGCAGCGGACAGCAGTGCATTAGCAGACCTACAGGATGTCCGGTTGTCCCAGGGTGTTGCTCTCAAATGTTTTTTTTTTTTTTTTTAATTTCGTTAGCATAACTCTCCACTGATTTTCATGACTGCAGACTCATATTCTCTTCTCAGCACAGACCAGCAGAGAAGCAGATGGAGTGGAGTGTAAATCGTCCCTCTATCTCCCTTCTGCACAGAAAGCTGGATTCCCAGGTCACATGTAAGATGAGGAACAGAACAGTCATATTTAAGAAGGGTGCACCTTGCGACACAATTCCTTTTTGTCCATGGTTGTACTTGAACAGAGTTTTATCATTAATTATTAGTCAGTCTCTTTCCTCAGCGGAGCTCAGCTGATGACAGCTAATTAAGTACTGGCTGATGTCAAGGATCCTAAAAGAGGCCTTCTCTTATGCGTAAATGAGGCTCATTCTCAAACACAGTCACTGAGTATATTTTCGTAATTTCTAGAGTAGCTATTCTTGACCCACAAGTTCTGCTTGGTGTGACAGCAGTCCTCTTCTTAAGCATTCACGTCTGTGGCATACGCTTGTATGAGTAAACATTTACGTCTTTGCTTTTTCAAATAACATGATGTCTCTGACGAGTCTTGGGTTCAACCAGACGTGTTTTTGCAGAAAGATTCAGACAAATTTATTGCATTTTTTTTTTTTTGTAAGCGGGGGCAGAAAATAATAAAAAAAAAACAGATTATAATGAAGAGAGTGTGCCATATTAAATCATTGTAAATTAAGCACACGGAGGCTCGAACTACTGGAAAAATTCAAGAAGTTAAAACTGGTTTAAGCCTGTTTAGTTTCCCATGAATCACAAAATTTAAAAAAATAATACACTTCATGAAAGCAGAGCAAGCAGAATGAAAATATGTACATTAACTCAATCTGTGAAATAAAGTAAAACATTTAATATTAAAATAATAAACTATTTTATTTATTTTTAACAAAGTCCAAACTGACAACTCCCTGCACATTTTCAGCATGGTAGTATGAGTATTCATGCAATCTAATTACTTTTTCTAACAAGCTGGAGAATTATTTTTGAAGATATGGAAGCTTTTGTGTGTGCTCAAGCCACTCTAGTTAAGTAACACCTATTAAAATATCATTTGCACCTTGAGGCAACTCATTAATATAGTGGATAGTGAAATCACACCAATAGAACTTCCGTTGACCTCGGGGCACTGGTGGAATCAACGGCTCACTTCACCATTAAATTCACTAATGTGCCTCTTCCACAAATCATTTTCAGTTGGAATAACATACAGTAATAATGTGTGTGCACGCTATTACTGTAATTCTCCTTTTGATTCAATATAACAGTCACATAATCTAAAACTAGTTTTGTTCTGATATTCTTCCACCATCCCTGTAAAAACTGTTACAGGAACAATTAGCATATTTTACCATATAGAGGTGATGGAACAGCACGTGTTAAACCTTTTTTGTTATTCAATTTTAGCTCTGGATCAGACCAATTCTGGCACCTGGGTCTTTCAGTGAACGACATTACTTTTATTTTACAGGACCAAATATAAATACAAAAACACCATAAGACATACTTCCACATTTATTTTGTATGTTATGTTTAAATACTTTCTATCTATCTATCTGCACTTCTTACATTTTTCTTATTTTCCTCCATTTGTTTTTGAATATGTAAAAACTGTGGAACGGTGGCACATTCGAATTGCTCAGCTATACATTTACTTATTGCATAAACATGGACAATTTATAAAAAATTAATGACACTCGACATGGCTGGATCAGGAAATCATTTCTCAAATAACATGTATTTACAAAGCATTACGTTTGGGACAGGAAGATATTTTGAAGCACTAATCTGTGTCTTGTGTACATTCTTCTCTTATTGATATATTTTTAAAGAATTAGCCAATGAAATGGACTCGCTGACAGGCCACAGCCAACCCCTAATTAATACCATCGCAAGGGACAGAAAATTACATTATGGAGCCAGCCAGTGCTGTAATATAGCGTAGAAATGTAGAGCTGAGTAAACAAAAGACACGGTGCAGCTGCCCAAGGCGGCCACTTCCCCTCCGTCAGGCCGCGCTGAACTTCTGCCTGCCTCCAGCAGATGGCAGGTTCCCTCTCTGCCCTGGTCAGTCTGTTGGAGTTCTCAATGAATTTCCTTCTCTTTTCATCACTCTCTGATGTCCAGCTGCTCCTGTCAACACTTTCTTATAGCATGTAATTCATCGCTACACATTGGCAGCTGAGGCCCTTCTGATGGACTTAAAACTGCCATCCGCAGTGGGGACAGCACCCTGAGCAAGAGTGTGCCTAATCAAGGGAAACTCCCCTTTAAGGGGGGGTGGGGGGGGTGGATGCGGACAGATTGGGTCCAAGTTCCCCCATAATTATCCTTCGGCAGCCCCCGACATGCAAGCTGGCACCTTCGAGTGAGTGTGTATGTGTGT
>JAODJW010000094.1:24090128-24108201 GCA_026777045.1 Hyperopisus bebe
TCCCCATAAGGGAAAAAATGGGTATTCATCACGTTCTGGAGATATTGTCCCCCCATAAGATGTGGTATACCCGCTTACATACACACACACACACACACACACACACACACACACACTTATGCACCATTATGAAGCAGATCCTAGGAAACTGGGATTTTAAAAACGAACAAATAAAACAATATAACTGTCTTTCCATAAGGAAATTATATATGCATGAATTTTCATTAATACGGGTGGTATTTCAAACAGGATTCAGTAATCGATTCAAAAGGCTAAGTTCTAATAACACCATTTCAAGATCATTTTCTTCATACATTTAATGGTGTTTGGATGACAACCAGCGTTGTGATTCCGCTGAAGCTGGGCGACACTTTAAGGTGGAGTCATACAATGTGAACAAAGCAGAAAAGCGCTTTCCTGCAGCCGCTGCGTTTGTGGAAGGTGGTCCTGACATTACTGTGGTGAAAGCCTCCGCCAAGGCCCCTGGGAAATGCTTCTGATTTAAATTATGTATTTCTGAGGCCGTGCGTTTCCCATGGACAAACCTGACTTTTATTTGCACCGTGGAGGCGTATGTACCACATGGGAATTTGTGTGTTTCACTGCAGCAGATCTTTACAGTCACCATGCCGTCTCCCACCCGTGTCGGCATCATTTTGCTTCCTATTGGTTTCTCCTGTGCTGTTTCTCCAAACATCATCGACAGATAGGCTGACTGAATAAATGGAGCGATTAAAGCGAATGAGTGAAGTCGGCCGTACAGGAAGACCGAGATCACACAGAAGGCAGGGGAGAGTTGGGGGTAAATTAACTCTGACCTGAAGGCTCAACATGTGATGCTTTATTTGTTCAATAACCGATTCAGAAGTAACTGGAATTATTGCACAATGGCCAAGTACACACTATGGGGGAGTACAATTGCATGGTACCGTTATTCATATTTTACCATTTTTTAAGAAGCTCCAAAAATGAATGGCATCCAGTAGCGATTCCTGTTCTTAATAGCGTTTTGCTAATCTTTAACTCCGCTAGAAGTTAAGATTGTCTGACAGGAAATGGAGAAGTTTCTTGTTCTCCTTAACAAAGATACAGAAAAAAAAACTTGGCGTGCATTTGAAATAATTATTTATTTGCTTTTTCAAGCGAATCCCCTCAAGGACAACAGATGAAATGTTTGAGAAAAAAAACTAAACCCATCAGTAGAAAATCTGCTTACAGTACTTCTGCATTTAATGTTTGAGCCGTGAATTAATACTGCGTATCACAGGAACCCAAAGTGAAGTATTTTTGATACTGTGAATGCTAAAATGGATTAGCAAGATTTATTGCAAAGACAGTTGTGTGTCAACCGCTTTGAGCTAGACACTCATATTTTGAACTCCTTTGAACATTCATACACTTTATTTTAGACTAGTGACACACCATGAGAATCGATGGATGTGAAATTATACACATTAACCTTATCTTCTTGGAATTAGAGAGTGTTGAGTTAGGAGCAAAAAGAAAATGCACATTTCATTCTCGTCACTATTTGCCTGCCTTTTTTTAAAATGGCCCATTACTGTACAGCTTAGTAAATACGATTAGCAAGGTGAAGGTAAATTTTACAGAGGCCTGTAAACTATGACCTTGCAAACTGGGCAGTATCTACCAAAGTTCCAGTTAGATATTGTAGATTGGCTGTGTTTTGTAGCAGAGGGCTATGGGAACAGGAGAGCTGACAAAGGAATGGCCATAAACAGACACTTGGGAAAAAGTGCCTTTGAAATGCTGACTGGTCAATGGCTTGTGGTCAGCATAGCTGCAGTCTTGGTGTCCTCGCTAATACCACCTGCCTAAATGAAGAGCGTGAGGGGGGGAGGGGGGGCACATGATTTGTTTGCACAAATGGGTAAACCGGCAGTTTAACACATTTACAGCTGATGCGGAGAGCTAACCTCTGGCTCAGTACGCAGAATGGAAAAACACATCGCCTCTGCCACGTTTCAGCAGGAGACTGTGCAGCTGAATGGATATTGCTGTTGATGCGTACCGGCTAGCAGGACCCTGCTGTACCTATGGCTTTAGCCTTTCCGGCAAATGTTTCTTTTTCAGTAACAAGGTTCCAGGTGTACTTTATTTTCCAAGCCTTTTTATTTTACAATTTTTTTGCTTTATAGCTATTTTATATTCAAATAAAATCTTAAATGCAGGTCTATGTGGCTTTTGCATAAAGATACAGTGAGACAAATCTATTTCTAACTCATCATAAAAAGGACAATGGAGAATGCATCTTGTACTTAAAACTTTAATAAATGGAAGCATATATGTTCCATGTTTTCGATGTGTTTAAATTAAATGCATAGTTTTCCATAACATTACCTGAAGCAACTGGGATTACTCAGCATAAACAAACTAACAGCAATTCCAAATTATTTCATATGCACCAGAAAGAAACGTTTTACACAATGAAAATACAACCATTAAGGAATAAATTAATTTTGTTGGGTATTACATGACATTCCTGGATGTTTTAATTAATAAGCTAATTAACAAGGTATTGCCAGACTATTGCAACCTGTTACCAAATAAACACATCTTGCATTAGTATTTAAATAACATCAGTCTTTCAACAACCGTAATGATTTTAAGTATTACAGATTGTGTTTCTAGATTTATACATTTTTAACCAATATAATTATTCAAATTGGGGTAATATGAATCTCTAACCATTGTGGCATAATTGGTCATTAATAGCTCATCTACTAAAGTGTTTTTCCATAATTGTTTGCTTCTTGATGTAATGGTAAGTAAATAAACACAGGGCCCAATGCAGCTAAAACAAGCTCATCCTTGTTTTTAACTGGCCACAGTATTTTCAAGGTAATGATCATTTCAGTCCCTCAGGAATGTAATTATATTTTTAATTAAATTTAAAAAATACTGAAAGGATGGATTTGTTACTACATTCGTGTCTTAGTTTCTTTTTCAGAATTGTAAACTTTCCATTTTTGTTATGTATACGTTGTTTTCTTCTGCGCCAAACTGCAACACATTCAGACAATAAAATCTATAAAAAGTTTTGACCTAAAGTAGGTTAAAATTGGAAATTTCCAGTTTCACACACATTTAACGTGAGTCTGAAGGCTAAAGCCAGAGAATTTGCTGCAATGTAAAGGAGAATTGTCTTTCGCCAGGGTGTAAATGCTCCTCTCGCCAGAAGTGAAGGCTTATGGACTGAATTTCAGCTCGAAATCTGTAAGTGCAGCCTGAAGGACGCGGGATAGGGTGTGGCCTCTGAGGCGGGGGGCGGGGGGGGTCAGAGATTCTCCATTTGGGAAAAAAACTCCATAAAACAGGAGAGTGCAGGAGGGGGAGGCGCTGTGATTGATTATTCAGAGATCTCGGGATGTCAGCATAGTGGAAAAGAAAAACTCCGGACAAGAGCAAATACTAATCCATGAAAAATCTCCCCTTCCTTTTCCTCTTCCTAGCAAGGCAGCGAAGTGGGATCAAAGAGCGATGCCAAAGTTACCCCACGCACGCGATTTACGAGCCGGTGGGGTGCTAACCCATTAACAACAACACAGACACACACAAAAAAACAGCCTTTCGGAGTTTTGGGCAGAAAAACACGGTGTGTTAAATCACTCATTGTAAAACACACCCCAGTGCTTTTAAACTGCAGTTACACATTTACTGGCCTGTGAAAGCTACCAGGAAAAGGCGTCTGTTAACTGTGGGGGAGTCCATTAGCACATAAGCCGCGGAAATGTCCTTTAAACAGAGCAATGACAAACACATTGGCTAGCAAAGTGGGAAATTTAATTGACCTTTTAAGGACACATTATGCATCTTATTTTAATGTAACCAAACTTCGGTATTTTTCAATATAATTTTGCAGAATTTCAATAACTGGTCCTAGTTATAACAGGCCAGATATATACAACAAGTTAACTTTAAACTATGATTTATAATGTTAATTTATTATTATTACTCGCTTGGGATCTTTCTTTACTTTTCATACACAGTACAAAAGTCTGGGTCATGGGTGAGGGATCTCTACTCTTACTTTACTAACTGATTCTCCTGAAGTCAACTATTTACTTATTACAGAACGCCTCTGTGCACTTAATGCCACTGGTTAGTGACAGGCATAGAATTTTCATCTTTTCTTCTTCCATTTGGAAAGTGCCATTTTCCTAAATATTCGTCGTCGTGATGTTCTTTCAAATCCTGGTTATACATTCGCGGGCTGACCATTTCACCATGAGCACCCCTGCCACGCTTCCAGCAAAAACTCTCTCAAGCGATTCGACGTAGCTGCTAAGCTTCTCGTTACCGTGGATGCTGCCGTGATGAGGTTAAACTGTTCATTCCTGATCTCCCATCTTTTTTAATGGGGTGCTATATCAATCATTTTTGTCTGCAAAGGGTGTGATGAATGCAAATTCCCAACCAAGCCATCAATCTTTAACTGTGAACCAATACAAATTAACCTCGTAATGTCACAGGAAAATCCGGTATGAAAAGCAGCATTCCCAGGACAGCTCCTTTTATAAAGGCCGTTCCTTTTATAAATCTGTAAAAAAAAAAGAAAAAAAGACACACTTGAAACAAAAGCATAGTTGAAATAAAATGTATTTGCAGCCTTTAAATTCATACTGATGGGTTCAGTAACACTTCTAGAAATGACAGGCAAAAACTGCTTCCATTTGTATTCTGCATATTCACCTATTCAGGCATTTCTACTGGGCAAAGTGGATAAATAAGTAACCTATACTAGTCATTATCAGACTGTCGTTTTAATTACCTATTTATGGGCAAACCTTTACACAAAATAGAGTTAATATTCTGCAGCACACCCTGGAAAGCCATTAACGTAAAACACATTCAAATGCAGATTGATGTTTCTTAACATGCATGATTTTAATGGCATAAAGCCTTTAATTAGGGTCACCTAAGCTTCACGGCCCAGCCTGTTAGCATCCAGCTTACCAAGTGCACCTAATGAAAATATTTTTTGCAAAAGTCTGCCTCACAATGAGAGCGGTAACTGCCATAGAAAGCGCACTGCAGTAATGATATTGCTAAAATATTCCATCTGACCCGGTTCATAATTACACTTGTGCCGTCCCTAATGTCTGTTTTTCAGAGCGCTGCCTCAAGTTGCACTTAGGCTAAATTAGGACAGGCGACTTAAATGCAATCCATGGGTCAGCACTAGGTTTTAAACATACTCCAGGCAGACCCCCCCCCACCACCACCCGCTTAGCGCTTTGTTAACAGTCAGCCGGACGAAGAGGGAAGACTGGGGAGGGAAGACCATCCGTGCATTTCCAATGGTCCGTGAGAACCAAACGCAAAACCATCACCGTGCCTCTGATAGCTTCACAAGCTGTGAAAAGGCACGACCAAAACAAAATGAAACAAAGCAAGGCCAACCAGTAACGCCAATGCTACTGATAATGTTGTGAAGCGAGGCTTAAAGAGACTCACAGCCGTATACAAGGCCTTATTTGGGTCCCTGCTGTGCGTGTAAGTGAGCCGCTCTCAATTTCCTAAGCCGACTAGCTAGTCAGGCAAGCTGCGGCGTTTGTTTGCCAACGGCTTGTTTTGATAGGTTGATTCTCCCTGCTCGTGAAAGTGCAGGGGTCCCTCTCTCCTGCTGGGAGGGCAGGACACTGGGATGTTTGTCTTTCCAGTTCACCTGTTTTTTTACAGACCGACAGACCCCAGACGGAAACTGAATATCCGCCACCCCGATAATTTATTGGACTCCGCTTGCCTCTATGCTCTCCGCTTTCTGTTTTTCCGGGAACCGTCTCAGGTTGCCTTGTCCAAAAACAATTAGCACAGCAAATGGGGCACGCACACACAGCCCCGCCAGGGCTGGCAGATATGATCCCACTGAACGCTGCATTCCCAAACAGGCCCTATCCATGCAAAGGGCAACCTTCACAGGCAGGGGGAGACTTTGGGGGTTGTGAACTTGGTGCCCTCCCCTGACCTCTGCGCGACTGCCATAGAGAGGGCAGCGAAGACATCTGGTGGGAAAGATGACCTGAGACTGGGCTACAGATGGGATTTCTGTGGAAAGCAAGTCTGAACTGGGCTGCAAGAACCCAAGCAGGTCACAAACAGCCAATAAGACTCTCCAGCATGATCTCCATGAGTAATAGTCCTATGTCTGAGGATTGCCCATGATGACCCTCCATAAACAATTTTAAGTCCTTCAGTTTACTGGTATTTTGATGGTGTTTTTCACTTTACGTTTTTTCAGGGTTACTAACTTTGGTCAGCTGGTTGGCATGAGATTTTCAATTCGAGACAAGTCTGCACACACACTCACATGTATGTAACAGTTTTATTACCTTGCAAATAGTCTGAAGGATTTGCCCACTACCCCAACGCTTTTGATGCAGCTAATTTTCATTTATAATGTAATACCATAGATTTGTTGCAAGATTTCTCGTGTGAGCATGAGAGTCTAAATGCATGTCACAACAGATGCGTGAGAGTTGGCAACCCTAGATTTTCTGTTTTCACTGGTACTTTAAGGTAGTATCCACCATTTCAGCTTACCCACCTATTCAGGCAATTCTACTTGACAAAGTGTAAAAAAATAAGTGATTAGTCATTATCAGACTGTCATTTTAATTTCTTATTTCTGGACATAAAATATTTTGCATATGGTAACGCTAATGAAGTAAAACTCCATTTCCAATCTCATTGCAGCGCAAGTTGGAACCACAACTGACATCAACACTCCCAAAAGCCAAAAGAATAAAAGGAGATGCCGATTAACCATTTACCTGCTCATTGCAAAGTTAACACCCTAAATGGCAACTCAGATTCTTATCTCCATCTATTTGTCAAAAAAAACGGATGCTAATGACCTCTAATTAAATCAGGCTCACTTCTGTTGATATACAGTGAGGGTTGTGCCATAGTTCTCTTCCATCTGTTCCAGTCTGACAAAACTGATTTGATGGGTGTCTGAATGGTGGCCAACTGAATTCATCAGCACAAGGCGCGGTAAGTATGCAGAAGCAGTCATTTCTTTAACAATTTAGGACATAGAAAAAAAAGGTTAGAATTGTAGATAATATCTCAAGGGCCATGAAAAGGTAATGAATCCTGTATCAGGGTTGCCAACTTTGGTCAGCTGGTTGGCATGAGATTTTCAGTTCAGTCTGCACACTGATGAACGCACATTTACATGTACATAACAGTTTTATTACCTTGTGAATAATCTGTAGGGTTTGCAAATGCTTTAGATGTAGCTAACTTTAGGTTTATAATGGAAAGATAATGCCGTAAGATATCTTGCATGAGTGTGAGAGTTGGAAAGCCTGTTATATAAAGTATACAAAATGTATGTACATACAAGGCAGGTTCATGTACCAGAATCAACACAGTCATGTGTCGCTTAATGACAGGGATACATTCTGATAAATGCATCATTAGGCGATTTCATCGTTGTGAGTGTACTTACACAAACCTAGACTACCCAGCATTCACAGTAGCACAGCTAAGAAACATCAATGCTCTTTTCCCCACTTGACATAACTGAAATTAGCAAGTGAGATTACAGTGGTAGGGCTGGGGATTGGGCTTCCCAACACCTGGTGTACTGAAAAAAACAGACCAATTGGGTTGTATTATTCCAGTGCTTATTTAGATTTCCAACTAATGGTCTTCATTCCTTTTCAAATTCTTATTAACTGGAATTATGTGAACTATATCAAGACAGAATCAAATTATTCAATTCAGAAAAACAGTGTACTGTAATGCCTTTCTGAACCTGTATGTATTAAGAGGGCCACACCTATTAAATTAACAAGTTAACTATCCTTAATGTGGTAAGGACATGATAATATGATTCATCGAATATGCAAAAGAAATAAGACTTTCAATTAAATCACACTTCTAAATTATGGTTTCCCAATGTACCTTTTTAAAATTATTCTTATTATTTTTATGTAATTAAACAGCTGTCAAAAATAGATTTGGTTGCATACACAACCCTGTAAAAATTGTGTTTTTAATTATTATTGATATATGTTTATTTAAACGGTGTTTCCTCTTAATTGAACATAGATTGCATAGTCATAGTCAGCATTCATATGTTATACTTGTTTTCTGACTTTATTGTTTTTGTTCTTTGATGTTATGACAATAGCAGATAATGGTGATACGGTCATAGATAAAGATGCACATTACCCACTAGCTATAAGTTTTCAGAGATTCTCAACACCGGCACTCAAACATCTGCTCGGAAAATAAATCCAGTAGCTGCTTCTAGTGCCGAGTTAATATATGACTTAATGCGTGACAAGAGGTGTGTATAATGAAAAGCACTAGACATATGGAATAGTTTTACTTGAAAATGATAAGGGCACAGCTTCTGACATATAAGCAGTAAATTAGGGACATGGAAATAAACTCCCATAGTGAAATTCATATTTATTATAAAAAAAAATGGATCTTCAGTTACAGAAATCAAGGTTTATTTACTGTATGTGTGATTATACGTAACTGGCCATTGTTGTTCTGCTACAGTATGATGTGATTTTTTTTCCTGTACAATAATTAAAACAAATCAAAATAATTTGTCCCTTGTTAACATCTTTGGCTTAGATGCATTCATGTACTTTTTTTTCCCAATCTTGTTTGTTTTTATTACTTCTACTAACATGGTCTAAGGTAGAGTAGGACTATAGGAAAACTGCATACAGTTAATATTCAATTACACAGTTCTTGGACAATTTGCATCTGTTTTTCATTCTCATAATACAAATAAAAAAATATTTAAAACATCGACTGAAATTAGTTGTCACATTCTGGTTGGGCCTGCACACAACTACTGCGGACGTTTCGGAATGCGCGCACTGCACATATGCATCTCTTTTGTTTTACATCTTCCCTGCAGCCTGCGGAAGCACGGTATCATAATCCGATGGATGCTGACTTCGTGTTTTGCGAAACTGTCCTCAATGCCGAATATCGCTCGCGCTTCCTTTTCCGTTCACCTGGCGTCTTGCTTCATTGTTTTTCTTTATGTATTCTCCCATCTTAAGCTACCTGGTGAAAACAATCGATTATCCCATGCTCGGCCGCGCTCGCAGCTGTTCCCCTTCCCTTCCGCCCTGCCCTCTCTCCCATTAATCTCGTTAACAGTCTATGTGGTCCGTGGGCCGAGTCAGAGTTCAAACAAATACTTGTACTCTGAACTTTGAAGTGATTTCCCAGGGAGGTCCTCCGAGGATGCGTGTCGGTGGGAAAGACATAGTCAGGGGCGACTCAACACCAGGATGCAACACTCACACCTTTACGGATCGTTTTTGCTCCCTCTATTTACTGATTCTCACATTCTGCTTCCTCATATTTTTCTAGGACTGACCGAATTCCACACTTCACTGGTTAAGTAGACAGTTATCACATAAATTCATATAAAATCCATTGACACAGTGGTAAGACATCAGTTAGGCTTTATCATTTTAATGTATTGTACAAGTGGTTTAACATTTCTTAAAAAGCTGTCTTTTTAAAAAAAAAAAAAAATGATCGTCGGGTTTCAAAACATGGGACAAAATAAGAACCCGCCTCACAGCAGTACAATACTCCAAATGGTCTTGTACTTTCTACTCCAGTCTTTAATTAGTGCTCTAAAACAATTAAACCATCTGTGTCCATTGTAGCCCATTTAAATTATAATTTGGCACAACAAAATAGATTTTGGGTCTAAAGAGCCGGAAGCTCTGGGAAGACCTTAACAAAGTACTTCTCCAAAACTTCAACTAATCAAATCGCTAAAGCCTTCCTGTTTACATTTTAAACCTATATTATCATAAAGGGGAGAACTGAGGACAGTTGAATCTACATTCCTTTTCACAGGAAATGAGTGCTCAGCAATACTAAATCTGGTATATAAATAAGGTTTCGCCACAACAGCATGAAGCGAACTAAACATCCTTGAATAGATTCTGAATTTTAAACCTAGATCAAATGAAACATGCACAAAAGAAGTGGAGTGAAATTGAAAGTCTGATACAAGACGGGTGAAGCTAAAAACAGGATTAGCCGCCAAAGGCCTGCTTTCCAAAGAGAATAAGGGAAATAACTAGGAACTGTAACTTGGCAGATATATGTTCACATTTGTACCGCATTTCCGGCGTATTTTACACAGTTTCGCCTGGCTCAGATCGAAACCTATTTACATGTAAAAATATCCACTTTAATACGTGTTGAAATCAGTTTAGCCGCGCGCCAGACATTTGCATGTTATGCTGACTGAAGCATTGATTTCCAGTGATAATAAGCTTCTGTTAGGCTGGCAGGCAACACATGGGGCTCATTTTTTGTTGGTTGGTGAATGATTGAATAAAAAAATCACTATAGAGTACACAGTGCTCAAATGACATAAATTATTAATTTTTTATTTGATTTGTCCACATGACTATATGTATCAGCCTTGAATATATATTTCGTGTGTATAGGTAGCATACATATATATGCAGGGCATGTGTAGGGCTGCTGGGGAAGCGGCAGGTTCTGCAGATTAAACTTTTCAAGCCGTTAAGGGGATAGAGAGAGACATGTGCTCATATCCAATCTAAGGCAAATTGACTTCCTGCTTTTGAGTGAAGTTTGCGGACTTCTTTTCCTTAGCTGAATTTGTTCCATACTATTAGAGGTAAAGTCAATTACACAGTTTCCCTGTGATTCCCTGAGAAATGCATTTAGGGCCAGGAAGTGTGGAAATGTTCATCATACTGTGCAAGTGCTACTTAGTCAATATTTAATGTATATATATAGTGAGGTGAAGTGGGATTTGATAAATGCACTTAGAAGGAGATAACGGCACTCGGAAAGCGGTGCACACAGGCAGCCACTGTTACACGGCGATTTTGGAAGCTGAAATTAGAAAACTACGCACCGATGTGAAGACTGGATAGGACAAAAAGACGAATGAAAAACAGAATGAAGAAACAGCCTTGCTCACAGAAATAAGAAATACATATATGAAAGACAGAACATTATAAGGCTTCCAGAATGTGACCAAGCACATGAACACAGGACATTTTTGCAGCAAGAATCGGGCTTCCATCAATGCCATTTTAAGATGAGTAATTATCAAGGTACATCTGTGTAGGTGTGTTACCAAATGTGCAAATAATATGAATTAGTGATATAACCATGAAAGGTTGCATTTTCAGCTTTTTTTCGATATCTCTTGGGGTGGTTTCATGAGCAATCCTATGTCACCCATCCAATTATCTTCTAGCTGCTTATGTTTATATTTGAATGCATATATTTTTAAAAATGCAGAACTGTAAAAGAAGATTTTTGTTTAACTCTTTTATTTTAATAAGTAGCCAATCATTTCCTTGAGTGAGGCGGGGCTTCTTTCCATTGGGCAAATCAGAATGTCTCTTCAAAGGTCATGTGAAAAGTTTGTCTAACTCTAAACAAGGCCCTATGACCTGGGGTACTAATAATGCTCTTATGATGTACCCAATCCTGAATTATCAATTCCTTTTTGACCAAAAAATTAGTTTTGGTCATTTAGAGAAGTAATTCAGGGTTATACAATGTGTAGTAAAAATAACAAGCAACGCAAAACAGTAGTGGTTAATACGAGATATTAAGCGTAACTCTCTCCTGAAATTAAGTGAAACGTACATGTTACTCATGCATATTTTGCCTTTTCTCCCAGCTTGAACCAATGGTATATTAAAGCTGAGTTGACTTCTTCTAAGTTGTGGTATAATCTCATGTTCATGGTTTCCCTCTCATGCTATAAAAAGAATTGATCAAAAAACCTGAAAAGTTTAAGCTCATAAATACTTTTTAAGCTGTTTTGGAATATCCATGCCCAAGAACTTAAAAGTAACCCGACAGCATCAAAATAAACAGGAGTTTTGAATAGCTGTATTATAAGGGTGTATAGATATTCATTCTCATAAATAATGTGCATTCCTCTTTTTTTTCTTATTGTTGTTATCGTTGTTGTTTTTGTTGTTGTCGTAGCAGCAGCCACACAATGCCCTGGCCTCCTACCCAGGGTGGTTCCTTCCTTGTGTCCTATACCCTCTGTGAAGTTCTTATTTCCCTCCTATACACTTTTTGCAAGAGGCTTTGTTGTTTTTCCCAGGACACATCAGTTAAAAGTTACTGACATGCACCAGAATAGCAGAGCTGGCTGCTATCTAAATGGTGCAAATGAGTATACTGTATGATACGTCCTCAGTGCATACACCCCAAATCCAATTACTGCCATGCATACGGAAGGGATAGGCACTGGATATAGCCCACTGGGCTCAGAGACGTCCAAGTTGCCTGAGATTAAAGAAAGCGATGTGCAAAAATCTCTTTGGTTAGAGCAACATTTCCCAATCCAGTCCTCGGGGACCTACAGACCCTACTTGGAGCTGAGAGAGAGCAAAAACATGGACTGTTTAGTAGGGGGCTCGGAGGAGCAAAAACATGGACTGTCTAGTAGGGGGCTTGGAGGGAGCAAAAACATGGACTGTCTAGTAGGGGGCTCGGAGGGAGCAAAAACATGGACTGTCTAGTAGGGGGCTTGGAGGGAGCGAAAACATGGACGGTCTAGTAGGGGGCTCGGAGGGAGCAAAAACATGGACAAGCTGTTGGTCCCTGAAGACCAGATTGGGAAACTCTGGCTTAGAGGGTTGAATTCCAACGTGACAAGTCAGTATGCTGATGACAAATACAGTTCACTGTCTGGTTAACTCCCTTCACTTCCAACATGATTTATAAAATTATTGTTTTCCCTTTAACTGGGCCTTGTGTGATTCTTTTAGCCCTGCTCACTCTTTTCAGTGAGTTAAGTTTGCCAAAATTCAATCCCAAAATACTGTATGGCCGATGTGTATTTGCACAATTTAATATTTTGGTGGCCTGAACAATACTTTGTCAAATATGAGAATAATTCTTTTATAAAACAGATTTGCTTGTTTTTTGCATGCATTCACACACTATAATGGTAAATTAATTGATTTGATAAGTTATTAAATTAATTTAATATGCATTACATGGCCTGATGACCTGTATTCTGTAGAATGTTTTGTGCATCTGACAAGTGATTCTTTCTTGGCTGCATCCACATCCATGCTATTTGATGATGAAACAGCACTACTCATGTCAGAGTGGGCCCTCCATTGGGATTACGTCCTGGATGGAAACACCATTTAAGATTTCCCTAAAATGATAACAACAGGAGCAGCTGTGCGCCGATAGCAAATTAGCTGAAGGGACACAAAACTAGTTTACAATCTTCCTATAACAAGACCGTTTTTATTAACAGTATTCACTTATAATTGATACTTCTGCAAATAGTTTAAAGTTAAACTTATTCCCATAAGGGTGAAATACCTTATAGTCAGTTATTTTGTTCACGCTATAGTTCTCCAGCCAAATGAAAATAGAATTTATGAAAAGGCTGCATATTTTATATGCTTCTCTCTCACTGAAAGACATGTATACTCTCTACAGGTCTTTCTGCCAGATGGTAAATATTACGGTAATTACAGTCAACACAATTTCATATCATACGTTTCACTGAAAATTGGCAATAATGTTTAAAACAAAAACGTACCAGTTTCTTTTTAAAAGCTGCAGCAAACATTTGTATTATGCAATAAAATATTTTATAGCTTATAGTTATTGCTTCCCACACAAAACTAAGATGATGTTATGCTAACAGGATATCGGTTTATGACTATATAAATGAAAATAATAAATAATACAGGTTAATACTAAATCCTGTAAGTTTTGGCCTAAACTATAATCTTGAATCCAATTTCCGGCAGAATAGTGTACTACGCCTTGCTAGGAAATGTGAATATATTGAATAATAAGTAAGACTGAAAGAACTTAATTATAATAAATATTCATATTGTTCTGTTTAACTCTTCATCAGTGTTGTAAATTAAAGCTAAGTCAGCAGCAGAAATCTGGTGCTTATGATTTAATTGACTCCTGGTCAAACTTGAGATTACTCTATGAATATTCTGATTTCCTATACAGATATGAGTTTGTTGAACATTTGATATACTGGTCAAAGGTAACGTTCAGAACATAATATGGGGAAGAAGGGGGATGGGGAGGGGAGAGGGGAAAAGGAAATCTTAAAAACAAAAGGGATCTCATTTCTCTGCACTGTGCAGACCTACAATGGCGAATTTAATTGGTTTCCAAAGCTGCACAGGAGAATTAATTAAATGAATTTCATCCTGCCGATTGTTTGTTATTTTTTGCTGACCCCAACTCACGGATTAATATTTAATTAGCCTGGAGGAGAAAGGGAAAGCACTTATTAACCTTATCTGTCAATCTGTCAAGGCAAGGTTCACCACTGGACAGTGCAGGGGAGACAGATTACGGTGTTATAAAAAGGGTTTGTCCTAAAGGTGGCCCCTTAGTATTGTGTTTATATGTTTGTCTAATAAAACAAGCTGCTCACTTATTTGTTCCGGCTGATCTTACATGACCTTTTAAAGTTTTCGTTCTTTTATTTTCTGGGGCAGCACAGTAATACATGCACAGTTCATGTCCTTGAAGTAAGACAAGATGATGATTTGTTAATTGAAAGGATGCAATTTCAGGCTGTTAAGGTATGTGTCATTGCAGTCAGCAGAGACGTTCAGTATTACTAATGGGATTTCCTAGCAAAATAGAAAGCCATTTTATTTAGTTTTTTTTCCCCTTGAGTGTATAAAGTCACTGCAAAATACCCCATTCTTTGGGCAGTTCCACATTTGGTGTACATTTAATCAATATTCAGAATCCATGCGCGCAATGAAAGACATTTTAATCTGCTGGAGAAGATACTTATCACCAGCTGCTGAGGAATACAAAAAATATCGGACTTTTTGAAAAATATCTGCTTAATCAGATCGTACAAAAGTCTCCACAATGACACCTTTACAGACACACAGAGCGAGCGAATGGCGTTATCCTAAGTCTGTCAATCACGCTGCCAAGGAGGCAGAGATACCACAAATGTGTCTGGGTAGTGGGACAAAAACTGACAGTCAGGATTTATTTGCAGTCCTTGAGTCTGTGATCATTTCAACAGAAAGTCCTTTTGAGAATCAACGAAATGATTAAACTTTTATATTTGTATTTTTAGTGGAACTTTTGCTATTTAAGACGAACACATGACATATCCATGCATCCATCATATTATGCTACTGAAACTCTCTATCAGGTATATTTATTCATACAAAAATCTAGTTTATTTCACCTTGTTAGCAGATTGTTTGGCCATGGAATTAATAAAATCTATAATTTCTCTATAAAAATCAAGAAATTATAGAGAGGAAATAATATATGTGATCTTTTACTTAAGAAAGTACCGGTCACTTGATGTTATGACTCAATGGTATAACCTTATACATAGATAAGGATAGCTAGTGTTTAATTGTATTTTTCTGATGACTGTAGTCAAGGTGCAAGTTGCTAGTTTTAATTAGTCTGCTGTCACCTGACATTTGGACAATACCAAGCAAAAAAACTTAAGAAAAAGGCCCACAATGGGACATGCTGATGTTATAAAAAAAACTTCAACTGGAAATACAGAATGGATTGGTTTTTCAAAGCTAACACAGCAGAATGCTGAATAAAAAGATCTGATGGCTATTTCAATGCATTTTCAGATGTCTGAGGGTGGGGGAGAGGGGCGGCTGAAGTGAAATATAATCATTTTGACGCTGATTCACTCAGAGTCAATGGACAGTCGATGATAAGGAGCACGTGTTGGGATTGCGTGGAGGTCAGCTGCTGAACCGTCTCCCCGGCCCCGTTCTGCTTCTGCTCGAACCTCTCCGGTGCTTTCCGCAGATGGGGAGTAATCACATCTGATTTGTGGCTCCCAAGGCAGGGGGGCCCTGGCCTAGACCCTGAGAGGTCCCCTGCACGTGTTCCAAGGTGGCTTTCAGCTCCTGCTGGGCTTCACCGACATCCCGTTCCAGCTCTTCTGAGGTGTGACGCTTGACTAAGAAGGGAGGTTGAGTGCCGTGATTCCCAGCGGCTCGGCGCCGGGACGCGTCCAGGCCGCTGCTAATGAGATACGCAGGCAAAGAGCCCACCGGAGGAGACAATAATCACATTGATGCACAATTAATGACTAAAACAGAGCCCTTACCAATACCTGTTACAGCGGCGAAAACAAGCGCCGATGATCGTGCAATTATGCGAGTGCGGAATAACACGAGGCTCCGAGGGAGAGGGGAAGCATTGACGGATGTCAAAGGCCAGGAGGTAATTATCCATGAGGACATACTATTGATGCACCTGCTTTTTTAAGGGAATTTTTCTAACGGCTGCTAATAATGTTGCAGCCTTTCCCTGCTGAATCAGACAGTGACCCTTGGAGGAATTAGGATTCCTGTGAAATCCAGTATATAAATAAATATTCTAAAAAGAGAAGCAAAATCCACCACAGTGGCAGCAGGTTTTTTCCTTTATCTGCACTACATTTAATACTTTTAAAAGTATATATATTGTCTTTTAATGATCGTTTCATCTGTCCTTGTGGTTTTGAATCGACCTGTATTTTGTGATATTCATGTAAAACAGCGAAGTAACCTCCATGTATGAAATGCACTAGTCAAATGAACTTGCCGTAATTTTCTTTCTGAAGTCAAGAATTTTACTGGACACACCGAAAAGGACAATAGGTTTTAAGAAAGTCATCATTTAGAAAAAGAAAATTTGATTTCCACACAATTCAACATAAATTGTGCCTAACATTGGGAAAAGTATGAAGACTATAGAAGACTATAAAGATTATAGAGAAGTATATAAATACAGCATGGCTAGATCTTTGAAATAATAATGTAATATTCAGCTTAGAATATTCACTTTAATTAGGGCGGCATGGTGATACATTCAGAGAACTAATTGCTTGACCAGGAACTTTTCTTTTTAACACCAGTTCATTACTGTGAATCATTTGCCATGAGGCTCATTTTAAATGTAAATTACTCTTACATCTGCCATTCCTGATGAAAGACCTCACCTGTGTAGAACACTGGAAGGCTGCTTTACAGTGTCAGCCACATGGGAAGGTGTGTGTGTGTCTTCTGATTGTGAGCATGTGAGTCCAAAGCCTGGGATTCCCACAAGAGACTCGAACGCTTCCGTCGTGCACAAATCAATGGTGCGCCGGTTCGTCTGAATGACGGAGGTGTCAGATTATGGCATAATCTGATACTTGCGTGCCTGATTCTCAGTACCAGCAGCTCCTTGGTTTCTGTAGCTCAATTTTTTTAAGCAGTGTGCTGATACTGAGAAGGTTGTGGGTTCAAATCCCAGGGAGTATACATGACTTGTAACTATTCTGTTGCAAGTTGCTTTGGGTAAAATGCAAAAATGCTTGTGTTGCGAGACCCCTTTCCCGGAATTCCAGAGACAGATGCATTGTGATATATTCTGGGTCCCTCAGTGCATTCCTGTATGCCCCCCATTGAGAGCCACTGTGCATCATTGGCCCATGCTTCTCTTGGAAGTGATTTTATCATTCATGTGCTGAGTCTCTCCCGGAAAGCACTGGGCACAAGGCAACAGAATACGAAGGAAAGGATCAAGAGCTACAAATATATTAGTTCTCAAACCTTAACACTCTGTAACACTGGCCTTTTTTCCCATCAACCTCAGTGCTCCTTAGCAGCCCCCCCCCAGAGGGTCTGCTATGAAAGAAAGCTGAGTAACCATCCAGTTCAATGGGCCCAAGGCTCTCGAACATCCCACTGTCAACAACATTAATTACTGATTCTTTGATGTGATAGAACGCAGTCCTGTTGAGATTGATTACTCCTTGAGCTACGTTGTCTACCAATTACTCAGACAATTAGTCAACTAATTAAATACTTACCCCACACTTCAAAAAGGGAGAGAAACGCTTTGAGAGTCTCCCTTGATACATGAACTGTCAAGTATTTGCAGACTTCAGTAGTGTAAGGTGAATAGAATTCAGGATGTGGAAATAAGATATGAAGGTGTGGCATACTATCGTATATATATATATATATATATATATATATATATATATATATGCTATGCA
>JAODJW010000094.1:24108301-24119453 GCA_026777045.1 Hyperopisus bebe
CCGATCTACACACACACACACACACATTAGTGGTGCCAGACTGTTGTAGGGACAGCTGGGAATCCCCTTTTTATTAAATCGGGTCGGCAGGCAGTAAACAGATGAAAAGGTTAAGTGTGAGTAATTTTCAATTGACGCCAGTGAATAATTCTGAAACTGGACTGTATGATTACGCTGCCAGGGATGTCCTGCATGCATGTACCATGTCATTTTTTTAAAACCCTGGATGCATTATTCAAGCAGAGGTAAAGGATTTGGGGCGTCGTATTGTTCCTCCTGGTTGTTGATGGCTTGTTTCTGTCGATAGCATTGTCTGTACTCACACTGACTTATTGCCAGATGGGCTGACCCATTATTCATGTCCCATTGTGATGTTAATGGGGTGTTATCAGGGGGAAAGTAAGAATATGGGGTGGAAATGTGGTTAAATAAAGAGGCAGGAGACTATTGTGTAGGGAAATGCTTTCATATCTATTATGCACGCCAAGATAGCTGCTTGATGATGTTGACAATTCCTGCCATAACAATCACCTTTAATACCCTCAATGTGACCAAAGCAATTCTGTATCAATAATTACCATTAATTGCTAATGCTAGAATCATTTTTCTCCGGTTAAATCTGTCTGTTCATTTTTTAATTGTTTTTATGACAAAACATAACTTGTAATCTTGCAATATCTAGTAATAAAATGGGCGGTCTTTAATTGTATTCACTTTTTTTTTCTTAAACTATGACTGCATAATTATTCCTCGTTGTGGTTTAGTGGTAAATTTTGAATTAAAGCATGAAAGTCTGCATTTATTTATCTGGCATAATCCCGCTTCCATTAAAGCACTCCAGTCTCTACTTGGGAGTGATAATTCTAAGATATTGAATTAAATGCCTCCAAAAATGCAGTGGCACCCATAGTGAAAATGCAGTGCTCTTATAGTCCCAAGCTTCTGGCTCATCACTGCATGACACTGTTTATTGTACGTCAACTCCTCTAAAAACTGTAACTGCCCTTCAAATAAAATAGCACTTCTTTCCCAAACCTAAATGGGACTAATTCATATTAGCTGTTATTCCATATTAATGAAACAAGCAGGAGAAAATGTGACCAAAATGCTCCAGGGGACTTTCAGATGACTGCACTGTACTTACTGGCTTATTGCGGGACGTTTCCAGCTTCTGCTTAACGTCCCATTTCTCGCCACCCGATCGTCCCGATGCCTGATTCCTTGCGTGGGGTCTGATGCACTGCCCTCACACGTCTCCTATTAATCTCTCACTAAACCTGTGATAGATGCCTGTCTGCCTTCACTGTAAAATCCCACGCGTGCATGACGCAATCAACTGCCTTTAAGCTTTCAGCTCCTTTCCGGGTGGAAAAGGCAAAGCAAGCGTCTGAAATAAATGACAAAACAAGACTGTTTTATCTGGCTCTGGGCGCAAATTGTTTGATAACTTAATACGCCAGTTGTCTGTTTTCTTGGTTCTACTCTATTATGCAAATCAGAGCATATATGTATTTTTTTAAAAAAGAAATGGAAAGAACACTTCTCATGGCAGAGAGATTTGAGTGAAATATTGAAAACTATTTCCTCTGGAATGTGTAAAAACACATCATTCAGGACCATCAACCTACTTGACATTTAAGATGACATAAACACTTTCTCCTTTCAATAAAGACAAATGTTCTTTATTGGCTTCTATCTGTTGTAAATTCTTTTTTTAATGTGTTGGCTTGCAAGTTTTGGGTAAACCTTTTAAATGTCGTAGCTCACTCTCGTCAAAACATTTCATTTCTATTCACAAATGTTCTGTATGCAAGGAATGAAATTAAGTCACGCTCGGCTAATAAAATGTTTTATATTCTCTATGAACAAGTTCACCTCTGTGAAGGTTGGACCAAAATGCCCCAAAAAATTAGGCCACTTACACACCAGGACAAAGTAATCTGTTCAAACTCACACCCCTTACCAAAGAGAGAGAATATAAAACAATTAAATCTAAATTCAGGGCTTGTCAGGGTTCTGCAGATCCTTGTTTCTGTTAATCTATTTAGACGACGGATAAAGGAAACAGCTTCGATAATACAGGCAGTTAAATAGGCTTCTTGTGTCTTTTACCAAATAACGTGTCTTTTAGCGAGATATATTTTCTTTTCGGATAAGCGGGAGAAAATGGATGGATGGATGGATGGATATTTTCTTTTCAGCTGTTTGCACTTTTTGGTAATTAAAGGAAGGCAATAATTTAAGATTGGGCCCCTCCTGGTGATTTGTTCAGTAATAACAAAGATGGTGCTTTGAGTCATTGGACTGTGATGTTTTGATGATTTCTATGGTGAGGAGGTCTGGTCTGAGACCTACTAGGAAGTCTGGAAGATCTATCTTTGTTGTGAGAGGCTTTTTGTTTGCGTTTTGCACTGGAAGACTCCTCTCGGTTGGCGTGGCGGCACGGAGGTGTGACGGGCAGACGGCGAGCCTCTCGCGCCACATCCGGAGTTTACAGACCTTTCCCGGTGATCCGTGCCACTTAATGGCCATTCATGCTGTTTGGGGGATCCGGGAGCAGTTCCAGGTGACTGGCAGGACGAGCGCGGTGACGGGACGGCTGCCCCTCGTCGGGCGGGACGCAGGGAAGGAAGTCTGCGTCGTTGTCGTCGTTGTCAACGGCGTGATTAATGACGGAGCATGTTAGGCCCCCGCTGTGGCCGAGTCGCCCGCGTTTGTGCCCGCAGCCCCCAGGAATTCCTAGCAGAGGGCAGGATTGATGGCCCGCCACACGTATTCCTTCATTAAAAATCAAATGAAAAACAATATTCACATGGTCTTGTGTATAATTACTTTAAGATCCACCCCAGCCCCCAAATTTTCTTTGTACCATATGTAACCTGAGTGGTGGCCAATTCTCCAGCCCATATTTAACTGTAATTAAATCCTAGAGGCAATTACTATCAATCAGACAGTTTCTTGACTGCCGTGCATGAATTACGCCGATGTGGTTGGTCATTTCATCCCTTGACTTTGTCCTGAAACAAAATTCCTCACAGTCCATAGAGGTCTTTCTACACACCTATTTTAGGTTAAGCCTCTTAAAAATCTTCCTGAAATTCTCACTGTGCATGCGTACAACAAACCAGCACTAACCCACTAAATTGTTAGACTTTTTAAAAAGTGGGATAATATATGCTCCCCATGAATGTCTTTGAAATATTACTTTTTAACAGTATACACTTATAGGTGTGCAGCCGGCCTAGGAAAAAAAAATTAGCTTTGAATGAAAATAAATATCTAACTACTTTTTTTGTTGTGCACCTATATGAAGTTTTTACATTCTGCAGAAAAATAGGCTTTTTATTCTCGAAAAAAAAGCCACCTTAAAATCCTTTTCATGGTGACAAAAAGGTAATAAATAAAATAATCTGTTGAATTTTCCCATTCTTTTATTTTTCACATTCCTATTGTAATTTGCCTTGAAGGATTTTCTGTATCACATCCAGCTTCGAAGTGTACAAAATACACCGCCAAATATTTGAGATCCCACCTGTCACTGGCAGAGGAATGTGAACATTCATGGACCTGGAACTCCTGGAGATGGTTTCCTGAATCCAGGTCCTTCAGATTTGGCTCAGACTATTTTTTGCTTGATTTTGGGAGCAAATTCCATTTGATGTTTCAATTCTCCCACTAAAAGCATAAAAAGCTTGCAGACCTATGCTAAATGTATTGTACTGTGTAAGGAAAAGGAGACACCATTTTTTGTGCATTAATTGCACACGACCTGCCTGATGCAACACAAAGCCAGTTATTGTGCCTGGAAGGGGAGGTTAATGTGAATCCTGGTGTTTATTATAACTGTGGTAGGTTATGAAAACAGACATTTTTCCTTTCAACACTCCATAATGTCAGATTTAGGTTTTTGTCTCCTGTTCTGAACGATTTTGCAGCAGTTGTCAGACGATTCATCAATGTGGGGCAGGGGCCATGTACACGACAGTGAAAGAGTAGCTCTATGATTTATAAAGCCCGACAATCTTTTCTGTTTTTTTGCCTGCTTTCTCGCGGTGATGCTTAAACACCTGTTACTGCTTTTTATCAACGGTTGGGGGTTTAATGGGCCTTAATCCTTGGGAACATGCAATGAGATACCCTTTTCTGGTGGGTAATATCAACAAATGTAGCTCTCCAAAGAGTCCTGAGTGTGTGTGTGTGTGTGTGTGTGTGTGTGTGTGTGTGTGTGTGTGTGTGTATATATATATATATATATATATATATATATATAGCTGAAGCAAGGTCATTTGTTTTCAAGTATAAAGCTGGGAGAGGCTAATTTGTGAATTGTGCCATCGAGTGCCCCAGGCTCTCCTCTTGTTAATCATAGGAGTTGAGTCATATGGGTACACTACACAGGAAGAATTTGGGTTGTTCACCTTTGATCCCTATTTCTTGAACCTGTAATGCCAGAAAAAAAATATTAGGTCAGTTACAGTTACAAGAATTCCTTTCTCTCATGTAACCTTCTGTCTTCTAGAATTTTCTGTACGATACAGCAAGACGGGATTTAAAATGCATTTCAATGTACCTATATATAAGTAAATCAATAAAAGAATACCTTTTCTAATCATGCTAACTTGTGACAAACTAAAGCAAAAAAAAAAAAAAGTTTGACCTGTTTACATGCAGAATTGTTCTGCAAATGTTTCCTGTTTTTCCTCGGGGGAGGAATTTCGGAGGAATGGACTATTCACTGACCTCTATCTTTCGAAAATTTTCATTGCCTTTGAAGAGGAAAAAAAAATCCCCAAATGATATTACTGAGTCTGTTTGGTGTTGTTTCAGGTCTGTCAAAGTGATTTGCTCTGGGTGTTGATGTAGCGCATTGGGCTTCTGCAGTCCCCCAGAGACGCACATCCTACCTTCCGAGATCCAGATAACCTGCTTCCAAAGTATCCCCCCTTCTGTCATATTGGACAACTCAGATATGCATCCCTAGTCCAGAAAGGGTCTCGTGAGGTCTACCCCAACTGGCAGTGTGAAGGCCTATTTCAAATCTGCTGAGTCCAGTGATGCAGTACTTTGCATCTGATTTCCCCCTCCTTCAAGAAGACTGCGCGCTAAATTAAATGATCCCAGGAAGTTGTCAGGTCATCGGGTCGCAACTGTTAAAAAATGTTCCGGAGTCATGGAAGCATTTTTATTCCAAAGATAATTATCATTTACGTTACATTGTACCGACTCTAGGATGTAAAACTCATTTAATTTTTTATTTTACAAAGCATGCACACATCAACATGAAACACCGGTAGTGATTTGCTGTTTTATTTTGTGCTGTAAGATAAATTAGCCGGCGTAATTATTTTGACTAAATCCAATATGAATCCGAGAAACATTTCAGTCATCCAAGGTATAAAAGGACACAACATTTTCTTGACTTTTATCGATGAGTTTGTTTGAGTTTGCCTCTCCGTGAGAGTGGAGTCTATTTCCTCATCTGCGGCACTGGGACCGAAGTCCCGGCCTGCTTGTGAGACTCTTCTATGCCCGGCAATCAGAAGCATATTCTGAATGCAGACGGTGGAAGATTCATAAATCACCTTTCGAATGCAGTAATTTTATGCCTCACGGGTTCACTAGTTATATGAGTAATACATTAGAGGGTGCAGGATCAGGATGGGATCTGACAGGTTCTCACAGCAGCGACAAAACAAACCTCACCGTCTCCCATTTCAGATGTGGCCAGGCGATAAAACATGGAAATTGATCATCCCTATCTCTGATATTTATGGAGTGTCGAAGCGTCTCCCCCATCATATTTAAGAGCTTGTTCGCATGGCACGGGAGTCACACTGCTTCTGTAATTGCTTACAGATTCTAAATATATCTATTGACATTATCTTGTCCTATCTTTTGATTCCGCTTTTAATCGTTATCAATTTGCTATTTTATGCATACGTGCCGTTCCGGTTGTGTCTCAGATATTTTTGTCGAAAATTGTTTCGTCACGCTTCCCGTTTTCTGATACAGCTCTTTTAGCTATCATGCCGAGTGTTCTTTTTTGTTTTATTTACTACTTATCACTAACCCAGTATTTGTGCTTTAGGCATTAAATGAACCAAAGTAAATGTTCATATTTGACATCCTTGTGCAATCATTTGTTGTAAGTGCTTAGTTATGATCGGGATTTGTCTGGCCCATTCTGACCTAAACTAACCTCAAATCATCATCCTGCCCCAAACTCAGTATAGCAAGTTCCTGACAAAAACTTAATTCTCCTATAGCGTAAATGACAGGAATTTGTTACATGTTCCATATAGTTGATTGATTTTTCTAGGGGTTATGGCACAAGTTTTATGTATAAAGAAATTAGTTGCCTCCAAAATATTACTGCAGTACAGTGATTCTCTTTTATTGCACCACGGCCCATTTTTTACCATATCAGCTCAGTCGCTATCCCTTATCAAATGTAGGTTTAAATTAACGCTATGATCAAGCAAGCAGTGCACTCTGCGTTTTACACCAACCAATGCCCATCACACAAATCTGATTGGATGTGCCAGTGAATTTTAAAATAAGCATCAGTGGTTTGGCTTCTTGGATTGGATGAGTGTTCACTAGTTTTGCTAAGCATTTGCAGACCTGGGAGCTGGGATATCTGATCCTGGATCAGCATAGGAGCTTGCTGGTTTTAAAATGCTTACATTTCCAGCTCTGCCTCACGACCCGTTCAGAACTTGCCGCCACCCAAATTTGGGTCGTGACCCACCAGTTGAACATCACTGCTGTAGTACACTACTTTCAATTAACACAAACTGATTATCACAAAGCAATTAGCTGTTTCACTGTTCTAAGCGATGGGTAATTTATCACACAGTATATAGTATATCATTTAAATATTTACAAGAACGTCTTCAAGAATAAGCATCATCATTTTGCATTTCCATGAATCAGATATTAAAATGATATAGAGTGTCATACCACTGTGAGACCACAATGTCAGTAGTAATAGCAAAAATAACGTCTGGTATTCTAACCTCCTTGACCCCCATAAAGCGGATGGCTCTAAGAGCACAAAGAGCAAGTACATTTGTGCCTGTTTACCTTCTGCTGTAATTGGATCAGGTGTAAAGAGTCATTCCACGTTTCCACAGCGGAGGTGTGTGTGGGGGACTGAACCGCGGAGATTGTCTCTCTCTTGACAAAGAGAAATGAAATGACCTCGTGTTTGCATCACCAGCTCATGTTGTACCTGTGTCACAAACCCCTGATGTCACTTCCTTTTTCTTCTTAGACATGTTTTTTTTTTTTTTTGCTGGAAAGCAGCCAAAACTCAATCTCCCAATCAATCTTTTACCACGCACTCTCACCAATCGACATCCCGGGGGACTTGGCCGTGCAGCAAAAATGATCCACTTATTTGTGAATTTTAGCCATCTGATGGATATTTAATGCTCCGGAGGTAGACTTTGAAAGTCAGCCTTTTTTACAGCTTTAAACAGTGAACAGTTAACAAGTTGGGTAAATTAAATGAAAGAGGCACCTGCATAATGGGAATCTGTCAGGACAAGATAGATGGTTCTAATCACTTTAGGGCCAACGTCTCCCTTAAACAGTTTCCAGTATGATACAAAGGGGCTAAGTGGGCCTGTCTGCTCCCCCTCTTCCCTTCCTTCTATTCTGGGTGACAGTTAGTAACGTGTCGTCAGCTTAGCTGGCATCTGCACTGAAAAATCAATGGATCTTTATTTGATTTGAAACCTGGCTGATTGGCCTGGATCAGCAGTGTAGGGTCTTAATTACCTCATTAGCCTGTGGTGAATTAGCTTTATGAAATGATAGCGCTACTGGTTCAGTGCTTTTATTACACATTAGCTATGTAGTTCCAGGGCAATGCGAGACCGAATACTTTCACTTATGCAGCTATTACCAGCTCCCTCGATAAAATAAATAAATAAATCTACCCGGCCACATGGGGCAGTATTTTCCTTTAACTTTGTTCTCCCAGTTGGGCAGGAGTGGACTTGGGGACCTTGCAAGACGGAACAACGGAATGTGTGTTTAACGATGCTTAAACCGGGAAGTATCCAGACGCATCACGGATCTCTCTTCTGCTGTTTGTGTGGCAGCATTGTCTCTTTATTTCCCAGATAGCTTGTACTGTCCAGCCAGTTGGTACTGAATGGTTACAGCTGTCAAGTCCACAAAGGGCTTATAATAATATAAGGAAATAGACTGTTATTCCAATGCTAACCAGATTTGTTTAACAATGCCGCAAGTGAACCTTGAATTTCTTTGTCCTTCTTGATTACTTTGGCAGGGGAGGAAGCACCGCACATATGTGCACTTTGTCACCCAGTTAATTATTGCCAGAAAAACCATCCGAATGCATTATTATTATTAAATATGAGATTTTTTACAGTGTGTTGGAGGAATCGAGATCTGAACCATGGGAATTCTCAATGCTTCATGACCGATAATGACCGTTTATTGTATTATTTTTTATTTCATTTATACTTCTACATATCTCTGACATATGATTAGAATATAGACATTATAATAATAATGCTGGAGGTTTCTTTACAGTGTACAGCTGTAGTGAAAACACCAGCCAGAGCCAGGCAAGCTGATGGAGTTTAAGCTAGAAAACCAAATGCAGAGTTAATAACAGAAACCGGTCAAGAAACAGGCAGGCGAAACAGGATGCTAAACGAAATCCAAAATCAGAATCAATAAACAGAAACAAATCAGTGAACAGGCAGTCAAGCAAAACAGTGAAAGTCCATTAATGATGAGTGCACAACACATCACAAAATTCAAAGGGGAGAATAGGGTGTCTGAATGTGTTTGACTAATTAGGAACAGGTGATCTCAATATTCAGGTGAGGGAGGGCACGGGAGAGCTGAGCTGGGCATACTGGAAGTGCTGGGCTGGATGGCGGATCTGGAATCCAGTGACATAACAGCAGAATCCAGACGCATTATAACCCTGAAAGATTCATGGTGATCTCTAGTACAATACTGAAGAGACCCATTCTTGTTTCATTCAAGTTTATTCATTTGTTTGTTTGTCAGATGTTTCTTGGTGTTTGTTTTTTGTCCACAGGTGACCAGTTTTTTTCTGCACACAAAACAAATAGCTTGTGTAATGGAGGTATCATATTCAGGGGTAGGGGCACCCCTTTGTAACTGGAGAGACGAGACTCTCGTGAAGCATTTGTCAAACAAAGCTGCCTGTCTGCAGCGGGTTTAGGTGGAAATATTTGTACAGTATTTAATACTCAATTACAGATGAGCACTAAACAATATCTGTAACACTGTAAGCAAAAGTGACCTCATGCAAAACAAATGAGATGTTAGATCCAGTTGAGGGTATTTCCAGTCCTGCTTTCTACAATCCAGAGCCGAGCAGCAGGAGGTAAATGTCTCTGGGAGTTGTTGACAACTTCCTACCTCTTGCTGGGGTGCATATTTTCTCTCTCTCTTCCCTCCCTTTTTACATTGATTATGAATTTAGGCGAAAGTTTTCTTTAATCGAGTTGCGAGATGATGCTCAGAATTGTCGCCTTGTAGGTCTCTCAGAGGGTGGGCTGGGGAAGGGGGTAGTGTTTACTGAGAGCCCCACCTGCTACTGGTTAAGGGTAATAAGCACAGCATCGGTGGAAGGTAGCAGACTGGCAAGAAATCAATTAGTTACAGAAATAAAGCCTTCCAAGCCTGTGTGAGGGGGCCGAGTCGGTGGGAAAGTGAGTCGACGCCGCGGAGCGGGGTGGGCCAATGCCGGCTCGCGCTCCTCACACCCCCGGCACCCCCGCCCTTTAAAAGGTGATAAACAATCAGTCCCTTTCTGTCATCTTGGGACAGCTCGCCCAACTTATCTTTCTCAGGTTTTTTCCAGCCAGCACAGGAAAGCGCCAGCTGTAATTAAAAATAGCAGAGCCTTTTGGCTTCTAGATAGGAAACCTTTCAATCCCCTTTCTTTGAGTAAATGGACATTTCAAATAAAAATCAAAGATTTGCACTGGACCCTTGTTCTGCATTCCAACTATAAGGGACTATTAGCAACCATCTCTTTGCAGTAATATTACACTTCTTAGCTCTGTCAAACCACAGACAAAACCATTTTGCTTTTAATTATCAGAAGCACAACAAAAACACCAAACACACAAAAGAGCTTATTAGACCTAGACTGTATGAATATTAATACATTTAATTACCAACATAGAAAGTAGTCAGTATTGCATTATTTGAACATGTAAAGAGTACATTATAACTATGTAATAAATCTTAAATGGAAAGGAACAAGATGCTCTATAGACGCCCTTTATTGGTTATGTAAATACTGGAGTATTATTGATATCATTATTATTGTTCTTGTCTGTTTTCTGTTACAAGTTTATATGAAAATTTTGAGTGCTTCTCAACTAAGCCACTGAAAAACAGAGAAAACATTAGTGCTGATGATAGTTGGTATAATATAACTGTCAGTTCAGAATGGGCAAATCAGCTGATGGCTGCTGTACACGCTCTGTGGGTCAGGATTTCATCCTAGACTTCAGTCCACCGGCCAGATGGCCACTTCAGAAAGAAACTGACACACCGTTTCAAACCAATTTTATGCAAAGTCTCTGGAGAGAGACAGACAGACCATCAGCTCTGCTGGGAACCAGGATTACAAAATAGCCAATTAAAAGAGAAGAGGCTGAAATCTCAGTCTGATAAGGTTCAGATTAAATTGGTTATAGTTTATTAGGCTCAATGAGTTATTACAGTCCTCACCTAACCAAACAGATTTCCCATTACTTGATTTTAACCTTTTGTCCCTCTTCTTTGGACAGATATTACTTTTATTCTTAGAATATCAAACAATATAAAGCACAATGGTACCTTTATCTCTATGCAGAAAATAGAATCAATTATTCATCATTCAATGTGTCCTAAAAAAATTCAATGCTCTGAAGAGGAGTGTTAATGTTTAAAGTACGTATATGCTTCTTCTCTTCCTTTTATGTTTAATACCTTTTCAGATTTCGAGAAAAAGAGAACGTGCGAGTCAATGAGAAAAAGAGCGATCCGTTCTTGAAGTTGTTCGCACCGTCTTAAAATCTAATTATTCGTTTAGCACCATCAAAAACTGTTTTCCATCCTCCTTTCCCCCCCAGACTATTTA